>VWZF01000195.1:14199-45381 GCA_013396755.1 Sclerurus mexicanus | reverse complement strand
ACACCAAAAAAAAAACGGGAAAAAAAAAAAAAAAAAAAAGAACATAATCTAGAGAAAATTAGGTATTCTGACAATTTCTAAACTGACAAGTCCAGTCACTGAAAATAAAAACTAATTTTCTTCATATTAAACTAAACAAATATTCCCTGGTCTATAAAATAGAAGACTGACAAAATATTTCTGCAAAGAACCATGGGGAAAGGGGCGATCAGAAACCTTTCTCTTTAGTTCCCATATTCCCATATGACATGGCAGTTAGAGCATCCATCTCACATGCTTGCCTTTTGAAATATGCAAACATGCATATGAATAACAGTCAGTATCCGTCCAGATTAGTAGGGGCTATTTCTGTCTTCGTCTTCTGTGATGACTTCAGAATGCCTAGTGTAGTGATGGTCTATTTGCATTTGTCAGGGAACGGTGGATGCTCTCAGGGTTGCTCTGCTCAGTATCCTTCTGCAGTTGCCTGTTCTTGTGTTTAGCCCTTCAATCCTTTCCTTTTCGTCTTCTTTCTTTGGTCCTAATTACATGCCTGATAAGAGAGGGCTTATAGATACTGCAGCTGCTGCTGCTGCTTTCCTTAGCAGAAGAGTAAGCAAGCAGTAGACTACCAGGGCAATAAGAACCTTCAACAGGAAAATACAAACAAGGATGTGTCTTGGTATTTACCTAGAATGCTCCTTCAAAGACTTGTTTCACAGATTTCCTGAGCCACTGGTCATGTCACTGTATTTAATAACCATTAATGATTCCTTTTTTATACATAAAAAATTTTCCCAATAGCTTCATGCTTTATTTAACTTTTAACCAGAAGGCATGTATTGTGCATCTCTCATTCTCAGTTAGAACTGAGTCTGGCAGGAAATATTAAGGATAACTGAAAGGGCTTCTGTATATATATTGCAAGCATTGAGAAACACCATGGATAATGCAGTGCCTCTCCAGATGGAAATGGGAGACAAAGAGAAGGTTGAGGTTCTCAAAAACTTCTGTGCCTCAATCTCCAATGCCAAGTGCTCAAGCCATGTCACACAAGTAGAGAAAGGCAAATATAGAGACTGGAAGAACGAAGACCCTAAATCCACTGCAGGAGAGAATTAGGTCTGAGACCATCTAAGCAACTTGAATGTCCACAAGTTCATGGGACCCAACGAGATTCATTCATGGATCCTGAGAGAAGTGGCAGACTACATTGCTAAATCACTGTCCATCACTTTTGAAAAATCATGGAAGTCAGATAAAGTCCCTGATGACTGGAAAAAGGGAAATATAACTCCCATTTTTAAAAAGAGGAACTTGGAAGATGTGGGGAAGTACAGATCAGTCAATCTCCTCACTGTGTCAGGCAAGATCCTGGAACGGATTCTCCTGGAAACTACGCTAAGGCACATGGAAAACAAAAATTGGTAACAGCCTGCATGTCTTTACAAAGTGGAAGCCATGCCTGACAAATTTGATGACCTGCTATGACAAGTGTACAGTGTCGGTGGATGAGAGCAGAACAACTGACATCATCTATCTGGACTTTTGCAAGGTATTTGACACTGTCCCACATGGTGTCCTAATCTCTGACTTGGAGAGACATGGATTTGATGGTGGACCACTCAGTGGATAAAGAACTGGATGGACGGCAACACATAGACAGTGGTCAATGGCTCATTGTCAGTGTGAAGATCAGTGATAAGTGGTGTCCCTCAGAGTTGGTAATGGGGCTGATCCTGTTCAGCATATTTGTCAGCAACAATGACAGTGGGATTAAGTTCACCCTCAATGAAGTTGCTGAAAATACCAAGCTGTGTAGGTATGTTGCAGGGAAAGGATGCGATCCAGAGGAATCCTGACAGACTTGAAAGGTGGGCCAGTATAAACCTCACGAAGTTCAATAAAACAAAATGAAAGGTCCTTCACCTTTGTGGCAATCCCAGACACACCTACAGGTTGGGTGGAGAAGTGGTTGAGAGCAGCCCTGTGGAAAAAGATTTCGGTGTGGTGGTTGATGAAAAGTCAACATGAGCCAGCAGTGTGTGCTTGCAGCCCAGAGAGCCAATGAAATCCTGGGCTATATCAAAATCAGTGTGGCCAGAAGGTCAAGGGAGGTGATTCTCTACTCTCCTCCTGTGAGATCCCACCCGGAGTACTGGGTACCCCAGCATCGATCTGTTGGACCCAGTTGAAAGGAGGGCCATGAACCTGATAAGAGAACTGGAGCACCTCTCCTACAAAGAAAAACAGGCTGAGAAAGCTGGGACTGTTCAGCCTGGAGAAGAAAAGGTTGCATAAAGGTCTCATAGCAACCTCCCAGTATCTGAAGGAAAGGCAGAGAGGGACTCTGTCAGGAACTGAAGTGATAGGATAAGGAGTAATGAGTGCAAATTGAAAGAGGGGAAATTTACCTTTGATATTAGGAAGAAATTTTTCACTTTGAGAGTTGTTACACACTGGAAGAGGTTACCCAGGGAGGCTGTGGATGCCACAGCCCTGGTGGTGTTCAAAACTAGGTTGGGCAAGATCTTGAGCAACTGAGTCTAGTGGGGCGTGTCCCTGCACATGCCAGACCATTGGGACTGAGTGATCTTTAGGGTCTATTCTAACCCTTTAGCATTCTATGATATTTGATTTCATTATTTTGTGGGGTTGAAAAAACACCACTCCCTTAAAAGAGAAGGAAGGAATGACAAGGAAAAGGGATTCATAGCCTCTTTCATCTACATATCTTTTCAAAAGAAAGGAGAGAAAAGCTCCCTCTCAATATCAAGAGGCAATACATCTTTCTAAAGTCACTTTCGGAGATTTTATTTAAGTACAACTTCACTCTAAATGCAAAAGATAGAGTTAGGGTATCTGCATAGAACTGAACATGGCCTTCCTTTCTCAGTAGTTCTGGTCTCTCCTATCTTTTACCTTCATTATTTTATGATTGTTTTCCGACTAAGTTTTCCTATGACATGTGAAAATTGGGCTTTCTAGCACTAGTCCCTTACGGTGCATGGACAGCATACCTGAGATAGTACACTCTTTCCCTGTACCACACCAGTGGAAGTCCCAGATGCCATGTGATTTAAAGGTTTTCATCAACACTGTGCTTTATGAAGGCACTTCTAGGCAAACCAAAGGTCATAGGAAATGAAACTGAAATAATAAAAATGCAAAAAAATGAGAAAGTAGATGCAGAAGTAAGAGATTGCACTGGAATAATTTGCATTTTAAAGTAGACTGAGTTGTGCTGGAGACTAGATAAGATTCAAATATAAGCTTATTTGAATTAAAAAAATTGGCACATCCCTACATCTAAGTAAACAATCACAAATGATTCCTGTGAGTCTTTAAGGATTGAAAAGATGATAAGGAAGCTTTTTGCATTAGTCCATCCTTTATATATATATCTGTGATTTTTGACATAAGTTGTATTGTTATTGTTTGCAATTTGTTAAAAACTGAACATTTGTGAGATATAGCAGTTCACAGTGATCGAGAATACGTGATTTTTATTGGCAGAAGATTTGCTCATATACATGAACAGTTTGGTTCAGATGTATCGCTGGAAATTATATCCATAAATGCGACTTAATCAGTCACTGGTAATTAGAGAAGTAGTATGGTAGAATGGAAATAAGGTGGCAAGTTATCAGCACAGTCCTTGTTTTCCATCTTTCCCTGAAGATCTGGGCTAAAGCCTCAAGTGTTTGGATATCTCAAGTGTTTGGATATTGCTAAGTTGGCTTCTCTACAACTTGATTACTGAGGTTCTTTATATATAATATAAGAATTTATGAAGTAAATATATATGTTTTCTTGGTGGGAAGCAGATTAGGCTGAAATAAGAATCTGAGTTTCATGGCAGTCACTTTTGAAGGAGAGGAAGGATCAGCTTCATTCTAATGCTGAGATCCATGTGAGTCTTCACATATGTAAAATTATATTTTAAATACTTTGCTGTAGCTCTTTCCCAGTAATTACCTCTTCATTCTTTATGAAAAATTAAATACTCCACTTCTCCCTTCAGAAGCTCTTTTCCATAATAAAGGTTACATTATTTGATGAGGAACTAGAAATACAGTTGCAGTCTATGTCTGTGGGATTCATATGCTACTAACAGATCTCAAATGAAACTCAATGAGTGGTATTCTCCAGACAATTTATCCCTCTTCCTAACTCACTTAAGGTTTTCCATAATCTTTGCAAAATCTTTCTCAAATCCTTAAGAATACTGGTAAAAAATGACAAAAACAACAATCCACTTGTGGAAAATGTTAGTCTGAAAAGTATCAAATACAAGATATAAATTGTTCACAGTCATGACAAGCTCTTTTACCGACTCAGAGGAAAGCTATTATGAAGGCAGAAAATGAAAGGTCTTTCATGGTCAGGGTGTTTCAGTTCTGAGGCTGATACATCAGCAACTGATACCTATTTGCCATGCAGACTGGTAAGTAACTTGGCACTACTGCCCTTTCTCTGACTTTTGCTCTGTGGAAAAAGGAGAGGGAAGAGATATCAATGAATATTTGTCCCAGTCTAACAAAGATATGTTTATCTATTACTATGATGGAATCCACACATACATCTTGAGTACAGACAGGATTTTATAACTCTGGTTTCACACCATCAATGTCTGATGTAACAGGCATTATAAAAAGGTGGAAGATACATTTCACAATAGTACATTTTATTTTTATTGATTTCAGCTTCCAGCAAAAACTAATCTAGTCTTTATAAATCAAATTTTTAAAACAGCTTAATCTCCTTTCTACCTCTTTCAGTCTTCTTGGAACTTCACACACAGTGTGATTTAAGGTTGGGTTGTGGTCTCTGTATGCAGAAAGCTTCCTCTCTTACAGCTTTTTCTGTGAAAGACAGATTTTTATACATTTGAAGATATTTTAAAGGACCATAAGGACATGGTTGGTGCCTTGTTGAAATGTCAGGATTGGTATTTAATTAAACATTTGGTTAGAATTTTGGAAACGTGACTGAAGGTAGACGAGGTGATAACATGATATAGAACTTCAGGACTGTTTCACTCAGGTAACACAAGGTCAAAAGACACCTTTTTATCTCACTTGTATTCATACAGATTTACTAAATAGTAGCAATAACTTGCTGTGTACTTTTAAAAAACACTTCATTTGAAAATTTGCAGTTTACTTGCACATTGATCACAAATTCAGGGGCCATTTAGCAACACAAGTAAGGCTGAAATATTTTCAAGCTTACTCATGTTTAGAAGTCACTTGCTGTACAGTTTCTTTAAAACTAATAAGTTACTTGTAAAGAAAGGACAGCAATATCCAGGTATTCATGGTTTGTAATTTTAAAATTATTAAATAAAATTACTTATTATTCTCTTTTTGCTCATCTCTCTATTTGTTTCTTATTCAAAATATGTCTGTGTTGTCTACTTGACCTTCTTTCAAAATTAAATGTATGGCTATATCTTTGATTTTAAAATTATAGAAGACTTTTTCTTTTGTTTTGCTACTTCTGTATTAATGAAAACACTTTTTCGTATTTTTCTTAAATTTGTAGCCTGTACGTCTTACATCTGCAGTTCAAATCTGAATGATGAAATAAAGGCAATTTTCTTCTAGTGCATGTCTTTTCCTTAAAACAAAAACAAAACAAAACAAAAAAAAAACCAAAAAACAAAAGCCCAAACCACAAAAAAAACCCAAAAAAACAAAACCAAACCCAAAACCCCCAAAACAAAACAAACAAAAAAAACTCACAAAAAATCCTCAACTCTTTACAAGATACAAGACAAATGACACAAAAGTGAAAGGGCACTGATACAAACTGGATAGGCTTACAACATAATTGAATTAAGTCTTGTGTGCCACATATGATCACAAAGCAGGGCCATGTCTTGAGCACTCTGAATGTAGGGAGGCTGCCAGTCAATAAAAAGACCCTTTAAACTGGTTAAATGCATCATGAGCATGTGCAGAACTCTCCTAGCTAACAGGTGGCTGAATAAAACTCAGCTGGTGTTGCACAGGGCTATAGCATTGACCTTCTTTAGGATAATTTCAGCCCTCTTTAAAAACAACAAAAAAAATCCACACAAAAAAATCAAAAACAACTGTTACTGTACTTGGTGTAGTGGAAACAATTTAAGGATGAATAATTTCTTTTAGCCCCTTGAGGCACCGGTGGCTCGCTCTCCCTCTCTGCTCTCTCTCCCTTTCTGTGTCTCTCAAGTGAATTAACATAAAGGAACAGTGACAACAGCAAGCTGAAAAGCGTAGCTGGTGGGAGGATTAAGTATATCATTGAAAGGAATTATGTTGTAAATGACTGGGAGGGGTAGGGGCTTCTGTTCCTTGGTCCCATCTGGTCTTTAAAGAATACCTTGTTGTAATTACCCCCAGATGGCTTTGTGCTACACTGGGTCTGGACAGCCAGGTGCCACTGTACCCTGCTGGGTGTGATATTCATTGCTACATGCAGTGACAAAAATGGACTTCATTGCAACCTAATTTCTTCCAGGGTATTACACAAATATGGAATGAACATAGCTTATCAAACAAGTGCTTAGTGTGCCAGGAACTGAAACTGTCACACATAAGACAAGACTGCCTTGTTGTTTCATTTCTAACAATTGTCTTGAAACATGGAAATATCAACAATTTACAATGTTTGTCTGCTAATAAATATATATTATATCATGTTAGCTATTTTTCCAGAAGCTGAAATGCTCAAATTACCCTAAGGCAATTGCTGGAAATGGTAGAATAACAAACGCCTATTACAAAGTCAGTTTTATGACAAGATTTGCTGTAGGCTAAGTCTGGGCCCAATCCTGGAAGATGTCAGCACTGAAAACTCCTCAGCAGCCCCAGCCTCAGGCCTAAGCTTCTACCCCATATGAAAATTTTTCTCCTTTCTTTCATCTCTTTTTATTGCTATCACTGCTTTTATTTTATCTAGTTTCTGGAAATTTTGCTGCCAAAATCATACCAAGTCTTAAATTTTCAAATCCTACAAAAAGCGTGAAGCTGTTCTAAGAGAATCATTATTACTATAAAAAAACAGGTCTTTTGCCATGAAAGGGAAAACAAAAATTTGAGGAAGAAAACAGAAACATGGGATTCAGAATCCTGTCTTGCTGTGAAGCAACTAACTGTATTTCCAAAAGTGGGCAATCAGAACTTTTCTCCTCACTGAAAATGCACAAATGTACACTGCATGAAATGCCACAGAGTAAACCTCTCTCTCCCCAGCTCATCTGCTTTCCTGCCCTGCCATGCACCTGCCCATGTGCCACGTGCCTGTATAAGCCCACATATGCAGCTTCTCCATCATGTTTTGTACAGCCCATTCACAATTCCCTATTCTCCAGCTACACTGCCAGAGGTATCTCTGAATGACCAAGGTGCTGGTCAGCAAACAGGAACAGCTACCCCAGCAGCTTGGTCTCTCCACCTGCTTCTTTTCTGAGGTCTGAAAGAGAATGAAATGCTGATTGCCATCTTCTTGCAGTTCTATTTAGTCTTAACAATGCCAAGATTGTCTTTCCTCAGCCTTTCCTTACTTTCCACCATGTTTCATAGTTGCGAGGAATCATAACTCTGTGGCATCTGGTTTTCTGCTGCCAGTTACGTGCATGCTCAGCAGATACTAGTTACTTATGATAAAGTTGCTCTTTACATCTTTAATCTACCTATGAAAATGTGCAAGTAGACTCACAACTGAGTCCCTAATCTCCTTCACTACTATCATCTGATTAGTAACATACTTCTGAAAGAAGAGCCTGGTTTGGTTCTGTTCTAAGGCTTTTTTATTCTGTCCAGACAATCAAAATTTAAAAAGATAATATTCTCTGAGAAGGAAAAGGAATCTTAAAGCATAGAAAAATCAGACTTTCAAAAAGTAATAGCATTAAGTTTTTTTTTTTTTTTAAATAGTCTGTAATTAAAGAATATATCAAACTATGACTACCTTAAATCATCAGCTACATTTTTAAACTTGAGAATTGTTAGCAGATAATTATGGTTTCCCACTTTCATAATTCAACCATTTTTTTTTTTTAAATTTGATTTTACTAATTGCTAGTTATGCAGATTTCAAATCAGTCATATCAAAATTAGAATTTCCCTGCAAGGTAAAATAGATTTTTTCACTGATTCTGTGTGACTTGGACAAGGCAATTTTATGGGATGTCTCTGATCAGCTCTTAGTCACCCTTTCCAGGAAGTTCAAATTCATCTATAAAGCCTCAATGTCATCTTTCATCACCATTATGAATACTCTCAAAAGAAATAAAAGTGTTGTCTCAGAGACAAGTGCATTAGTCAGTCCGATCCTTTCCTATGAAAAATGATGGGACAAATTTTGGCATTAGAGACAAGGTCAGCCTTATGCTGACTTAGTACTGTATAGTGGCAGGTTTCTACACGTTGGTCAAGATAGTAAGAGGTGCTCTCTCTGCCCCTCCCTCCCTGTCTCTTTTTTCCTCTTCTCTGTGTTTGCATTTGCATGTATATAACTGAGGGAGAAGATCTAAGATAATAGACAACTATAATTATAATATCTATCCTGTTAAAATTAGCAAAATTATAGTTTGTGTGTTTTTCAAAAGCTAAGCCACATCTGAAATACTTATCAAAGTCTATCAAAAAGTTTATTTTTGTATAAGAATGTGATGTGCATGCCTAAAATTAATGAAAAAAGAGTCAGGCATATTTGTGAAAATTAATTTTTGTCAATATAAACTTTGCTATATGCAAATTTACAATAAATGAGTAAAAGTTAGCTACATAGAAATGACAAAAATGTCAGTTCTGATTTTCAGTATGAGTTATATTACTGTGTAATTTGAGTTACTAACTGAAAGAGTGAAGTTCTCAAATCCTCTGTGCTCTCACAACCAAAAATAAGAATTATCTGAAGTTTGCATATGGAATACAAGGTCCAGTTTGAACTTAATTATGAACCTTTGCTTTCTCAGTTGTACCAGCTCCATATTTCAGGTGTCTCCCATAAAAACAGTACCTTTGACAAGCCCCCATCAGACTGCAAACCTGTCATTACTCAGCTTCTTCCTTCAAAACTACTTCTGCTGATGAAGACATTTGATGAATAACCAGCACTACATGTCCTGCTGCCATACCTGAGTGCAATGTAAGAAAACCAAGAAAATCACTCCCAATGCATTATTTAGAGTATGCTGCCCCTCTCCCTTGTTCACTTTTGAGTTTGTTTTCAGACTGGGAGAATCTAGTAAAAGAACTGTCTGCTGCTCTGGCTACCATTTTGTGGCATTAATGATAAATAAAGAAATTAAAGAAATAATAGCAATGTAATTTTAACATGTACTATTTAATGGCACCAGATAACCTAACTTCTAAGTTTTATTTTAATATTAGTCTTAAGAGATTATGCATTTCTAAGCAAATTTTACAACATATGACTAATGATTATCTTCTGAATGTAGAACATTAATACAGTCCTTCAGTAGATATGTTTATCCAGAAGACTGAATGTTTACAGGCAAAGCAGAATCACAAAGCACAGGAGATGACATATTTATTGATGAATGCACTGTTTTGTCAATAACACTGAAGTAAAACTGTGTCATATTGAACCATTTAACCAGGAAGATCTTGTGTGGTGAGCTTGCAGAATTAGGCTTTCTTAGTTTTGTTTTGTGGTGTTTCATATTTGAGAAAATAAAAATTATTCTGATTGTAGGCAGTAGCGACAATTTTTAATAAACGTTTCTGAACTTTCTGGGTGTCCCTGTTGTAATCCCAGGTTACGATCCTGGTTTAAGACGTAACATTACAGAATGCATACTCAGAGTTAACATGGCTTTAGCATTGCATATTACCTTTCACTTTGCAAGGAAGTTTTGCACCTACTCGAGTAGGAACTGCACATGATCAATTTGCTATCGCATACTGCAAACAAGCAAACAAAGCATTCTTGTCATCCTTCTGCATTTTTGACAATTCCTGAGAAACCTCTTTGTTTCAGTGCTGAATGGAGAAATGAAAGCTACTTACCTGAAAATACATACGCACAGACATAAAAATGAAGAAGGAAAAGTGTGTAACACCCAAAATTGTGCATATACATGTACATATGCATATGCACATATACAGAGTTAAGACACATTTTAGCTACAGGGCACATGAGAATGCAATTCCACAAACTTGGCTGGAAAACAATATCTATAATCTCTGATTTTACTGACATAGTGTTGAGAAGCTATACCACCTTGCTGAGTTATATGATTTCTGAAAAACCTCTTTATTTCTTTCTGTCATTGTAAGAGTTTTAGTGTAAAACAATGTATGGATTGGAAATAATTTTTTGTAACAAGGGTTGGTCTTACTAAGTTCTCCAATTGGTCATTTGAGTCAGTGTAGCATTGCAGTGAAGTTTTACAAGTCACAGCAGAAATGGAAAACTACCTCTGACAAAACAGCATGGACTTAATGAGAAAAGTATAACAGTTTCAAACTGGTGAGTAAAGTGTAAATTTTCAGTATTTGCTAAGCTGAAAGCCTCATTGTTTCATAGCTGGAATTTACAGGTAGTCAAAAATGACTGCATCCTATTATTGGGGATCTTCCACTCAAATTTCAGTTTTCAAAGAGTCTTAAAAACAAGTCAGGCCTCAAACCATACTCTAAAAGCCAAAGTCTCTTCTACATAAGGACATATCTTTTTAATTACTCTTAACCTGAATCCCTTGATTCTATGGAGTTTTATGGCCTTTTATGAGATGAAGTGTTTCAGTCCAAGACTGGTTACCACAAGCAGAGTATGAGCTATGGCAGGAAACATACAGACCGTGTAAAGCTTTGCTGACCCTGCCTTGAAAACAGTAGGGTTCTCCGTTTGCCAGTGTTATGCTGTTTTAAAGAAGACTGCATATATGTGGTGTGGGGATGTTCTCAACATTTCTCTATTTGTAGACTACTCCCAAAGCAGTAATAGCCAGTCCTTGGCTGAAGTGGTGAGCAGGGAGGCTGAGCTGGGTCTGGGGACTAAGAGAGGAAGTAAGGATGTGAGCAGGAGTGGTGGGAAGCAAGACAGGGAGTGTGCAAGAATGACATTGCAGCGAAATTCCTTGGGGAATGGTATCACTGGCAGGAGCTTTCAACAGTCACTTCTGCACATTTTACTGCCTCCAGTCTGCATCAATCGTTTGGCTCATGGTTGTACACTACTCATTTTAGACACAACCTAACTCCTTAAATGCTACTGAGCCTTTCTACTGATTGAAGGGGGAAGACACCCCTCCTTGACAACATTTGGCACCACGTGTTTAAATACTGTGGCCATCATATTCTCTTTATATTTTCCTTTCATGATAAAAACATTTACAATTTGATTTACATGATAGAAATGTCATATCATGCAGTGGTCCAATATTAGACTAATGTGCTATAAAACCTTATATTTTAGTACAAGTATTAGTCTCTGTCTGAAAGCTATGTACTAAATTAACAAATCCTGCTTTTCTTTTGAATGGCATATTTCCCTTCCAGCTCGCAGTTCTAAAGTGTTGTTTAGTGAGGTTTGTGCCTACAGAAATATCATCATACAGAGCGAGTGGTCACTCCTGCCTCTTAATAAGTACAAATCAAAAGAGGCAAATTTTTTCTGTTGTTAAATTCTAAACTGTTCTGGAGTATATGATAAGAGTATGGCAAATTTAAAAAAAATCTTCCTTAAGGATTGAAAGAAAAATCTTATTTCTTTTGCAGGTATAATGAGTACTCAATGGACTCTCAACTTATTTCTTCAGTTAGTGAATTATTCAATAAAAAAACCTGTGAGGAACAAGAATATTCTAGATTTTCTACTTGGCTCTTTGCAGTTACTTCATGAACAATATAACTCTAAAGCAGCATCTTGAAAACAGAGTATATTACATAGACACTGTGTAGAAATCTACAACCACAGTATCATGAAAGGAAGCACTCATAACAATAATTCCTTTCTTGGACATCTAAACAATAAAGTTTTGTGAGCTAATTTATCCATAAAGAGGAAGTTTGGAAGGCCCAGATCTTGGCCCTAAAATATGTGAAAAGGTACTTGTGACCAAGACCAATACTCGTACTCTATGATTCTATTGTTAGCAGAAATTTAGTATGTTCTCCAAACAATTTGAAATCGTTTTATATGTTCTCCATTTAATATGTTCTTGAGTTCTTTTCTTCATACCTGGGAACTGGGTTTTTTTAAGAAAGCACTGAAAGATTTGACAAAAAATAATTGCTCACTATAGTTTTCCAATGAAGAAGAAAAAGACAACTCTCTATTGGGTAAATTTGGTAAACTATGCGATCTGCAGCTACTGGAAAATTCAATAAAGGGTCTGAATATATTTTTAGGTGCATGCAGGGCTTATCTATGCCCACGTGATCATTTACACAATTCTGCAATTCAACACAGTAAAGCTCTATGAAATTGCCCATTTCGCCTCTATGCTGGGAAGATACTGTTTACAAATTCCTTCAGACTGTTGTTCAACCTGCATATAGTTCCTTTTGGATGTAATCAGTGTTCAGCCAGAGCAGCTGGCTCAGTCCTATCTCCCTACATGTGCCTTAGATGTCCCATGGAGTCAGAGACAGAAGTTGCAGATTGTGTTCCTATCACATTAAAATGACTACATCAAAACATGCCTTCTTTCCTATATCACTCTCCATATTTTCCGTCTTGTGACCTATGTTCTGCCGTACATCCAAACTTGGAAAAAAGCATCATGTTTTAAAGAGTTACAGAATGAAAGCTTTTTTCTATTTTATTTTGTATTCTGATACCCCACCCACTGCTGTCTGATTAGTCCTTTAGGTCACAAGTCTCTTAGACTCTAAATACCAATATGTGTAGACATATGCTGTTTAGGCCTTGAAAGGTAGAGCAGACAAGGAACAGTTAAAACTCTGTAAATTAATTTTCAATAATTTATGCTCAAGTACTCTGATTGAGGAGTTTGCATGGATTTATGCAAGGGCAGAGCACAGGCAATAACAAATCTTTTAGATAAATGGCAATCCCAATCTCTTTATGAAAACAGTTGCAACATCTCTTCACTCAAAAACTCTTCTCATCAGATATGATTGCCACCACAGTACTCTCCAATCGTAAAGATAAGGGGATATTATTCTCTGGCATTTCATTCTTACTCTCTAATTTTTTATTTTATTTCACCTCATACTTTATCCTTCAAATGCAAAACCCTAATAACTTGTCAGTCACATCTCACAGTGTAGCAAAATTGCAAATTAAATTGGGAAGGGGTGGCAAAGCATGTTGCTCAACTATTCAGTAATCAAATATATCCCTAGGTCTAATCAGTAAGAGGACAAGTCTGCTGAAATGCTTGTGCACATCTTTACATGATATTCTCAGTGTCAGCTGAACCAAGCAAAAGACTGTGTGGAGATTCACTCCTCTGGGGCCTGCTGCAGTATTGATTCTTTATTAAGGTACTCAGTAGCAAAAAGAAATTCAGCATGATTATTCAAACATGCTCCTGAAAACACTATGAAATATTCTTTGCTTGACAATACCTTCTCAGACAAATTTTAATGCACACTTTAGAAAATAGTTCAGAAATAATTTTGAATCAGACAATTGACTTAAGAGTCAAAAAAGTCATACTCCTGTCAAACAACACTACAAATCATTGAAAAATTCTTATTCAGCTTCTCCTTGGATATTGATTATTTCCTATCTAACAGGAAAGAAAGAAAATGCAATTACAGCAACACTGTTCATGCTACTACTAGACATAGAGATCTATCAGGTTTTCCAGTATTAACCCCTGTTGTTACAGGTTTCTAAAATTAGCAGTAGTCTGGCACCCATGAGCTCAGCTGTCCTTCAATGTCTGGATTTTAACAGGACTATATTTTAAACACTTGGGGCCTGGCACCCATGAGCTCAGCTGTCCTTCAATGTCTGGATTTTAACAGGACTATATTTTAAACACTTGGGGCCATATTCTGTTCACAACTATCCTGCTGTGGCTCTGAACTTACACCACAGTACCTGGGCACAATCTTTACATTCTACTTTTTGTCATCTTATAAGACTGACTCTGTTAAATAAATAATGCATAAAATCATCATTTCTAGTCTCCTAATACATATTTAGTAATCTGGAGATTTCAAAAAGGAAGTATTACAATGTCCCTTATTATAATAATTATTGATTATGTTTAATGCCAATAGAGTGAACATAACACACTTCAAAAACTTTTTCATCATTATCACATCTGTAAGTGCATCACAAGTTTTATGACTCAAAAAATTTGCTAGGCATTTCACACTGCATCATCATATAGAAGAGAAATGAGTTCTGTAGATCAGATTTCTTTATCTGCCAGATACTTTGTTCAAATGACAGTGAAGGGCTAGCTCTTGTATGAAGCACTGATGAAGAATGAAGTGGATGGAAGTATAGAAACATATGATACAGTTTCAGAGAATGTTTATTTAGCTTCATTTTTTTTAATTAGGAAATACTTTAAGGTCTACAAATACCCATTTTAGATTATATTATGGTTCTAGGTTACCCAGCCTAGGGAAAGACTTTTTAATATTGTGTATGATAAAGCTGAACAGACTGTTGAATCCCATATTCAGTTATTTGACAATTTTTCTGACCAGTATGAAAAATAAAATTTTACATAGCCTAGTGCTACCTTAATAAAGGATCAAGGTACACCTATTTATTTCACTTCACTATGAATCAGGATCTAAACCTGGAGAATAGTACTTTAATCATTATTTTGTTTTGTTTTAATCATGCTTTAAGTTCACAGAAAATTAAACTAACTTTCATAAAAGTTTAGCAGATTCATCACTTAGCAGTTTTTAGACCTTTGAAAGGGGAAAAAAATAAAATATTAAAATGCTGAGATACCTATCCTACCTCAGCTAAATATCAGAAATAATGAGAGATGAATCCTAATAATAGGTTGACTATTTTGAGGCTTTAAAAAGTGGAAACTTTCTGAGGATCACCCACAATTACAGAAACACTGAAAGCAGGCCTGAAATGAAGAGCAGATGTAAGAGTCATTAGCTTGAAAAAACCTTGGTACACACTTCAGAAATGGCACCTCTGCTGAAAACAGTCCTACAATACATCATTGCACCACAAACTGAAAAAGAAAAGCAAGTCTCAAATAACTTCTGAGAGCTAATGCAGCCAGATGTTTCAGTCTAATTTTGTTGAATTAAGGAAAGAAAAAGCAGACTTTATATCACAGCCATTAATAAAATCTATTGCCATAGAAATGAATCACAAGTGAGATTTGAAATACCACCTATTTGCAAATTACATGTGTATTATAGAAAGAATTTAAAGCATATTAAGTGAACTATAAGGACCTAGTTTGTGGGTTTTTTCCTTCCTTTTCTCTCAGGTACAGGTCTGAAATTAGCATCAGAGGTCTTATTTTAAAGCAATGCACATGATAGCACTTCTTTCACTCATATTAACCCCACTGTGAAAAGGATTCAGTTAAGAGTGGGTTAACCACAGTTAGTGGGTTAAAGTGTACAGAGAATGGGTTAAAGTGTACTGAACCAAGTTTATTGAGAGAGACATGACAGTGCTGTGTCTTGTGGAGCACTGTGTTGTGGAGGGATGTTGCTGTCTCTCTAGGTGATAGAGGAGTCGGTGACAAAATGAGGTAGTGACCCACTCAGAGATGTCTAACATATGCTGGCACAGATGCTACCATACGTCTCCCACAGGGAAGGAGACAGGGAGTGATTATTGAATATTAGGGAAATTTGTACCAGAGAGGATTAAGCTTCTTTCTTTTCTTTTCCTGTTTTGGGGGAGGGAATGAGAAAGGAGAGGGATCATTTCACTGCCCTGCTCTAGTGAAGAACAAAAGAAAAGCAGCTGAAGTTCAACTTCATGAGCTGCCCCCCTCTTGATGTATATAAAGCCACATGTTTGAGAAATAGTAGATTAATGTGGAGATCTTTCATCTCTGGAGATAAGAGTTTAAATCTAGGTCAGATCCCTATGGTAGCATTTTGAGATGAAATATAAAAATGCCCATGCTATTTTTCCTTCTAGAAGATAATAAAATAGCTCACTGCCACATTTTGCATTTTATTTGTAAATTAGTTGATTTCAGCAGTTTTAAGATTCATGCAGATGTTAAATGAATATACTATTAGCGAATTCGTTTGTTGGACATTTGTTTTCCTCTGTTGTCCCTATTAATGAGATGGATAAGGCACGTTGGCATAGGGTTACACACAGACCACGAAAAGAACAAAGGAACAAAGGACCAAATTTTGACTGAGTGAAATTGCCTGTAGGGAAGACGCTGACAGTTCTGAACAGATTCAA
This sequence comes from Sclerurus mexicanus, assembly GCA_013396755.1. Classification (NCBI taxonomy): domain Eukaryota; kingdom Metazoa; phylum Chordata; class Aves; order Passeriformes; family Furnariidae; genus Sclerurus; species Sclerurus mexicanus. Next base: position 29,037 of record VWZF01000195.1, on the reverse strand, counting down.
ATATATTTATAAATAATTAATAAACAATACATGTATTAATTTTGTGATACATTATGGAGTACATACACTGCGATTCACAGAATACAGGACTGAATTTACTAGAGTGTGTCAGAATATAACTTTCTGCATCAAAGCTTTACCTTGGATCAAATTATTAAAGTGGGTAAAATGTCAGAGTCATAAAAATGGTGTTCTGTGTACTCAAGTATGAATTCTACAAAAATAGAAGCAAACTTGAGAATTTCTCCTTTTACTGATTTACCTTTCTTATTATGATATTTCCTAGTAATGTCTGTGAACACGAATAAAGATTTTCCAAATACAATAATGAATTGAGTATTTCATTGGGCCTTCCTTTTTCCCTTGTGTTTTGTGGCCTTTAAGAGGTATAGACATAGTAAGAGGCAAGAGATCCAAGGCTGAAGCTCTCCATCTGCCTGATGTACCTGAAGACAGACACCTGTTCTGGGGGAAAGAAGAATGCTGCTGACCGTACTTCCCCCATTCAGTTTTTTAAAATCTCTTTTCCAAGATAGCAAGGAGGGATTAGGTATCTACAGAGATATTTAATTTTCAGAGCTATAATTTCAGAACTATCTTGAAGAAGGTGCCTACAGAAATTTTATCTACAAGTTGTAGATCAGAGTGTGGATTTATGATCTGTATTTGTGCCTCCAATTCCTATGCTGTAAAAATCATCCTGATTTTTATAACAGTCAGATTTCTGAGAACTACTTGGCATGCTGACAACTTTTTCCAAGAAAACAAGTGTTAAAAAAGAAATTCTTATAAGAGGACTCAACTGAAGTATGTTAACCAGCTCACCAACTCAACTCCCTCTGTGCTTAATATTTCATACCATGATTCCTTTTCTGCATTCCTCTCTCAAGTGTTAATTGGCATGAAGTTTCTTTTCTGAAATGAAACTTCAGCATTGGGACCAACAGACATGTTTATAATATCCAATCCAGACTCTTGTCTACGTATCATGTTCTGTCAGTGTATGGTCTATGGGATAAGCTGGATTTGCTATTGTTTATAGTTCCTAAAAATAGATTTTTCAAGTGTTTCTTGAAGAGAAAAAAGTTGTGTCATTTTATTCCCTAAAACCTTTGTCTTGATAGGCAACAGACTGTCATCAGCACATAAGCACAATATAAGCTTGTAAAAATTATTTTAGACCCTACTTGCAAGACTATCTTATTTATGTGCATGCGTGTCTCCCAAGCACGGCCCCAGTGAAAAAGAAAAAAAATTCTTTGGACAAACTCACAGATTTCCTACCCTTTTTTTTCTTCTTTAGGAGCATTACCTTCCATTTCTAGTGTACCTCAAGTGCCCCAGCTGTCGCATTCTGCACCATGTGACTACTTGTCTTCTGTATCTATGAGCAAAGTCTTTGATGCTTCCCTGCAGCAAATAGATCCCAGGCATAAAGACTTTTCCAAAGCAAAATTTTTCAAAACAGAATTCACACAAACTCTAGTGCTTTTAATATTTATATAATTTCTGAAAGATTCTGAGAGAAAATAACCTGGTAACTTTTCAGGTTCTGTGGAAAAAATGAAGTGGATTTTGGTTAAAATTGTGAAGATTATTGTCAATGATTAATATGCTTCTGGAGGTATTTATGACATTTCAAAAATAGTTTTGCTCCTAGAAGTTTAGCAAATGAGGGTTTGTGCATCTTAGTTCAGCTATCTAGATGGATACATTGTTTTTGAGTGACCAAAGCAAAATTGTCTGCTTAATTGTACATCAAAGTCAAAAACATTCAAAGAGAAGGAATAGGGGTCTATCCGAAGACAATGGCTAAATCTCTAAGTACACATATTCATTTTTTAAAAATAAGCCTTAGAAACGAGTTCATATTGTTTCCCCCAGTTTTATTTATATTATCCCAGGTATAATAACATTTTCCCTAAAAGAAGGGTATGAAATAATTCAAGACTAATTCCAAGAGATAAGTTAATAGAGGTTGTGAGATGGTTTGGCACACAGCATAAAAATGGATGCAAGAAAATATCATGGAGCTAAATTAGTGCCAGAAAATGATGCCATCTAAGGAGTGAAAGCAACACAGTCAGCTACATAATAGTATGACTTTGATATAACCCTACAGGCAGTTCTACACCCGCAAGCAGTCAGCACTGAACACAGCCACAATGCTGGCAGTGAATCTATACAAAGGACTAGCCACAGGCCATGATGCCATTGCAGGAAGAATATATATTTCAACATTTGACATCTTGCTCTAACAGCTGCCAAGTTTGGCTGTAGCTATTGACCTGATTGCTCAAGGACAGGGAGGAAGAAGAAAAGAAGCAATATAGGCAAGTGATAGGGAGAGATTTAAAGATCAAAAGCACCCATGTAGATATATGAACAGACAGAGTGCCCATAGGCATGGAAAATCATCTTCTGGCAAATAAAAACTGTATAATTATACAAATAAATACAGCCATGTTTAAAGAGATTTAACACAGTGCAAGTGAATGAAAGAAAATTAATGTTTTTTGAAAGCCCTTGGCCCCTGGTTATATTCTTCAGGCTTTCAATGCTGTGTGATTGAGAATATTCAGTATCTCAAGTAATTCTGAATTAGAAAAATTTCAAAGAGGAAAATCATGCTCAGATAACTAATGAGAAGTTTGGACCATTGCATTGTCAAAGAATTAAAAGCTGCTAATTTCCAGTGGGCTTCCCACCTCTTTACAAACAGAATCTCTGATTTATTATAACCTTCACTGATACTGTCCCTGTTCATAACTTTCTTTTTCCTTCCTTTTTCCTGTTGTGCTCAGCAATGAAATCTCCACGGTGAGGGTAGTCATTTACTCAAGGGCAGATTTATCAGGGAACCTAATGGGGTTGTCATGTCCCCTTAAATAACCATTAACACTTTCCCCTGTGATGCATATTACGTGTCACAACAAAAGCCTATATAGCAGGTCCACTTTGCCATTGCCAGTCCACAGAGGCAAAATGCAATTTGTTTGTTTATTGGGTCAAGTTATAATGAAACTGATCATTTTTGTTTGAGAAAAAATTTATGTGTTTTATTTTCTATTTATTTCTAAAACTATTGGAATGGGTTGCCATCCCTACCCCAAGGCTGCGTTTAAAAGCACAGATGAGAAGAAAAGACTCATATATTTGTAATTTTGTTTTGGGTGCAAGGCTGTGTAGCTCTCTAGTGACAGATGCTCTAGTGCTTTGTGGTCTACAGCTGAACTGTGGAGCTGAGAAGGTGTTATAAATGGAAACGGTGAATGCTTTAGATAAAAGATAAGGACTAAAGCTATTAATTCTCTGTTCTTTTGGTGTCATCTCTGTCCAAATTATTCTGATATTTTTCTTAATAATAGCAAAGAGCAGTTATTCTTCTAATAGAGTTTAGTTTTAGTTCTAATACTATAGGACAGCAAGGTTTAGGAAAGTATTTTAATATTACACACTTCAAAGTATGCTTAAAAGTGTAGGGTTTTTTCCTTCAATATTTCCTTGAAAGGCCTTTTAAAAATACATATATTCTGAAAAATGTATTTTTCCTTTTGCACTTAAGGGGTAAATTTATGCATTTGCTTCTATACTTTAAAGGGGTTTTTACGATTATTTGAACTGTGAAAAGTGGCAGGTAGGAATGTACATGTGTCCCAATACCTTGTCCAATTCTTATGAGTTCTGTGTGTTCTGGCATATTACTTTATGAAAAGTAATTACTGACTTTCCAGATGAGTCACACTTTGACAGCTACTTTAAAAGTGCATTCTCTCCAATTTGGGTAAAGCAAACGGGCAAACAATGAATAACATGGGAATTGTACAAATAGCTATAGCAATTCAGCATCACAAGTCACTTGTGAAATCTGTAATATGTGAGGAGATTAGTAAGTGAATATAAGTACAATTCAGTACAAAAGGCACACTGAAGTTTCAAAGGTGACCTGAAAAGAATGTTGATTTGTTTATTTTCCTGAAACAAGTCTCAAGGTTAATTTTTTTTTTATTTCTATTTTTTGAGAATGTGAAGACAAATCTTTTATTTCTCTTTCTCTTGTTACTCTTTAAGATATAACAAACATGAAGCCTGTTGCATATTTGTTTTCATTTTGTTGTGGAGAGAGGAGGATGCAGACAAAGTTTGCTAACAATTGAGAAGAAAATATTGTGAAGGGAGGAGGATATTGTTTTGTTAAATCATTCTTAAAAAAAAAAAAAAAGTTTAATTTGACCTGACAACTTCCCTTAAAACTTCTTCATTTCTTTGCCGTCATCTTTGGGTCAGCAATTTTCTTCCCCACCCTTGTTCACACAAAGCCTTTTACATGATGTCCCCCTCAGATGTTTTTACCTCTGGCCATTAAGTGGTGGTAGGAGTGATGCTGGTCTGCTGCTTGGCACAGGGGCAGTACAAATCAGTGCACATTCAGCCTGACCAATAATATCAGGTTTTTTTCAATGCAGGGAGAAAACTGTATACTGACTCCTGACATTTTCTGGTAGAATTTCAACACCTCTAGAACAGTAGAGCAGATATTTTTTCATTTTATTATAGGGCAGGGCAATAATGTCACAAATGCAGTCTTGCTACCAGTATCCAAACTGGTCTGATAAAATTATATAATGACAAGGATGCTATTGAAGCATAAGGGATGAAAAAATAGCCAAGAGTCCTTGAGTAACTGTAAAGAAATCATCACTCTTGCCTTCCCTTTCCTTACTATATATAATTTTATTTCATCCTTTCATTCTACCTAAATCTCACACCCAGTGATTGGCAGAAGGGTCTAAACACTATATCTTTTTTAAAATGCTTTGACCGTACATCTCCATGCTTTCATCTGGCCAGCCTGAGGCTTTCATCTGCATGGTCTAGTGAAGCACACTGGGTCCACTGTCAATTAGAAAATTGAATTTTTCCATAATGCACCAGAGTTTAGTGCTTCTGCTATGTGGATTCATGCCAGCTGAGGAGCTGATTCTAGAGGTACAGCAAGACACCAGCTCTTGAGTGTTTGTTTTTTAAATATTGGATGATGTTTACATGTTCTTATTAATAGAGGCTGACATTTAGCTGGCTACACACTGTGTCAGTTGTTTGAGATTCTTGGATTAGAATAAAATAAACATCATGATTCATTTACTGAAGCTGTAGGAAAAAGTCTTGCAAGAACTGAAAGATTTAAGCTGGAATGATTACTCTTCCTCCTTTGCAGGTATGATGTTAAAGGTAAACTATGATGTATTTAGGAGGGGTAGATAGGACTGCAATATAAACATATAGAGAAAAAATTGTAGTAATAATAGAGTAGATGAGGCAAACAGTAAGCACAACTATCTAACATTAATTTGAAGATACATATATGGATGAGTAGTGCACCACATTGCCTTTATCCAGTATATGAAATAAAAGATTTCATTTTTCTTGAGTTAAATACTTCCATCTTTATTTTGATAAAGCTCTCTCTGAGGTCAATGACTAAGAGAAAGAAGACAAACTCCGAAATAGAGTCTATGCTTGGCAGAAGTTAAAAATTGATGTTCATGCGGTAGGTTTAGTCAATACATAGTGGACTGATTCTGATTTCAAGCAAACACAAATTAGAACTGACTGTCCTGAAGTGAGTTGGGCTGTTGAGAAGTGGAACTCCTGCTAAATCACAGTAAGACCTGCGGATGCATTTTTAACGAGGCAGATTGCCTCTTTTTTATTCTGAACCATGGAACAATAGACACTGAGAGCCACCTGGAAAGTATCGTGTGAGTGGAAAAGACTAGGATCAATTGAGTTATGGGAGCAGAAGATCATAACTATTCTATTAAACAGTGCCTAGGAATACTCACAGGCATGGGATCTCAGAAACACCTGTGCCAACAATGTGTTGCAAAAGTCCCTCTTATGGCCCATGTTAACAAAGTCTTTCCCAACAATTCCATGACACAAAAGCAATGGCTAGGCAACTTTCCCAGAAGGCAGTCTAGATGTTACCTTTCCATCTTGCTGAATAGGAGGATTGAACTTTGTAGAGGCTTGCAATTCCATATCAGCTGGCATTAGTTCCAGAAAAAGGTTCTGGATGTATTTAAATTGCTCATATTTTTGTATGCTTCCTTGCTGAACAGATCTAGCCATTGTATTTTATGCTTTTATGAGGAATTTCAGACATTTGTAAAAAAGAAGGAATAGATATTAATCAATTTTGCAAACACTACATAGAAAATATTTACCACAAACTGTGAATGTAATATTTAAAACAATGAGATTTAGTCACAGTAAAGATGTTGCCTCTTCCTTCTCCCAGTGTTGTCTCTTTGCATTATTTTGTTCTTTTTCTCTTAAAAACTTGTCAGAAAATGTGAGACAGCTGCTGGTTTTGTACCCAGTTCACTTGATTTGCTGAGGAAGATCTCATCCCTCTGCATCTCAGAAGAGAACTGAATGGGAGTCACAGGAATTTTTGGCTTAGTCCTCTGGATAACTGGGTGCTTGGTCTGACCTTACAGGCAGAAAACATGACATTGTCCTGTGTGAAGGAGGAGACAGAGTTTAGAGTGATATACTTTGTCAAAAACAAGCTAAAGGTTTTTTAGTGGTATAAATTCACAGCTTAAAAAAAGGGTCCAGAAGAGTTCCAAAGGAGGAAGACCCTGTGAGGATGCACGAGCATAGGACAAATATCTGACAGTGTGCTGCAGCCATATAGTTTTAGCACACTAGCAGTGCAGCTTAACTCCAGGAACAGTGAGAAATAAAGATGCCTAATGGAAGAATATGAAACGGTAAATCTGAAAATCAGGATAGCACTGAGACCATGCCCCACTACAGGCAAATTTTGAGGAAGGTGGTTAAGTAGTGAGTAAAGGAAATGGTAGTAGCCAGTCCCTTATTAGCTTTATGTAAAGTATGCACTAACATGTGTGGCTGTGAAGAAGCAATACCAGGAAAATCCCTTCTCCTTTTGCTTTTCTTCCTTCCCTCCTTTCAAATCCTTGCAGTCTCCAATACTGAACCTTTCATGCTGTGAGTCTCAGAGTTCAGCTGCCCATAAACCTAGGTTTTGCTTGCGTTGAAAAAGGCAGATGCAGTTGGAAACCAAGGTTCTTAAAAGTAATTAGACATTTTTACCGGTAGAAGTGTTTTATTTGAGACATACTTACCATGCAGCATTTGTATACCAAATTGGAGGATTATTATATTTGTTTTGGTTGGTTGTCTACTGGGGGAAAAGAAGGAATATCCAAATTACACAACAAGATACAACCATTGCTACTCCTGATATAAAGTCAGGCTGCAGCTTCTTAACCTAACCTCTTCTAAAATAATTGCCATATACTGTAGGCTTTTTTTCCTAGAAGAAAGAATATTGATATATGTCAAAGAAGGGCTGTACATAGTAACACTGTTCTGCCTTAATGACTTGGAGTTGTAATGTAACCTATTGCTCTGTAAATGTGGACTTCATAAAGTTCACATGCATATGGATGCTATGATGAGATTAAGGGTATCTTGCTTCATGCAAATTTGTGTTATATTTATCTCAGTACATAGTTCTCTGTCTTAGTTAAATATGATACATTTCCCAGTAAAATGTTCTCTTGGTGTGGATCAGAGTTGATGTAAAAGGTAAAAGTTTTTTGGTCCATTGGTATCTGGTAGTTGCATATGTCAACTTGTGCCTTGTGGGCTTTGTGGAAGGGGGTTGGGACTTGTGCTCCTGGGCTAGATAAAGCTGCTAGTGTAATTTTGCCTCTGTTATCAAACTGAGTTTTCTGAAGTGGCCTGAATTTCTTACACAATATGCTTTATCCCTTGTGTTTATATAGTAGTTCTATTTGAGAGAACAAGGTTTATGTGTTGAAAAATGCTGGAGTGCAGCAGAGGTCAAATGTACATACTGTACAGCAAACACTAAGAGTAATTTGTGCACCTGTATTTTTGGAAAATACTGCTTTGTGAGCTACAGTAAAGTGTTTTCCAAAGCTGGGAATGTCTCATTTTTTATTGACTTAAGTTTTCTTTCAGTTGGAAAACTTAAAATTCAAAGATTAGGTTTAGAAAGTGAGATTGAGTAGGTATTTTTTAGTTTGTTACTATGAGAAAGAAAATATGGAGTATCCGAGTGTTTATTTTTTATTAAAGAGGATAGATCACTCTTTCAGAAGAATAAGAAAGTATGTAAATTACAAGAATTAGGACCTATTATGACATAATTACATGTTTAAAATTATGGTAAAGGAAAGCTGTAGTATGTGTATGTACCTGCATCTATATAATAGATATGTAAGTATCTATTAGGAGATAAATAATTGTCCTCCTCATTTGTGCATGTTTCCTAAAGACTGAAATGTAAATCTATTACATAGACTTGGCCAATATAAAAGAAATTATATTGGTAAAGATGTAAACCTAATTAAAATTACAATGACTCTGACATGAGTAATTTGTGCAGGGTTAGAGAAATACATACAAAAATATTGCTTAAAGGTGCAAGTCAATTAAGCCTGTAGTTTCTCTATGAATACATCACCATTTTAAAGAAGTGTAATGTCTGCAGATAAACTTTCAGATACAAATTAAGATGTTCTTTACAGGGTTTTGTATGTATATGGAACGTGCAGGAAAGTATTTTTCTTTGTATAGTATGATAAATATCAGCATAAATTCGTTTAAACTTCACAGCATAAACACTTAGAAATTAAGTAAACATGAGTACAATTTTGAATTGTGAAATGCTTGATTCGATTGCAAGATACTTAATACCAAGAAATATGACTAAGACATACATTTTTAATAGTCTAAGATGAACTGTTCATCTTTGTCAAAAAGAAAGAATAACAATAAACAGATGTAACACAGTCTTCACAGCCGGAACATTCTACACTCTGACACTGGATGCATGTGGAGATTTCGGTAGTTTGAAGGACAAACAAATTCACACAAGGAAATCTCTATTCCTCTGATCCAGCTGTATTTTAATTTTACATTGGTATTCTTGAATTTCTGCATGTTTAGCTTTTTCTTCTCCTGTCCAAGGATGACTTTTCTAACGTTATGTTTTTAAATCTGACAAGGTCATACAAGCTAAAAAAAAAAAAAAAGAAAAAAGAAGAAGGGTCATCAAAAGGGGAAAAATAACAGAACTACGGGGAAATGGCTCTCTGTTGGCCTTTGTATCGATTCAGAGTGTGTCAAAAGGGTCTTTTGTCATGCCCCTACCACGGCATACTAATTTGCTAGATCAAGTCTGTCAGAATATCGACTGGAAGTAAAGAACTACAGTGGCAGCTTTTGTGTTTCATACAGCAGGGAGCCTGTGTGTGAAACAGGATTATCAGAGGGTCATGAAGAGAGTCAAGGGATGTCCATCACTTCCCTTCTGGTAATGTAATGGGGCGGGTGCCTGGATGTGATTAAGATGTAGGACACAGGAGGCATAGCGGTGAACAAATCAGACACACACACACACATGCAAATCAGGTTGGCTGCTGTTAACCACATATTTTTAATGAAAAATCCAGAGACAGACTAAACAAATATCTAAATAGCTGCATTCTGATTAAATATCAAACACCCTATTCAACCCATGTTTGTGCTTGTGTCCGCTTCCATGTGTGCATGTGTAGAAAATGTACAACACATACAAGAAAGGGTTTAATTCTTATTCTCATCTTTTTTTTTTTCTTTTATTGTAACATTCCAATCTACAAGTGTTTTTCTACTCATTTTTTACTCTTGAATATAGTACTGTTTGATAATTACAGCAAACATCCAGGGGACGTACAAAGATAAAACAGTGTTTTGTGCTGTGGCTATATATATGTACACCACATTCAGACAGGATGCTCATCACTCTGCTGTGGGCTTAGCCTTGACTTGGATGTCATTGTCATTCTAATATGGCATGAGCAAAATATCTTTCTAGAAATCAAGAAAAAAATAGAAGTATTTGTAGTGATTGAACAATACATAGTCTTGGTAAGTGCCTCTTTTTAAAACTGTAGCAGGGAATGTCTGCTTTCTGGAGATTCAGGCTGCATCTCTGTAGCTTATGTGAGAGCTGTAAGGAGCTTTCTGGCACACACTGACATGATTTGCAATCCCTGTCATCTCTACAATCTGTTTTTCCTGAGCATTCCTCCTAATCTTTAATCCTTTATTTTTTAAAATTTGATACTAAATACGTAAACAATGTAAAATGCCAAAATAACAATGGCTCTTACATATGTGGCTTCTGAAGGCCTGATCCAAACCCCATGGACCAGGGGAAGAATGTGAACAAGGGTTTTGCAACAGACTGAAGATTTTTTAGTTCAGCAATAATTGTTTCAGTCAGCTTATTAATGAAAGATTGAAACTTAGAAAACTCTGAATCTGTTTTTCATTCTCTTTCTACTATTTGCTACCAGGCAGGATTAAGTCAGTGCCAAGTGTCAATGGTTCTATTGGGGATACGTCTTCTCTCTTCTTTTTCTTTTCCTCTCTCTTTCCCTCTCCCTTTTTCTAGCAGCAGGAAAAGTTTATAGTTGTTTATATAAAAGGTGTTGCTGTGGATACATAGGTAACATTTTGTCCCCTTTGAAGGCAAAAGCAAAACTCTTTTTGGCTGTGATGTAAATAAAGTAGGACCCTGTTTTGCCTGTAATCATTTCATCTTCTCTAAAAATGGATTAATTATCTGAGTACTGAACAACTGATACCCTGCTCAGGATCAAGGAACATTGTCAGAAGTAGCTAAACTCTGCTCTGCCTGAAGTTGGGTACAAAATGATGTCTAAAAAAAGGTTTTGTGTGTGGGTATATCAAGAAATAATGATCTTTCTTTAATATTCCATACTAGGTTTAAGCACCAATGGTCAGATATTAGGTAGACACTTTGCACAAAGGAAAGAGAATTGCAGAAGTCAGTACCAAGTGAGTTTTAATTTGTTTTCAATGTCTTTGTTCACTAAGATTGGTCCTCTGCAATGTTCCTTTTAATGGGAGCTCATGGCAGGATGAAGCAATATTTATTAGAAAATAGCTTTTCTGTGCAGATCTCAGGTGGAAGCAACTACTGTCATAGTTATCATCTGTGTGGAGCTTCAAGGACAGCAGCATGTCAAAAAGCATGAATATATGAAGGGAAGAGGTGAGCCCTGGGACCTTCTATGACAGAAAAGCCTGACTCATTCAAGACATGCCATGCCTCTATGCTTTGATGCTGGAAACTACCCTTGTTCCTGCCAAGCAGTATTGTCCACTTACTCATTTCCTAAGACTTTTAAGTTTTAGTTCAGAGTCAAAGATCAGGCCTGAAGGCAGAATGGTAAGAGGACTATTCTTCAAAAAAATTCAAGTTTGCTATGTGTTTTACTAAACTTCAAATCTTCTTTTCAGGGAGTAAAATTCATGATCATGAAATGCCTAAATGAACAGAACTTGGCAGAGGTTGAGTATTGGAAAAATATGCCATCAAACTGTATTAAGAAAGGGAGAGCTATAGAGAACACGTAAGTTTTTTTTTTTTTAATTTCTTGGGCCTCATGAGAAATGGCAGTGTAATTATAAGACATACAAGATAACTGTGCAAGAGAAGACATTTTACAGTATTCTGTGGAATCTGCATTAGGTTTCTAAAGATGGAGGTACGTGTCACATAAAAAGGGGACCACAGAGTGCAAACCAATAGGATTTCTAATCAGAAGGACATAATCTTCATGTCATTTTGTGGAAATGGTGATACTTGTGGAAATGGAAAACATTGGTTCATACTACAGTGTTTGCCTGGGGAGGCAGAGCAATACTTAGAAGTCTGATGGCTTTCATCTTCTGAAGTTAGAGCAGACGTCAGGGTAGGGAAGGATCATGACACATTACTGACTGCCAAGGATGTGTAATGTGAAGGTCAAGATGTGACCTGATGCAATTGTTTGCTTGGTATTGTTTCCTCCTCTGTTAACCAAAGAAATTTTAAATGCAAGCCAAATGTATTTGAAAAGCAAAAGTAAATTTTGTTGTTTTACAAAATGAGGAAGTGGACACTCATAACAAGAAAAAATATTTCTTTACAATGGCAAATTAATACTTCTCATTTTGCAAAACAATTTTTTTCCCTCTGTCTTTTCCCAATCTCCCAAGACTCAGTATTGCAACTTGCAAATAACATAATACTGAGTGTGAAATTTCACAATAATTTTTTGCCTTCTGGACTCTATCTACCCTACCAAAGCCCTGGATTAGAGCTTATCACTTTTCACCAAAGACTGTTACAAAATACCCATCAGGAAAAAATGTTCTGTCACTAACAGAAGATTTTTTTCCCTTTGCCTGTTTCCAGTGCAACAAAATGCTGGCAACAAGTTAAAAATAAACCTAAACTGAGCTCAAAGAGATGATATAGTATGACCTATCTTCCTAATCCATGGCTACTGGAAGTGATATGCCTTTAGCATTTACCTTGCAGCATAGCTTTCTCTTTTAATACACAGATTTCCCTACTTGTTTTCCTTAAGGTCTAAAAGCAAAGGAGCTGTTTGATGGCTGAACTCCAAAGCAAATAATTGTGTCTTGCCTACTTAAAAGTCCTAATTTCTTTTACATGTAATAATTTCCTATTTTACATCTAATAATGTCCTATTGCTATATGAAGCTGTATATTGACAATTTTTTACACATTTCTAGAGGTTTTGATATTTCTGTATGTGTTAATACATAGAGACATATTAATATTTGAGAGTCCACACATGGGACTCCTTTACCTATCCTTTACCTATTTCCCAAATGATTTAGGTTTCTGACAGGTGTATGGAAATTATTTTCCTCTGATTATTGTATATTTTTTTCAGTCATTACAGTATAATGCAAAGATGCAAACTGTTTTAATGGTACTTGATAATTCTAACTTTTTCATACTTTTGGACACCACAGTTACTTTCTGCATACTGGAAAAGTATAAAAACGTGAGATGCATTTTGGTTTACTTTTCCACTACTAACTGCGAATGATGTATAAGCATTTGGTAAACTGATAACAAGAAAGTTAAAGTGCTCATTTTGGAGCAAATTCTGAATCAACACAAAGTGATTCCTCTGGCAAGGATTCTCTTCTGAGAAGGGGCAAAAGAAGTGGAAATTAATTCATTAACCTGAATTGTAAAGTGCTAGCAATTACATGCTTAAATAGTTTTCTACTTCATCAAGAATCTTTATGGAAATGCAAAGTGTCCTACTCTTTTAAGGACTAGATCACTTTTGGACAGTTTTTACTGCCTCAAGAAGAGCAGTAGAGGGTTGCCAAGGACAGAGGAGTACTCAGAGGTCATAATAAAAAGCTCTGTATGGACCACGATTTGACGTTTCTGAAAATTTTAACTTAAAACAGATCAGAACAATCTGATTTTATTGAATTCAAAAGCTCTTGACCTGTGAAAGAATGATAAACAAATTTTCTTAGTTTTCCTCTAGTTAAAGTCAATATTTTTTAAGTAGACACCTAAAGTAAAGCCTCTAAATGTCTTAATTTTATTTAAATACTGTAAATATAACATCTAAGTACCCAAACAAAAGAAAGTATTTTCACGGGGCTTTTAGCTCCCTTGAGCTGTACTGGAAATTAGGCTCACTTAATCCAGGTTTCTAAACACATGGGAGTGCGGCACCAAGATAGAGAGCAGGTGTCTTGTAGCTATAGCTAGAATGCATGCCTACAAACAGGGACCCTGGCATGGCTGGCCCATAGCAGCACCATTGCTAATCTTTCAGATAGTCCAGAGGATATGGATGGTATCAGAACAGGAGACAACCACAGTGTTGTGCTGTAAATACATATATTCACCGCACCTCCTTGGATGTACAACACAGAAGCCACATGCTGAGATCTGACTGAGCTGTAATGATTCAAAGATCAGCATTTAGACTGTGTAATTATCACCAAAAATTTATATTTTTTTATCAGCACACCTGTGGTGGTTCGACCCCCGATAAAATGCCTAGTGTACAGCAAAACTGTTTCAAGACCTTTCTCCCCCCACACTTTTCGCCTTCCAGAGGAAGGGAAAATAAAACCAGCTAGGAATTTACGACTAGAGATAACAACCGAAAGAGGAGCTTTGATTAATACCACGGGCAAAGCAGAACTTAGAATAATGCTTAAATTTATTGCTAACAAACTAAAACTAAAAATAAGAAATAGAAACAGGTTAGAAAACACTTTTACACCCCCCCTCCTCGGTCTGTCCATGCCCCCCTCCTTCCCCTGATGGTGTGGGGGTCGGGGAGTGAAAGGTTTACAGTCAGTTGTTGTTGGGTCAGCCATTCGCAGATGTAAGTCCAAGACTTAAGCACCAGTTCTATTTCAGGGGGCTTTCCTGTGGGCTGCAAAGGGGACAGCTCGCTTCACCACAGTCATCACCACAGTCACAGGGGAATTATAACTCTGAGTCCTTCCCTTGTGTTCCGTGGGGTCCCCGCCACGAGAAAGCGATCCTCTGCTCTCTCGTGGGTCATTCCATGGGGTGCAGTCTCTCATGAAAAGCTGGCTGTACCTGCTTAGGCGTGGGCTTCTCCCTCTGTGGGTNGAGCTGGCTCTCACTGGCTCTGCTCTATAGGATGGAGGGAAACTTCCAGAGGCTTCCAACAGAAGCCAATCTTCCTCTTAAAAAAAAAAAAAACCCTAATCAGAGAAACCCATGACAACACCACAATCTAAATGTAATAGAAGATCCTTACTTCAGAACAGTGACAGACTGGTACTCTGTTAAGCAAAACAATCCAGTCATGATATGACATGACAATGTCATATACAGTCCAGAGAAGGGCAGCAAAGCTGGTGAGCACAAGTGCTATGAGGAGAGGCTGA
>VWZF01000195.1:0-13794 GCA_013396755.1 Sclerurus mexicanus | reverse complement strand
AAAAAAAACCCTAATCAGAGAAACCCATGACAACACCACAATCTAAATGTAATAGAAGATCCTTACTTCAGAACAGTGACAGACTGGTACTCTGTTAAGCAAAACAATCCAGTCATGATATGACATGACAATGTCATATACAGTCCAGAGAAGGGCAGCAAAGCTGGTGAGCACAAGTGCTATGAGGAGAGGCTGAAAGAACTGGGGATGTTCAGTCTGGAAGCGAGGAGAGACTAATCACTCTCTACAAATAACTGAAAGGAGGTTGTAGTCGCATGGGTCTTATTGTCTTATTTCAGGCAACAGGAAACAGAACAAAAGGAAAGGGCCTCAAATTGTGCTAGAGGAGGTTTAGATTAGATATTAGGAAAAAACTCTTTACTGAAGTTGTGGTCAGACATCAGAACAGGTTACTCAAGGAAGTGGCAGAATCACTATCTCTGGGGTTGTTTACAAATTTTGTAGATGTGGCTTGAGGATATGGTTCAGTGATGAACACAGCTGTGCTTGTCTAATATTCAGACTCAATTATCTTAGATGTCTTTTTCAACCTAAATAATTCAATGATTCTATGGTTATTGCTGCCACAGTGCAAAAAGGCTCTATAATGCAAATACACTGGTGGGTGTGTAATAGGTAATGCAAAATTACTGTGGTTATATAGACTAACTCTTCTTATTGTTCTGTAACTGTATCAATCCTTTGAAACACACATGCCCTGTTCCTTTCCTGTTACTTTAACGTGTGACTTTCTTTTAATAGAGTAGAACCTAGGCTACTGAGGAAAGGGATACATTTTTATGACTATTTAGTCATATTTAGTACTAAGAGTAGTAATAGTAGCCATACCTCTAGAGTTGGCAACAGTAGTAGTAGGAGCTGCAGTGCTTATATAAAATTATATAGGTGAACTAAAATATACAAATTGTGTGATCCCAAAACACAACACTTAGTTCACTTATAGTCCAGGACATAGACCGCTAGCCTAGCCTTGAGTCCAGTACTGTGATCTAGAGTTGTACACAGAAAAGCAATTCAAGATGCATTTGCTAGAAGTCATGAAGATGGGCTTCATAAAGGGTTGCCCCTGCAGCAAAGATGTGGGCTCTACAAGAGAGAGGTGAGAAGATGTTGCAGAGGGATACCATAGGGAACTGCAAGAGTCAAGAAGAAGCAGTTCCTTAGAAGCAGTCAGAAAAGGAACTCTGTAAGACTGACTCTTAAATCCACTTCTTTCCAGGACCCAGTCCCCTTGACTACAAGATTTAACCTCCTTGTTTCACCTCCCTAGCCTAGGACTGTCAAGAACAGTCTCAAGGCTGCAGGAGGATGTGTCTATTTCTTTATTCCTTGTAGACATTAAAGCCTACACTTACCTTGCAAGCAAACAAGCAAACAAACAAACAAAAACAAACAATGAAGATCATGCCACTCTTGATTATTTTGTTTTTAAAGTATCTTACAGCTCAGTCATTCTCTTCTGACTGAATAAAGTGAAAATCTCATCATCAACTTATCGGTTTTAGTCCACTGGAAACATTAACTAACCCTTGTAAAATCCTTTGAAGAAGAAAAATACTCTTCAAGTGATGTGTTGAAGCATTGTTGGTGACATGGGACTACCCCAAAATACTATCTCCCTGTAATCTATTGCAAACAACTATTGATAATCATGAAGCTCTCTTCATGCCCTCCACAGATGCCAGTCCTTCAGTGATGCTGAATTCTTCCTGTATCACTGTTTCAACATTTCTTAATAATCATCTTGCTTTGCTTACAAGCATCCATAGTATACATACCTACAAGTATACATAGTTGGCAACTGAATTATTTTCAATTCCTATGTAATACACCTAACCGTTTATTTATTTCCCTGAAGGCATTTATTCCAGGAATATTCTGATTTCTGCTTTTAAATGTTCTATGGGCCATGTCTGTTTCTGTTTCTGACTGAAAATATTTGAATGCTTGAAATAGTGTTTCTAACAGAAGTCATATTTCATGTCAACCAGTGACATCACCTGATGCCAACTTTTATTTTTCTGCTTTTCCATTTAACACTGCATTGAAATATTCTACTTAATTAACATTATAATCTTTTGTTCTGAGATTATTTGTATCTTCTAAATACATAAAATTAATTCTTCTTAAGATGATAGTGTTCTAGGTATATTTCCATCTGCATGATTTTTGTCATGTCTATTAGTTAATTGACAAAATTTTTAAATCTGTCACTTTGAATTTTCACTCTTCAAATATTTTCGGAAAAGATGGAATGGCCCCACCATTACACTCCAGACCTATCACATCTCCCTTAAGTTTATAACATGAAAAGAGCTGTCAAATTACATTACTCCCATATCCAATCTCTCATTTCACCTGCCTGGATGACCATAATAACCACATCATAGAAGTAATCCTTGCACTTCTGGACTGTGACAACTGGGGAAGGCTTATTCACTTTCTGCTCAGGTGTAATCTTTGTCATGTACAATAACAACTTAGAGATGAACTACAGCAGAACAAGAAAAATGCTGAGAACATCAACTGAGACCCTTCTTCTTGTCCATAGACTAGTATTTGTACTAAAACATTGAAAAGATCAATGTATTTCTTAAGATAGAGCCTTCATTTATAGGAACAGTATAAGTGTTTAATGGACAGACAAGCTCAATTTCTCTCAGGACAATTTAGCTTACAACCACACAAATGCTACATTGTATGGAAGGAAATAAATATGAATCCAAGCCAGAAATGATTGTTACTCTCTAGAAACAGATTTTCTCTTCAACTGAGAAATGTTTAGGTTACACTCCATTAAAAAGTTATGGCCTATTTTAATTATTGATCTGGTATGAAACTTCAAATACAATTAGTTTGGGGTTTTGGCACAAGTAATAGGTATATGTATTTTCAGAATGTGTCTTTGAATACATTTGTTGGATGTCTTAATAGCTTTATAATAACACGTAGACAAAAGTGTGAAAATTAATAAAGATTGTAACATTAGAAAATGAGAAAAGTTCCAGAATAAAAACATTATGGGGAGGCCAGGATGCCGATAATATGGTTTTAAGAAAGTCAGGATTCAGCAGCAGCATTAAGAAATATTTTTCTTTTTTTTTTTCAAAAGCATGTTCACCTCACAATGTCTGAATCATTCATAACATGAATTTTCAGGTCAGAATTATCAGCCTGGATTCTTTTACCATTTTAGTATTTAAGTTCTCAGATTTTTGTTCAGTTTAAAAAGTTCATCTCAATTTCAAAATTTCTGACAAGAAAAGTTTGTGTATTCTGGGCAACAGAATAGGCATAAATGAAAGGGGTAGTATTTGCTGAAGATACCAAAATAAAACCATGCTTGTAACAACAGTTACAGGTAATAAAAGACATGGACACTTTTTCCACAGTTCTTCATTAAAAGAAATAAATAATTGTATATATGGAATATCAAAGAAAAAGGGAACCTTTGTATGATGCTTGCAAAGCTGTAGCATCAAAGAAATACAGTAAACAATGTGCCCCTTGACAGAGAGACTTTTAGAGAGAGAAAAACTGTAGAACAGGAAATATGGCCATAGCTTGATATTTTACAAAATTTACCTTGGAGCATCATGGCACAAATATAATCCAAGCAGCTTAATAAAGATCTGTTAGCATAGTTTGTGGCTAGCGGTTGCATTAAAGTTTGTAAAACCATACAAGCTTTGATACTAAGTACAACATCTAGTCCAGTAAAAAGTAAAATCAAAGCATTAAGTATCATGAATAAGTCTCACTAAAAATAAGAAGGAATGTGCAAATTAGCAAAAGGAAAAATCAAGTTTTTGAAAGAGGGAATGGAAGGCCTCTGCTATAAGGAAGATGGTATGTTATATGACCTCTTCTTCCACTGAAGTAGTAGTAAATTTTTTGACATGCTCATATTTATTCACATTATAAAAATAAAATATCAAGCCAATTCATTATTCTACGTAATGGACATTTTATTAAAAAAAAAAAGTTCTCAGTGCTTCAATATTCAGTTTTTTGTTCAAATAATGTAAAGCTTTTGTAAAAAGCTAAACCACTGATGGACTTTATGATTTCTAGCCTATGATTTAACAATGAGATAAACAGTACACAAAGTATACGCATGCACACACAGAATCGTATATACCCACAGGCTGATTTTTTTCCTTTTCAGAAAATGGTAAAAATACTAATTTTAATCCATCAAAATTCAGCCATCCTCAATTGTAAGTGAATATCTGCTTTCATCTAAGAAACATTTTAAACTTCTTGACAGTTAAAAGAACTGTAATCCCTTGAGACAAACACTTTTCTTTTCAGAGACAATTCATATCATGGGTAGTTTTATGGTAGGAAACTTCAGTACACTTCATGTAGTTGCAAGTGAACACACGGCATAGTTACCTCAATAAGCTCACCAAAACTTCAGCATTTGACTCAGTAGAAAAAAATAGCTGAAAAACAATTAAAAGTGCTACTTAATTTCTATAAAATTTCTAGGCAGATTATTAGCAGCATTTCCAAAAATCTCAAAGGATAGTCAACTCTTTTTTAATTAATGGATTCTAAATTATAGCCCTTGTTTAACAGTGTTCAAATTCAGCATTCCCAGTTGCTAGAGGGAAAATAATACCAATTTCTTAATGCAACTTGCAAGTACAGGAAAGTATTAAATATTCTATCTGTGTTTTTGGCCATTCTAAAAATTGTGGGTTTAAATACCTATCTGTAGGTTTCATTCATCTATCACTTAGCATATCACTTGAGTTACATTTTCTATTGTATTTTGAACTGAAACAGGGTATAAGGGTTCACTCTTGTTCAGGGACCAGGAACATGATCTTTTGTTCTTCCTAGGAACTGACCATGTGTTCAGCACACCTCTAGAAGTGAGGAGCTCCCTCTGCCTCTGTCAACACGTCTTAACTCATCTTTAATATTGTCTTCAAATAACACTTTTCCTTTGTCCTACTATATATGAACTTAAATTGCAGTGAAAGTCTATTGCAATATTAAAACTGTAAATACTTTAATAATCATTCACATGTTGTGAGACAGAATCTAAATACACTAGTACTGAGTTAAAAGAATAGCACTTCTTCATTGGCCTAAATGATCCTTAGCCAAAGAATTATTCAAACAATAATACAACTGGTTTTATTTTTATAAGTTCTCATGAGACAAAATACCTAGTCACTGAGTTGCTACTCTCCTTTTCAAAGGTGTTCACTTCCTCCATTTTGTATTGAATTTAATACAAGAGAGCTTGTTCAAATCCTACCGGTGTCTCATGTATCTTATGAACAGTGCCAGTATAAATAAGAATTACTGATTGCGATTGAGTTAATTTCTTTAAAATGTGGAGTAAATCAGGGTAGTTATCTTCAGTAGCCAAAGAAATAAAATTGTCTCTGGGATAAGTCAATCAAAAACATTACATGTTAAACTTGTCCAGCTTTAAAGCTGTCTTCTGGATTTTTTCATTATGTAAGGTTTCCTTCTCATAACTGGACAGTCATAATTTTTTACTTCAACTGAAATACAGAGATGTCTTTTGCAAGGTAGCATTTTTCAGGATTTTTCAGGTATGCTAGAATTCTTTCATTTTCTTCCTGCCTTCTTAGGTGTTAACCTTTATGTCAGCTCAAAAAATCCCCTTGCTGACATAGAGAATTTTTCTAGTGGATTTTCTGTTCTTCCACTGCCATATGTCCATAACAAATTGTTTTACATGGACAATTGAATCTCAGAAAGAAAGAATGTACAAGAACAGTTCTAAAGTACACAGTTTCCTGAAATTTCTCAACCTTCTTTCAAACTCCTGGTTTTGCTTGTTTCTTGTGAATGAAAAATTCAGAAATTGTTTTTCAAATCCCTGATTCTAATTTGGATTTGTCATTGTAACCTTACATAAGATTAAATTTCTGATTATCTCTGCAATTTTCCCCTTCAAGTATACATACAGATAACTCTCATTAAGGGAAAAATGCAAATACCCAAATGATAGCAATGTCTCCTCCTATGTTTTGTCTGACATGAAATGCAGGAAATAGTTTACTGCGTTTTGCAAAAGCTCAAGGTTGTATACTGGGCATACTTATTAATGAAAAGCAACTACAGTGCAGACTGAATGACTGAGACCAAGCTAAGCATAGGCATAGATAACAGACAAATGTAAGAAGACAGTATTTGCTGCTTGTTAGTCTTGACTATCAAGAGTTAGTTCTGCAAATAAAATTAGCCTGCTTCTCTCTGCACTCAGATTGCAAAAACATGTGCAAGATCTCCCAAGTTTCATATGTCTAAGTGTGGCAGTTCACTTGATCTCTGTCTGAACTGCAGTCTTACTGTCTTGTTGACTCTTCCCACAGGTCAAGCAGCATCAGAAGGTTGGAAGACAGGAAAGGTGTGCCTGCTGAGCTTCACAGGAGCACGTGCCTGAGTCCTCAGCAGGAATAAAGGAGGAGAAATTGCATCAAATTAAAATTAGTCTTCAAAAAAGACACTGAAATTATCCAGACCTAGCCAAAGGAGTGGCATGTTCCCCATAGCTGTAAAATAACCTTGTACACTTATTTATTTAATGAAGAATGTTCATCTTTCACACACAATTTACAGGCCATCATAAAGCTCTGTTCACCATAGGCATGTTTCTGCCAAGTATTCCTCTTTCATTCATTCTTGCCTTTAGCTCAACATTTTATCTAAGTGGTCCATCACAGGAGTAATGTTTTGGAAAATCATATCTACCATATTATAACTTTTTTTTTTCTTTTTGAAAGATAGAAGATGTGTCTTTACTGTCCACCAGAAATCCTTGGAAATCTCTGGACATTATTGTCTGCTCATGGTTCTCTCAATCTGATGACTGCTGTGAAAGATAATAAAAAGTGTTTTTATAAATACATCAATAACAAAAGGAGGGACAAGGAAAATCTCCATCCTTTATTGGATGCAGTAGGGAACATTGTCACCAAAGATGAGGAAAAGACTTAGGTATTTAATGCCTTCTTTGCCTCAGTCTTCAACAGTAACACTGGTGATCCTCAGGGCAACTGGTTCCCTGGCAGACAAAGACAGAGAGCAGAATGGACCCTCTAAAATCCAGGAGGAAGTAGTTAGTGACCTGTTGAGTCATTTAGATACTCATGAGTCCATGGGACCAGACAGGATTCATCCATCTGAGAATAAATGTGGATCTGGAATCTCAGATCTGGATCTGAGGAAACTGGTGGAAATGCTCACCAAGCCACTCTCCATCATTTATCACCAGTTCTGGCTCACTGGGGAGGTCCCTGATGACTGGAGATTGGCCAATGTGATGCCCACCCCCAAGAAAGGCTTGAAGTAAGAACTGAGGACCTACAAGCCTGCCAATCTACCCTTGGTGCCAAGAAAGTTTTGGACCAGATCATCTTGAGTGTGATTATAGAGCACACACAGAACAACCAAGCAAATAGACCCAGCCAGCAGAGGTTTAGGAAGGGCAGGTCCTGTCTGACCAACCTGTTCTATTTTTGTGATCAGGTGACCCACTTAGTGTATGAAGAGAAGGTTGCCGATGTTGTCTGCCTGAATGTCAGTAAAGTCTTTGACACTGTGCCCCTTTGGCATACTACTGAAAGAGCTGGCAGCCCAGAGANCTCAGAGGAGACTTTATCACTCTCTACAACTACCTGAAAGGAAACTGTAGTGAAGTGGGGGGTCATTCTCTTCTCCTGGGCAATTAGTAACAGGATGAGAGGAAAAGGTTTCAAGTTGTGTCAGAGAAGGTTCAGGTTGGACATCAGGAAGAATTTCTTCACTGAAAGGGTTGTCAAGCATTGGAACAGACTGTCCAGGGAGGTGGTGGAGTCACCATCCCTGGTCAGGTTCAAGAAATGACTGGACACANCCAGAGATTTGACAGGTGCACTCTTCACTGGGTAAAAAAATGTCTGGATGGCTGGGCTCAGAGGGTACTGGTGAATTGTGCCACATCCAGTTGGTAGTCAGCCACTAGTGGGGTTCCCTAGGGCTCAGTTTTGCGGACAACACTACGTTGGGTGGGAGTATTGATTTGCTGAAAGGTAAGAAGGTTCTGCGGAGGGATCTGGAAAGGCTGGAGTGATGGGCTGAGGCCAAAAGTATGAAGTCCAAAAAGGCCAACTGCTGGGTCACAACCACTANTGCTTAGTGCCATGATCTAGTTGAAATGGTGGTGTCCAGCCAAAGACTAGACTCCATGATTGTGGTGTCTTTTCCAACCTAAATGATTCTGTGATCCTGAGATTCTGTAGTTCTCACCTCCCTGGGTTACATCATAATGTAAGAGCTGCTATAGAATAATATAGTTGCCTGTTCCGCTCGATTAACAAGTTCAATTTAATTTAAGATTATCATTTTTTTTCCCTCTCAATTCAGTACATTTCTGTATGTGATATGCACTGATATATTTGGAGGTGACTGGTACTAGTCATATTTGATTTTGTCACTTGAACTGACATGACACGTCTGATAAACCAGACATGACCTATGGATTGAAATCTGGATTTAACATCTTCAGCCTATTTTTGATTGGATTTAAAAAACAAAACAAACAAACAAATAAACAAATGCTACAGGGTTACATTTAGCATTATACTTCTCTATTTTATTCCATAAGTTGTAATTTGACACTATATCAAATCAGACCACACTATACCACAGTATTCTATACTACACTACATCATGCCACACAGTAATAATCTATACTACACAATACATCACTAACCATGTCATGCTATGCTACACAGTATTATGCTTTGCTGCTCTAACACCATGCTGTATGACCCCAGACTATAATATGCTACAACATACTACACTATAAATCCCTGAACTTCCCCTCACTTTTTGTTTTTCCCAGAACTATGTGCACCAGTGACTGTCTACAAAAGGGAGAGATAACAACATCTGCGTTTGCATGGCATATGTGAGTACTCCACCACACATTGATCTTCCAGCCACAGGGGTACCACAGCACAGGCAGACTCAAGCTGCTTCCACAGTCAAGTTGCAGCAAACACTGTGTTCTGACTGTAGCCTTACAACCTCCAGATGCAAAACAACATGGGTTATAGTGAATCACACAGTCCTTACAGTTAGATGAGCCATGGTAGTACTTGTTTTGTGTGTGTACATATATATATACATATCATTCATTCATTCATTCATTCATTCATTCATTCGTTCATTCATTCATTTATTTAATGTCTTTACACAAGGAAAGCCATAAGACTCAAAGGTCTCATAGCACTGCTTATTGCTTACCTACCCTAATGTTACCTATACAGCATCTCAGACTCAAGTTAACAGGAACCAGCTGTGTCAGAGCAGAGTGATAACTTGGCCCTCAGTAGTTCCCTGTGGAGCACTGAGCCATTGATGTACTCCCAATCAATTCCTACACAGTTACAGTTCAGTGAGCTATTTAAAGAAAAAGATGACTGTGTAAAGCATGAAGGATATTCAAAGAGAAAAAAAGTACTGAGAAATAAAGAACTAAAAGCAAGGAAAAACCTTAAGTACTGGAGGTAGACCGGGCACAGAGAACATGGGGAAAAAGAGGGAAAGAAGAAAAAAAAATTTGAAAGACACAAATTTCTATGGTGGAAATCCTCAGATACACAAGAGAGAGATTCACATCAGCAGCATTATTTGATATTTCCAATGCTTTAATGTAGAAAAGTATTTAAATTCTTTAGTAAAATTTATAATTTCTCTGCCTAGGCACATGTGCAAAACTTAACTCACCAGGATAAGCCAAATGCTCAGGGAAACCATTGAAAGAAATATACAATAAGTTTCAGTGATTAAAGTAATACAGCTGCTCTTTCTAGTGAGATTTTCTGCTTTTAACTTAATGGCTATGTTATAAACATATTGTGGTGATGATTGAGCTTAAATATCTCCGTTGGTCAAAAGAAAGTATTCAGAATATTAATAAAATCTGTGTTGATTGTTTCTATTTCAATATAATTATAACACTCAGTTAACTTCTTGTACTTGGACTGAACATTTTTTTATAATATTTCTGAAACACGTATTTTTAAATGATTCATAGAAACAAAATATACTTTTAAAAATATATATTACTACAATTGTTACCATTCTCAATACCATTTCCATGTTTAATTAAAAAATCAAACCTAGGCCAGGCTTTTTTAGATCAAAATTCAATGCCTGGCAATAAAAATGTATGTTTTTTTAAATAAAAATGAAAATACTTCTATTTTTTCCTTATGTAAACTGAAATTTATTTTTCTTTTTTAAGTTTATTCATGGAATAAGCTTATGGTCATCTTTCCTTTCCTCCTGATATTAACACTTAAAAATGTTAACTTAAGCCGTTGCGTCATTACAAATCCAAGCAGTTTAGCAACTTCATCTAAGTCAGTGAACAGCCACTTCCAGGAGCTGCTCTTACACATCACCAAAAAATTCTAACTCTCAAGTAATAAAATATAAAGATGCAAAATACGTATTTTTATTTCCACAAAGAGAAAAAGCACTAAGAGCTGAAGATGGAAAGAAAAAAGACTACTCAGAATTGTAGTTGAATTAAACATGTCTTAGATATCCATGGGTTTCTGAACTCTTTCTTAAAATGTCAAGATGCTAACACCCCTAAGTCACAGTCTTTTCAAAACATTTGGGTTTCAGTTTGAAGAGGTTCTGACAGCAGTGCGAAAAAAAAAGGATTCGAGATAAAGACTCTTAATACTGCTGCTTATGGGGGGAAAAAAAGCATTCTCTTCCAGAAAACTGTAGTTTAGCAGAATCCATTCTATATACTTTAAAATAGAGCCAAAGTTCAACTTAAAGTGCTGTTGCACACTTTACTGAAGCTCTTGACTTCAGAAATTTTTTCTCAACTGGCCTTACAAATCCTGTATCCATTGACCTTCAGAACACGGTACAAGACCATTTATTCTCTCAGCTTTTTGCTTTTGTGTGTGTCTGAACAAGGTGAGGAAAGAGGAAGAATCATGTGGGGAAGTCATTGGAGTTTAAGCCAGACGACATGGACAAAAACATTCAGCTGAAACTGCTGGAGAGACAGATAGGCAGAAGGCAATTAAGTCAAATGCTATTACCAAGACTACCATAAAATGAACTAATTTTTTTCTACTTTACACTGGTTTACAGCAAACACACAATAACAATAATGTCTTTATTTGGAGGGAAGAAAAAAGTTTCCCTTTCTGATTGCAGTTGGGATTTAAAGTCTTCGGTTTCTGTAACTAATTTGAATTGCTGCTCATTAATCAAATGACCGTAATACATCTGGAAAAATATTAACCATTACAAATTAATAGACCCAGTATCTTGCTAATACAGACAAAGCAGCATGACTGGAGCATTCACTTGGAGTATCAATTAGGATTTTCTTGCTCAAGTCAATTCCTTCAAAACTTCAAGACAACATTTTTTATCTAGTATAGTAGGGCTACCTCATAATCATGACACTGCATATTAATTATCTTTAAAATAAGAAATTAGTAGCATGATATTACCTGAAAAATATTAGAGATATACAGTATAAAATCTAGCAACAAGTTTCTGACAGGCTCCTTTATGAAAGGGCCACAGACTGCTATATAGGGTTCAATTATGTCAAATCATTGTTTAAAAATTCACTTCTTCTATATCTATGAAAATAGAATTTAAAATGGAAAATTATGCACCAGAATATTCAACCTGATACAAAGACTGAAGGAAAAATATTTTGTTGTCTTAAATTACAATAGCATTTTCATATCTGTCATTTGACTGTAGTTGTTTCTTGAAGTTCCTCCTGGAAGCTGTGAATCACTGATTCAACATAAAATTAAGCTTCTTATACAGCACATATTTCAAAGAACCTGCTTTCTTGTAACCCTGTGGTTTTCAGAAGATAACACAACTTGTCATACTTAGAATTTCACAGGTTTCAGCTCCATTTTAAAAATATACAGGTGACACATACTTGACCTATAAGGGGGTAGCAGTAGAAATTCTTCCAAGGTAGTACCATCTATTGAGAAAGTTGTGTTACTTTAAAACTCATAAATAATTAAGGAAGAGAGAAGTAATGTGAATTAGGACCATTGTAGCTCTTTCATTGACATCATAAATGGTTCCTTTGAATGTTTTGAGGTTGTTTTGACATAGAAATCTTACTACACTTTGCCATATTTTTGTTTTTGCAGTTGTTTTGTGTAGTATCCTTTATGTGCCAAATCATAGGAAAGAGTTGGTTAACATTATAAAAGCTGAAATTTTATATAATTTCTTGTTCCTACTTATCCACATCCTTTAGGGCCTGATCATAGAGATGTTTACAAATATGAATGATTCTGTCTTATTCTTTGAGAATGTACCACATCTTTAAATTCAAGAGACTGGGGACTGAAACCTGAGCTTGCATTAATTAAAAAAAAAATAAAATTAAATAATCTGCAAGATCTAAATGAATTATGGTTGATTTTTTGAGTAAATTATCTTTTTATCTGAAAACATTTCTACATGAGAAATTCATTCCCCTGCGTATATATTGTATGTAACAGGGCCATTTTTCTGAATTTTGAAGAAGCTGTGATAATTCAGTGAAGTCCTTGTTTTTAGTTTTCTTAAAATACTAAAACTTTGAAAGCAGATTTACCTGGGAGTTAAGTGGACTCTTTTATGTACATTAGTACATATTTCCACAAAGCTTGATACATTCATGGGTGCGTATCCCCTGTTTAGAGCAGTACTGCATTAGAGCATGATACTTCAGTCCACTATTTATGGTGATGTAGAGTGATTCTGTATACTCATGGATTTTGAAATATTTGCAAAACAAGTACCACAGAGTCACACAAACTTTACCTGAAAAGAGCCCTTGGAGATCCAGCCTCCTGTGTGAAGCAGGACTACCATCAGTGGTAATTCTGGTTACTCATGATTTTCTCTATCTGAATCTTAAAAAAACTTCTAGATGGAGACTTCACTATTTCTTTAGGTAAACTTCTTAGTAAAAAAGCCACCATTGTCCATTCTTGCCATTTTCCTCTAGAAGAAGAGTTTGGTTCTGTCATTGAGAACTTTTTGGTAATGGTAAGAAGCTATTAGTTTTCTCCTGTATTCTCTTCACCAGATTAGCAAGACCAGTTGTGTTAAACCTTCACCCTTAGGCCTTAGTCACATTGGAAGCTCTCTGCTGGATTCTTTTCATTTTTTGGAACACTCCTTGAACCGGTAGTCCCAAAAGTGGATTCATTATTCTAAGGGTGGTGTCACAGATACTGAACACAGAATAACACCTGCCTTATTCTGTTTTTTACACTCCTTCTAATACAGTCAAGTGTACAATTTGCCAGTGATTACCATACAAATCATTTATGTTCAACTGTAGATGTAGGTGGGGGTTCAAATAACTAACAATTTTTCTTGAATCCATATTGTAGGCCTACTCTAACTGAATCAACTGAATAATCCATCCTCCACCACCACCTTCACCAGGATAACAAGGAAAGATAATGATTGATCTGTATTTATAATTTGTGTTAAAATAATACTCCTATAAAGCTTAAGTCCAAAGGGACTAATAGATCATTTAGAGTGACCTCCACTATGTCAGAGGCTAATAATTTTCACTCAGTGATATACTCCGGCCACTGACACAGAAATCATTTCAACAGGGCTGCTCCCTTGCAGCTGTTGATACAGAAAGGTAAAAAAAAGACACATATACACCCAGAAGGAAAAGAGAAAAAGATAAAAGAAAGAAAGGAAAGA
>VWZF01000194.1:212947-380652 GCA_013396755.1 Sclerurus mexicanus | reverse complement strand
ATTAATAATTAAAATATTATTGTAATTATTAATTATAATACTATTATATTTTTCAATTATAATCATACATAATTATATATTATAATAATATAATATAATATTATAATAATATAATAATCTTCTGTATTTTTATAGTTAAAACTTTAACAAAACTAACTGCTTGTCTTTAACCCTCACATGGAGTAGATCTATCCATTCAATGCCTGCCCTTCTTTACCCTTTTCCACCTTACTTTTTGCCATCCTCACAAGATACAGTCAAGCTAAGCACTCAAGTGCACTTGAATGGTGATAATGAAAATATTGTAAAGGTGACTGTTTACATAAAGTCAGGATCATGAATGTATGTGTGCATGGTCAGGACTGAATCTTCCTCATCTTTACAACATGCTCTTCTATTCTTAAAGGCTCAGTGCTGTCTGATAAAATAATAACATAAAAATACAACGGGCTTCATGAGAGAGTTTTATTAAGAGGAAGAACAGACACACCTATGTTCAAAGACAGTCTTAAATATACTGAAATATTGAGAGTACTTAACATGCTGAGTCTAAGTAGTATAAATATTATGCCATGGATAATACTTTGCAGATCACCTGACTTACCTTATCAGTATTGTATACTTCAGGACTTTCATTTATTTGTCATACACAGAAGTTGTAGCATAAAGAAATAGACAGGGGCTTTAGTTAAAATAGTTGGTTTTACAGGCTATTGTAGAAGCTCCTGTTGGAGCTGTTACAGACAAGGATACGTCAGCATTTCATTTCTAATAGTTTATAACCACACTGTAAAAATGGGCTTTAGACTGAAAAGATATCTTGCCAGATAGAGTCTCAGCTCGGAACCAAATTGTTTTAAAGGAACACATTTCCACATCTATATTCTCTCTTCTGTATTAAAGTTGAATGGTTTAGTTTAGCTGTGGGAATGAGCTTCACATTTGGCATTTTGTTAACAAGAGCTCTGAGCTGCTAGATAGATCCCTGTCCTCAACGTATCAGTGGGAACACAGTGTAATAAAAGAGGGTGGAAATTTTTTCAGTTTCCTAAAGAGCACAACAGATACACATTTTTTTTTTTCCTGCCCCTGAACCTACAAAGGCTGAAGAGCTCTTGCTTTAGTCCAAAAGATGCAGTACAATGTCAAAATATCCAAAGTGGAAACTCTTACAGCTGAGCCGGATCTTCTTAGTCACACAAATTATTGCCTCAGCTGATGCATTTTGTGCCAAACCTATGCTGCTTCTAAATTTAAGTTATAATTGTTGCTTTGGTTTTGGAGGTGGTGTTTTTGTTTTGTTTTGGTTGGTTGGTTTTTGATTTGGGTTTTTTTTTGGGCGGTGGGGGTGGTGGTTTGTTTTTTTTTAATTGCATCATTCTGGCTTTAGCCATCCCAAGCTAAGTGCAAAATATACCACTCAATTAAATCCATGACCACATTATACACAGATTTTTCCCTAAAGCAAGAGCTGCTTTTTCATCTGTATTTTCACCTCCTAAAAACATTCTAGGTAGAGACCCAGCAGTCTGCAAGTAAACACTTATTAGTCTACCTCTGTAGGATTCGCTTTTCCATAGCTTCTGGATATTTCTAATATTTTATTGAGAGCACAGTGATTCTTTGCTGTCAAAGGACAGAAATTAAATAGCTAGCATATCAATAATCTGCTATTTGTGAATATCTCCATATATGTTTGTGCATAGAGAGGTAGAAAATAGATCAGTTCTTGTACAGGCACATATTTTTATATTAGCATTATGGAAATCATGCTGTCATTAGCATTGCTATAGTCTGCACAAAAAGGAAGAATAGCCTAATATGTCAAGGTGTAAGAACTATAAAATAAATCTTATGGTGGAAAGGAAAGCTATTATGTTCTATCTTATAAATAACACACTTTTATAACATTTTCCAGATTTGCAAACTAATGGACTGCTGATGCCATCATGTTGAACTGGAAAAACTAAGTGTGGTACTGCAGAGAGGGATTTTTTTTCCCAGTTCTTTTAGGCAAATGGAAGCAATGAAGACTTTTTGGAATTTCTTGACCCATTTACATCTACCTGATAGGTTCAATTGTCAAGGATATTACATAGTTTGCCTATTTGACCATTAACAGAGTTTTACATTGTATCCAAAGCTGTGTAAGTGCAAATCATTATGAGATACCTGAAAATCCTGGGATAAGGATACATGTCTAATAGTTTATCATATTGTTTATTCAATGGTACATATTATGAAGTCATTCCAACAGTGGCCTCTAAAGCATTACTCTAAAAAATCTTATATTCCCTACTAATAGTACAGCTCTTTTCATGCAAGTGGTTATTTGTCATTCTCCATATGACCCTAAAGAGCCCAGTGCACAATCTTTTATTGCATGGCACTGTCGTCTCTCTGTGATATTGAAAATGACGATTGAACATGGTGGATTTCAATGGTCATGACATAAATGGTTTCTAGAAGTACAGGGGAGAATATAGCATTGTGATACGTTGCTCAAAGACAAGGATAAAATATTTTATACATACAAACAATACACATATATTCCCGTACAATGTTCTGCTTTGCTAACACAGTATATCATACATTGGACTCCAATGGAAATTATTTTTGATAATTTTTCCTGTATTGTAGGTGTGTACATGTTGCAGGTCTGTAAATCTGGTTTTGGTCAAGGTATATTGCATTGCATGAGGTGGAAGCAATTGCAAATATTTCACAATAAAGGGTGATAACAAAAGCTGCCATACAAGAGTTGTGCTGTCCTGTGATGATCATATCCTTTTTTGACAATACCATAATGCTTTCAATGCTTTCAAATAGGGAATCATAACTGTGTGTTCTTCCCCACCAACTTTTAACCAAAGCAGACTTAACAGCTCTGTAGATGCAGCAGCATGTTCTTTGCTTTACACTGCTGTTTCTGAGCGCTGAGAAGGTCCTGGTACAGACAGGGCAAACAATCTGTGGAGTCTTATGTGTTTTATACTTTTCCAGTATGTTGTTGCTTTTCTGAGCTGAAAGCTCACAAAGAACACAGTCAGAGTTCACCATCTGACTTTTCATGTGTGACACTTTTGAAGACTTTCTGCAAATAACTCCTGAAAGTAATGAAGTACGTGCTAGAGCAAGCAATAGGTTCTGAAATGCTCGCAAAAGCTTGCAAGAGTTCTGGGGCAGAGGGTAGAGCAACCAATAAAAATCAATATTTTCCATGATCAGAGAGTTAGTATAAAATGTTAATATAGCTATATCATATAATGCGTACATTGCAGAATGACTCTATATTGATATTAATGTTGTGCGGATTAACTTCTTCGGAAAGCACACAGATATTCAAAAACTGAAATACCACTAAATATTCCTATTCAATGAAGAAACGTAATTCCTATAAAAAACAATTTAGTTTCTCTCAAAAGTACCTCACTTCTGAATATATAGTCAAGAAAATATAGAGACCATGCTCTGTGAGAAGTGGTCATACCTCGAAGGAAAGTAAGGAAGATAATTTTGGGAGGTAGGTCTGAGTTAGTACTGCAATTAGATTATAATGAACCAAGTTAATCTGAGAAGAGTGATTTTTCCACACTTGCTGGTTCAGCAGCAAGACATCTTCCCCTTGGTTGACAGCTGCTATGTGGTGTATCAGCTGCATGGTAACATCAACTTCCCAATCCTTCAAGGGTTACAACAGAGGCTGGCCATGATGTTTCCACTCTGTTCCACCCTCCATTTCATCCCTCAGACTGTGTTTAGTTTTGCAGGCTGTGTTCTCTGGAGAACTGTCATAGAATAGTTTTCATGCATGCGAACTACACTGCATCCAGGAAGTAGCAACTGTGTTACATCTTACAATTTCTGTCCTGTTATGACTTCTGTTAGAATAAGTTACCAATTTGTTCTAATTTTGCCCCCAGCCATCTTCCCATGATAGAGAAGAGGAGCTTCTTCAAGCATGGCTCATAGATCAGGCTAAGGTACTATGTCTCCTACAATGTTATTGCACATGTGTTCAGTGGCAGCTAAGCTCAACCAGGCTCAGTCATATACTGAGCAGAATTCCATCTGGCTCGGTTGTTCAAGAGCAATATTGTATGTTGTAGCTATATATACAGAAGTGTAAAAATCCCCTTTTATCTGTATTTGTAGTGTCAGCCTGGAAGGGTATATCAAAGATCTAAAGATATTTCATATGCAGCATCCTCTTGGAATTTGGAAGCTGAACAAGCAATAGAGAAGCAGCACAAAAGTTGAAAAATATGCTAAGAATATGTCAAAGGAAATGGAAAAGTAGAAGCTCAGCAGTTGAACATACCCTCATGGCCTTTGCAAAAGCTGAAAAGTTTCCTTGAACAGAGTAGTCCCAGATAGGCACTGATGTTTTCCAGACTGAGTATCAGAATTCTGTTAAACAAAAATAAAGAATACAGTGTGTCCAATTCATCATGTGAAGTAAGAAATTGGAATTACTCAAACTATTTAGTAATATTGAGTGTCCTAACTCTGAAATTTTTTTTGCATATCCTGAATTTTCTTCAAATAGAGAGAGAACTCCAAATGAAAAGATTGCTTAAGATGGACCAAATTCAACAATCAAGACTGTGTTACAACCCTGCATTGTCCTTTCATTCCCTAGTATATCCTTATTCATTGAAATGTAAAGGTTGTGCCAGTATATGTATTCTCTGTGAAGAGAGAATAAACCCACCAACTCTACTGCATCTTTATAGTGCCAATACAATCCCTAGGAACAAGGTCAAAAATCAAGATTATGACTATTTTAAGACACTTTGCCTTTAACTATAAGAAAACTCAGTGCTTTCCTGGTACTGTTTCTTTTTCTGAAGCTTTGTCTCATTCTGCATTCCTCATTTTATGGAAACTCTAATGATGTGTCATCACTGAGATGGACCAGTTAAACAGAACCCTTAATTATATTTTCCGACTTACCTGGCTTTAAAAAAGCCTGATCTTGTCAAACAGAGACTTCATAAGTACAGTTACATTGGGTCAAAAATCTTATTTTCATATTCCACAAGCTTATACTAAAAACTCCAAAACTCCTACAGCAGAAGTAATTAAATAGCTAGTGATATTGCAGCTCAAATAAATATAAATTTACATGTTTCTACTGAATTCCATTTGACAAATATTTTGCACAAAAGCAAGTTTAACAGGATACGTTTGAAATTTCTGGGTTCAATGAAAATGGAATGCATCATTTCAAATTAACGTAAAGCAGATAGATCACAGCAGATCAAATCTGGCTATTTAGTCCAATACATTATCAACAACAGTGGTAAATACTGAATGTGAATCTTTACTGAAAGTAAGTGAACAGAATCAGAGGAGTGATTTGAGGCACTGAGGAGTCAAAGCTTCTCAAAATGCTCTCCCTGAGTCTCTAATCATGTTTCAGAAGTTCACCAAGGCAGAGGCAGTGTCTTTGCATTTAGCAGTACTTCGCAGTCTGGTTAATAAAAGAAAAATCTGACTTTCAGTATCTACAGATGTGTTGCAATGAGGAATTCCAGAGCTTAAGTACATGATGTATAAAAAATGCCACCTGTTTCTGGGGTTTTGAGTCCGTTGATTGCTAATTTTGCTGTAAGAGGCAGTGGACAAAGTTTACCTATTCACCATACCAATGCTATTCACATCCCTTCCCTTAGTTGCCTTCAGTACTGAAAAGTCTTACATTTCAGTTGCTCTTTGCTTGGAGTTCTTTCTCTACTTTGAGTCAGCCTTGCTTTTCTCCAGTTTTTAATCCTGTTTCCTTGAACAGCACAGGATGTGAATGCACAATGGCAGACTGCAGTTGATTTTCTATCCTTTTCCTAATAACACCTGGCATCCTATTTCAGTTATCAGCTGCTTCTGAGCAGTTGCCTAATGTTTTTACAGAATCCCCTATTATAACCCAAATTTTTTATTTCACATCAGGTCTTATCACAACACTGTATTTTTAAAGCTGTGTACATTGCTTTTTGTTTATCTATGTTGTGTTCTGTCAGACATTTTGTTATCCAGTCAGTCAGTGTCATAAGGACTTTCTGCAGTAATCCACAATTTGCTTTTGGGAATTCTCTCCTGAATCACTTAGTATCACCACACACCCCTCTCTCACCTGTCTATAGCATACCACGCAGCCCAGGCCCTCTCACAGGTCACATCCAGGGGCAACCTACCCCCAGAATGAAAGTAAAAAATGTTTCCAACTCTAAGTTTTCTACTTTCTACTGATTCTTTAATAGTTGAAGAGACTGCTATGTAAAAATCTTTAAATTTTAATTATCCTGACCAAAATTAAGTTAATTCATTTTAGGCTGGAGCAATCTTGTGTATTAAAGAGTTAATAGAGTTACACAATCTTTCTAAATGAACATTTACTTTGGGTGTTTCAATGTTTTATACTAGGTTTAAATTTCTGCCTCCAACAACTTTTTAGTGTCACATAATCTACACTGTTTTGCATGTAAATTTTTGTTCTCCAACATTCACTAGGAGTACTGCATGAGGGCACAGTTCACTGTTATATAGACATAAAACATACATTGATTTTTGACTGATTATCCTAGTTCAAACTGCAACCGTCAAATTTGCTACTTCAGACAAAACTCCCTCAGACAGATTAAACACACACACAGAGAAGTAGAATTGATACCAGGTAACTAAATATATTTGTTTCATTCATTATTTGTTTTCATCATATGCTATTACTTCAATGCAGGCTCTGCCTTGTCCTTTCAATAAACTCCTGTTGTACTTCTTAGAATAATACAGATCTCTTTTATTTTCCAAATTTCCCTAACTTTTTAAAATTTTACCAAGCAGTTACTTGCCTCATGAGTCATATGAGGAACATCTTAGGGAACTGGGGTTGTTGTCTAGGGAAGTGGTGAAATCACCATCCCTGGAAGTGTTCAAAAAACATGGGGATATGGCACTTGGGGATGTGGTTTAGAAGTGAACAGAGCATTGCTGAGTAACGGTTGGATTCAATGAACTTCGAGGCCTTTTCCAACCTAAATGACTCTATGATTTTAAAAGAAAAGAAAGATGAAGTCTCAAAGGTAAAAGGACATGGTACACAACAAGAAAGAAAATGCCTAAACAGAATGACAGACTGCTTGCCCATATGAATGACTGTATACACATCTTTAGTCTTACCTGTGAGAAATTAGTTGTATGAAAGACAAAGATTGTAAGTGCCCTGAGTATTTACAGAAAGATATTTTCTAGATGGTATGAACATCCAAAATTCTGTAATTCCTATGTACACATCACATATTTGTCAGCATTGATTTTCTAGCTTCTGGTTGTTTCCATGTGGCTTTCAACTTTTACTCACAGCCACAATTTTCTGTTGACCAATTTAATATTTTAAGAGCACCACTGCTTTCCCAGCAATTCGTCCATGGGATCATGAGTGTAGGAACACTTAAATACAAGCTTTACAAACATTTCTTCAGTGAGCACTACTTATGGAAGATAGAGTTAATTTTCTGAGTGGATGTTCCTCAAGTCATGTGTAGGCTGAGCACACAAAGATAAAAAAGTAACAGTGAGCCAAAAAGTTTGATTTAAAAGACTAAATTAAACAATGTAATTTTCAGTAGCATTTTGCAAGAGAGGTGTTATAAAGTACAGAATCGGAAGTCAGCGTCTGTGGTTTCTTTGGTTGCTTTTGAGATGAAGTGACTCTGGAGGAAGGCATATCAGCACAAATTACTGATGAGGAATAATACTGTGATTCCTGGTCAAAACTTAAAATTTTAAATTCCTTCCTAAATCAGTGCCCTTCTGATTTTTACAAAATCACAGAATAAGCTGAGTTGGAAGGAACGCACAAGGATCATTAAGTCCAGCTCTTAGCCCTATATGGGACCATCCTCAAGAGTCACACCATGTGCCTGAGAGTATCATCCAAATGCTTCTTGAACACTGAGAAGCTTAATGCTCTGATCACTTCCCTGGGGAGCCTGTTCCCACCCTCTGGATGAAGAAACTTTTTCTAATATCCAACCTAAACCTCCCCTGACACAACATCAGGCCATTCCCTTGGGTTCTATCACTGGTCACCACAGAAAAGGGATCAGTGCCTGCTCCTCTGCTTCCCCTCATGAGGAAGTCGAAGCTTTGGTGTTACTGACCTTTAAGGTCCCTTACAAACCAACCCATTCTATGATTCTATGAATTGAACACTAAGAGGAATAAGGTAAAACTGTTTAAATATTGAAATTGTGTTTAAAACTTGGGCAACACATTAAAAGTTCTTCTGAAGGGATTGTGAGTCAAATAAATCTAAAATGCAAAAGCTTTCGTTTTCTCTCCCACAATGCAAAAAGAAAAAGCACAAGCAAAGACAAATTTGCAATCTTGTCTCAAAAGGCTGACAGTTCAGACAGCTGCTACAGAAACCTCTGTAATGCTTTGGCTTCCTTTAAAATTGTATGTGTCTGGATGAATAAAACCTGAAAGCTGTAGATATGTTTTCAGCAATGCACAGTATGTTCTACTCATCCACCTTAGGAAAAACAAAAATTTGACATTATGGAAAAAACAAACTTTTATCTAAGGTCTGTATGAAACAGAGATAAACAATTAGCATGGCATATTTTTTGTTTCCACAAAGGAATAATTTTCTGTTGAGATATTTGGTTTATTACCTCCATTGGACTTCTGTTCAGCTTAACACTCCTGAAAAAGCATTTCTTTGATGTATCTGCCCAGCAGCTAAATGTTGTATTTCCTATAATCCACAGAATAATCAGTACAAATCATTCTGGCTGCACTGTTAAGAGTAAATAAAGATCCATTCTTTAAAAAGTCTTTAGTTTGAGTGTATAACAGCATATATATAATGAAGGGAAAAAATGTATACAAACACCCCCCCCCACCTTGAGTGTTTAAGACAGGTGAAAAATGTAGCTGTATTGTTTCTCTAAACAACTCACAGGTAGCCTGTAATGACAGCATGGAATCTGGCAAAACAAAACAAATCAAGGCAAAAAAATCAAACACAAAAAGCAAATCCCAATTGCTGAAACCCATTCTTTTTCCTGAATAAAACACATTTCCTTGTCAGAAATGTCTTTTACCACACCTTGCTAGTTCAATCTTTGACCAGAAATCTTTGACCAGGCTAAACAAACACAGGAAATTAACCTCTTCAGAGGAAGTATTTTTAGAGGAAATAATTTCCTCTCTATGGAGGAAATCTTTTTAGAAGAATCTTTAAGAATAAATCTTTTAAATTTTAGGCCAAGCACTTATTTTTAGGGAGTGAATCTTTTGTTTGTGTGTGGTGATAATAGTGATTCAGTAGTGGTACCACTAAACCAATTCAAAATTAAAGAGAATTTCAAGATCTGATTCCCTTCTCTGCAAACTGAGGGCTTCTGAAATCCAGTTTCAAATAGGTTAACTGCGTCACAAAATCAACAATTTATAACTAATGGCTTAAACAGTACTAACAACACCTGGTGAAACTCAACTATTCATCTTTTAAAAGAAATATGCATTCATTTATATCTTGGGTTTCTTCCATAGAAGCTTTCTTCAGCAAGCTCTATTCAGGAGTTTTATTTCTAATATAAGTGAATCTGAAAATCATAATCAAATACTTTTATGTAGTGGCAACAACCTTTTAATATTAAATCAAGGCGGTCTTGGATTTTGGTAATTTAAACATGGGATTGCATGCTAGAAATAATAAGGGTTCTAACTGGCATTCAAATTTGGTTAGTATATATGAACATGCAATTAAGATGAAAGATTGTTCTGCAATATGTATTTTCCCTTTTTCTGTAAATCAAATTACATAGGGACAGCTTTGATTTGATATGTAGCCATTTAACAAGAACTTTAATATGTATTTTAAAAAGCTGAAAAAAGGTTATTTTTACTTTGCTGATGGCAATTTCCCCAGTGACTTAATACTCCTAAACAGTGGATTCAGAATAGGTTTTAATGAACAGGATATATCCTCTTATGAAAAGTTACTTTTACTTGTGATTCAACTTTACTATGCTTTTCCCCCATTTTTTCCCAGTTCCTCTGTGAGATTCTTAGAAGAAAATAACTTTTGTATCCATCTTAAGAATATCTGGTAACAAAGTCCAGTTGTAGAGCATATGAATTTAAGGCACAATTTGAATCTTCCACTAGTAGAATTGAAAGGTCCATTCCTACTTTTGAAGATTGTTAAAATGTAAAATTTAAAGTTTTGCACTATCAAGAGAATACTTTTTCCTCAGGGGATGGGGAATGGCTGTGATGCTGCAGATTTTCCTCTTTATTTCACACATATTTCACTCCACATAGGAAAGTAATTGCTTTCTGGATGATGGTCACACGTTGAACAGCAGTAAGAAGAAATTCTGTTTCCCTGAGTTTGGGATGTAGTTTGTTTCAGCTCTAGTTTACATAGCCTAATTTAGAGCTGTATTATATCTCAATAGAGTAAAAATTTTCTACTAATAGTTCCATTATTTTCTCTGTGACAGAATTTAACATCTTCATTTAAATGCTAATTTTTTTTCCAGTTAACTGCAGAAATAACGTGCTTGAAGACAAATTTAACATTTCAAGCCCTGCTATGAAAAATGATAGCAAAATTCATGCAAATCATCCAAATCAGTCAGTAACTTTCCAAGAGAGCACCAGGAGAAACATATTAAAAGTGAATAGAAAGTGAGAAACATCACTGCAGGCTTATTGCAGAAACATCACTTCTGACTTACTGCAGATAGATTAAGATAGATTAAAGTGGTTGGGGTTTTTTATTGGTTTGGGTTTTGTTTTTTTTTGTTTTGTTTTGTTTTGTTTTGTTGCCCTTTTTTTTCTTTTAGCTGTAGTGGATGAAGTAACAGGGTGTGAACACATCAGTCTGGTATCTTCACAACCTAAGCTTTGTTTTTTCAATTTTAGATGCAAATAGTTTTAATCAGTTATTATCTCATATTTATTCACACAGTCTATAGTTAATGGACCATGTTCCTTCTCTTCTTTGTCTGTGGTTATATTTATATGAGATTTAGAAAGAGATGCTTATTCAACAGTGTCATCAAAGCAGCTGCTTTCTGTGGTTAGGCACGTCTCCCAGTTGTAATGAAACCAGTGAAATAATGTGTTTACTCTAAGCAATATTCAGATGAAACCTAAATAACTTCCTGGCTAAGACCTCCTCATCAGCATGCACTTCAGATTTGAGTAAACCAGAACTTTTAAGAACACAAAAAATTTGAAAGACCAAAGCAGGAACAACAGCTACAGTGTTAGTTACAGAAATGAGATTAATCTGTAATTCAACTCAATTCCCACTCTTTTCCTGGGGAAAATTCTTCAGAGAGACCGGAGGACCTGTTTGCAGGTAGTCATAGGTAAGCAAAATGGGTGGAAGCCATGTTAAAGCAAAAAATATACTAACTGAGATTTTGCTGGCTTAAAACTAATCTACACAACCTAAATCTCTGTACTAGATTCTAGATATTTTTTACTGCTGAAATGCAAAGCCTTATTTGGCTTCTGGATCCATCCAGGTCCTCATAAATATTTGTTTAAACATTTAAAGGCTAGAAAATTACTGACAAAAAAAAGAAAAGAAAAAAAAAGACCTAGACCAAAAAAACTCCTCCAAAACCCCAAATGTATGTTGAAGGAAGAAAGAGGAACTTGTAGCATAAAAAACTGAATACAGATGGCTGGAGAACATAACAAGTCATACAGAGGAGGCCTAGCTTACAATCAGAAAGAAATGGGCACTGAAACTGACCAAATAACAGAAATGGTTTATTGTGAAGCTGGTTCATAATGAATAAAATGGTTTAGAAGGAAGTAAAAGCTTGCATATATAATGACTGATAGCAGGAGAGATAGGAAAGGGTCTGAATTGCAGAGTAAGGGGAGTAATAAAAAGTTCTAATTAATGTTGATTTGATTATATGCTATAGGTCAGGAAATGGTTTCCTGACTGTCACTGAACAGAAGTTAAGAAGAACCTGGGTTCATCTCCCAACTCTTCCAATGCCACACTACCTAACCAATGGCAAGTTATTTAATCCATCTGAGTTTCCACTGAGTTATTTTTCTTATTCTTCATGTCTATGTGCACTTCAATTGTTAGATAGGCCGAATAGCTATTGCTTTTTTTTTTCAGCCATAATTTCATCTTCAAACTAGGTTCAATGTAGTCCTGTCATATTTGGGGCAAGTTAAGATCATTGTCCTGTCTCTGGATTTTATGCTTTGAGCCCACTTCTTTTGGAAAAAAATTAATTTACAGGGACAGAAGAAACAATGGAGAATATTAGGAAATTGGAAACTAATTTTTTCTTGAACTAAGACAAGGAAGATATGCTATGAAATTGTATATTGAAATACTATATTTAAATCCACATTAATTAAGAAACCCATCAGCAATATTATAGGAGTAATATTTTTTCACAGATTATATCAAAGATATTTTGTGCCATCAGTGTGGCTCATTACTGTACCAGAGCCTTAATCTTTCATAGTTAAAACTAAATAATAATCTTTCATAATCTTTAATAGTTAAAACTAAATTAAGATTACTTCTGAGTATCCTGTAGATTTGTCCAGGGTGGCAGCTGTGGAGATTGCTCTCTATTAGACAGTACTGATAGCATTATACATTTGAACAAGGCTTTTGAAAATATATAATACACAATTTGTCAAATTCTATCTGTTATTATAAAAGAAACCACTATCTGAAAAATGGTACTAGTCATGATGGCCTTGCCAAAGTAAAACCAGTGAAGTCTGTGAAGCTGTAGTCACATTTTCCCCCCTTACATTACTATATTAGTATATTCCAGTATATTAGTACTGGAATAGACTATCTTATTGCAAAGTAAAGGGAAGTTCTGTCCAACAAAAAAGGGATCCAGAGCTGCCAAAATGTTTGTGTCAATGCTTTTCAAAGGCTTATCTCTCTTTCTCTTATTAGTAGTCAGTTCTTTGTGGAAAGATCTTGGAGCTGCTTGAAGTGAAGTACTTTTCACTTACTTTAACTCCTATAAATGTAAAAAAAATGAAATGAAATTGAATTGAATTAAATAAGAGAGAAAAATTTCACGTGCTGAAAGGCTGGAAGCATGTTGAAATTCAAGAAATAAAATTAAAAGAAGAAACTACCAAGAGGAACTTAGGGAATTTTAAACCGATCACTACAGCCATTTAATTCTCATGACAAAATATTACTACTCCCATTTTAACATGAAGTAGCTGTTTCTAACACAAACATGGGCAATTGAAATCAGCACAGCAGTAAATGTAACTCTTGTTCGGCAAACTCCCAAAATATTTTGGGATGTAATCGGGATAGCTGGATGATTTCCCCTACTGGAACACTGTTCACACTATATCTACTTTCTGTAATTCCATGCAGTCTGGAAAGTGCTCTCAGTTGGTCCCTTGATGCTGAATGAAGATGAATATATGATATATGAAGCTTTGGAAGTATGTACGTGGTTGCTATTTTTGGAGTGTATCAACAAAAAAATGCACTTATATTTCTATAAATATGTGATTACTACATTGTGCTGATCAGCTTTTGCTTTTAAGCAGCTGAGTTCTGATTTACATGCTATGCCTACAGTAGCCATACAGACAGATTACATCTAGCAAAAGGCATAGGTCACTATTTTATAGATGTCATTGTTCCTCAATTTAGGACAAAAAGTACTTGCCATTTTGTAATTTATAACTTTTCATTTTTGCCAGGGAAATATCCTTGAAATATATGCCTGGTGAGTAGAATCAGACTCCTTTTCAAAAATTATGTTCCCTAGCAAAGGCAAGTACTTGATTAAGTATAACGGTGAAATAAAAATTTGTTTAAAATGCAAACATTCTAGTCTGAAACACTGTAGACTAGTTTTTAACCCTTGTATTAGGAAAGAAAAAGATGTGTTGGGATTTTTTTCCCCATTGTCTCAAAATCTACAGAAGGGAAACAGAAGAGCCATCCAAACTTATTCACAATGAGAAACAGATGTGAGTTATTATGTAGTGTTACTATATTATTCATGGGATTTTGGTATCTGTATTATTTCAGATACACATTTCCCAGGTATACTCAGAGCACAGAAAGCTTTGGAGTTCTGCAAGTATTATAATAACCTCTGATTACTTTTCATGGGAATGTCACGGCTAGGATTGCAAGCTAGTAGTG
The DNA here is from genome assembly GCA_013396755.1 of Sclerurus mexicanus. Taxonomy (NCBI): domain Eukaryota; kingdom Metazoa; phylum Chordata; class Aves; order Passeriformes; family Furnariidae; genus Sclerurus; species Sclerurus mexicanus. Next base: position 366,449 of record VWZF01000194.1, on the reverse strand, counting down.
TAGGAAGGAGACAGAAACAGCTCTCTAGGCATCTGTTGAGCTTCAGTGGGAGCAAAGGGAAGTACTTCCACTGAATAAAATCACAGAAGGCTGAGCAATAACTGAATAGTGACATTGTGATATTGCATTATATTCATCTTATGGTGCAACTTTAATGCCTGCTTGGCACTCCTGCCTGAGTATCGTGACAAAATTGTCTGACAGCACCACGGTGCAGAGTCAGGGCATCAATTTGCAATTATGTTGTTGCTGTTCAGCTCCATTAGATAAAGTATTTTTCATGTCTCTCTTATAGGAGGTCACTGACCTACAACATCTACGTTCCAGCAGAAGTTTCTGTGGGGAGATAAGGGAAATCAAGTGTCAGAATTGTAAGCAATAAGTCATCTCAAAGGAAATTTCCAAAGGAAATTTAGGAGGACACAGTTTGAATGCGTGCATCAAATAAAGACCTACAAATGCAATTGACCATTTAGTAAAGAATGGTTTTCTTGCATAGCAGAATAGCTTCATATGTGACCAAGTCAATACAAATCTGATGATGAAAAAACTGCAGCTATGAGTTCTGAATTGCCAACAACGGATACGTGGTGATACTGAGTACCAGTAGATACTTTGTATATCAACGTAATTAAATGGACGCTAATTTAAATGTACTTTTTTTTTGTATAATGAACAGCAGTTTCTCGTTCTGAATTTTCATATAAGTAAAAAGTAAATGGGAAGAATAGTTAATCAAATACTGCTGCAATATTAAATAGCTAATTTACCAAGAAAGTTGTTTTTGAACTCTTGTGTGAAGCCACCTTTGGCTATTTCAGATTATACTGTATAAATTATGTACAGAAGTGTATTTTGACTACCAGAATACTTTAGTGTAGACTACAACCCTACAAATCCATATCTGCTGCTGGTAATATAACCCCAAGAATGCTGACACATTTCTTATCCAGAATATTTATTCTCTTTTGTGTAAAAAGAAATTTTACATATACAAAAATTGAACATATTGCTTGTAAAATTTTTTTATGTTACTTGTCACATTTTTGTTTTATTTAATTGGAGTGCCATTTAAAAACAGGCGAGCTAAGAAGCTGGTCAGAGAAATGGGAAAAGTATAATAATCAGTTTAAATATCAAGGTTCAAATGTAGGTTTTGAAACTCCCAGTAGGAATGGGATGGAAATTTATTGCTTGGCTCTGACTAAAGGAATATTTTAAAAACTTGTTTACATAAAATGTTCATTGGAATTCTTGAATAATATGTAGAATCTCTGAAGAGTCAGGAAACAGTGATCAGTGAAATACCTGTGGTATTCTGCACTGGAATATATAATTACAGTTATATGCAATTTGTTACCAATGTGTATAGACACAGTTGCAAAACAAAATTACATAATTAGCACATGATAGACCTCTTTAAACCAGCATACAAATCTTTGTTGTCATACTTAGAGACTTGCTCAGGTAGGACTTTGTTTATCATGTATAATATTTGAGGGGGAATCCTCATCAAATCTGAAGTCTAAATGACCTCCTTCTATGGTAAGTAGAAGCGAGGCTAAGAAATTGCTCTTTCAGCACTGCTGTAGGTATTTCCAGAGTTCTACAGTTCAGAGGTGCTAAGTATAACAGTCAGATTTCACCAGGACTTCTCCATGATTTAATGGTCTTATACTTAAGTAAGCCATAAAGTTTAATGGTCGTGTTTGTGTTTAGAGGCCAGAAACAGGCTTATATACTTTCCTGGACCCAGACCATTAATACCATCATTGAAATATCTGAACAGCATAACTGAGGCAATGAACAGAAGAACATTTGGATGAGGAAGGTTGCTATTTGTATTACCATTCTACTGATGCAAGGACGAGAGGAGGCTGAAGACACTTTCACAAAGAGACATGATGCTTTGCTCCATAAGTAGTTCCAGCTGAATCATAAGGGATCATGCTCTAGCTCATTACAATTAAACAAAGTATCACAGTTTGGCTTGAAACAGCTTTATTTCAGAAAAATCATACAGGAAGTTTGTGTCAGATCCTAAACCCTCATTATCTGACTCTTAGCCAATGCTTTAAATACAAGACTATGTGAATTGCTTTATTTTCCGGTCTCCTATTCCAGAAGGTTACTATTTTTTTACTTCCCTCATGGGGTGTGAGTTTCAATAATTACATAGAGGAGCTGTAAGGAAATATTGAAGGGGAGGTGCGGAGGGGAAGATTAAAAAAAAGATGAATTAGTTTCAGCATAATAAAGGCTCTGGCTTTAAGACTGAAAGTTCCTTAGCCTACTCACAAAGTCCTGAACTATTGCCTTACTTTTTATTCATAAAGTATGAATTTTTAAGCTGGTAGTTGTAAAATGGGCAGGTGAAATCAGATGTCATAGTAGACTGCATAGATTTTGAAGAATCAAATTCAAACAGCATAATTTAACTGTCTGAGATTATTAGTGTTATCATGAAATGTGTCATGATTATTAGTGCTATCATATGTATTTTTCATAAAAAAATATGAGTTTTAGTAGGCTCTAATTATCATGTTTGGTGGGACAATGATAGAGCAATTAAGAGTCCTTTATTTATAGTTGTTGCCCAGCATTTAATATCTGAAAATCCTTACTTTTATTGTAAGCAGAAATGTACAAGGGAATGGTTTTTGACTTCATGTGCTCTCCTAATGCCAGTATTACATTAGAGCATCTGAATCACAACGGGTTAGTTCATCCATTGAATTTGGATTTCATTGAAATTCATCACAGTGAATTTGCTGGCTAGAAGGCTAGCAGTTGGCTGCTCATCTATACAGTTACTTACTGAATACAGCCAGTTACAACCACCACCCACCCCAATGACATATTGCAGTTTGAGAACTTGTTTAAATCCACTTACCAGTGAAGCCATAAAGCAGAACTGAAAACATTTCTTCATGGGGTTTGTGCTGGTTTAAAGGTAAACCGGCAGGAGAAATGAACCCAACTTAAAAAGAGATTACAAGTCAAAGTTACAAGTTACTAAAAAGAGTACAATAAATACAATGATACAAAGAAAAACTGGTTTTAACCCCCAAAGAACAGATGTATAACCCACCACTCTGAGGCATGAACAGAATGGTGTTAGTTCCTGTGCTGAGCAGCACACGGTTCCCCTGTGTGTAAGGGTAAAAGGAAAGGAAAACTTGGTGAGGATGATGGTTGCAGTCTGGTCGAGAGTGGCAGTCACAGTCCTGTTGATGTTCTGATCCTTATCCTGTGTCCAATGAGTGGTACCAGAAGTACTAAACCCCAAAGATTACACATGCTCAAGTTCAGGTGGGAATGCCCAGTACCTCCCATACAGTGGAGAGTTTCACAATGGATGATTTACTCTGTGAGTCATGGGATATTTTTTGAATCTTTGATGGCCCATTAGCAGACATGACCCCTAAGGCTGGGTGTGAAGGTGCTAATGACTCTCTGGAGGGGAGTTATCACAGCTGAGTCATTGGTGTGAAGACAGGACCACCATCTTATCTCACAGTGTTCTTTAACACCCAGCTTGTAGCCTGAGGTGCCAGGTGTGTCCTGGGCAGCTGCTGCAAATGGTCCATTATTAACAGTTCATCAGAAATAACACAAAGGGTGCAGTTTTGGTTTGTGTGGGTATAACAGTTTTGGTTATACCCACACAGTGATAATTAGTCCTGGCTGCTGTAACTAGGGCAGTTTCTAGTCATAATTATCAGGATAATTGGAACTAAGCAAGAACCGAGTTATGCTACTGACTCAGCTGCTCTAATAGTCAAAATTTACACACTTTCACTGCAAAGGGTCTCAAAATTTGTTTAGCATACATGAGGATATTAGTTCAATAATCAGTAAATGACAGGAAATTATAGTTTTTCAATGTGTATTGCAATCAGCTGGGAAATTAGGACTGGGGGTAAGGAATTCCATTTTGATTTTAGCGGATAATTGGCAGGCAGACAGTAACTATTGGAATCATAATTTCCCTGTGATAGGTAGTCATGCACAACCCATGAAAGGTCCCTGAAGAACTCTGTGAAGTACAGTATGGAAAGTGCAAAGGTCTGCTTGTGTTTTCTTGTTTCCAGATTATCTGTCACTGTGCTGATGGGGGCAGCTCAGTACAGCTCTAGCTCTGAATGGAAAATGGTGTAATGGAGTGGCACGCTGCCAGCTGCCAGCTCATGCTTTCCCATCCTTTTCCTTCTACAGTGACACTTGGCTAAGTTAAGCTGAAATGACTGTAATGAGCATGACCCACATTGCTTTCATCAGCAATGAGGAACTCACCTTGCCAAAAGGAGCTCGCCTCACTGTATATTTCTTCAAATTTGGACAGATCTGTGTTTGATAGTATATCAACTGCAAAATGAGCTGAGTATATCAACAGGTTGGAAGCCTGCTTTCTATATTAGAGTAACAAGACTTTTAGTCACTTTTTATTTTATAAATAATTTTACAAATATTCCTCAAAGCTATATGCCAAAAGAAATTAAATACTAAAGAAGAACTGAGAAGCAGAAGTAGACCTACCTTCTTTTAGGTTTCTGAAGTACTTTGTTCAGATAAAACATGTACTTATGTGCTTACTTATTCTATCATTATGGTCAAGATTTTTCTGAACATTATCTATCATGAGAAAGAATTCTAACCTCGGTAGCACACTAAGAATGTTCTCACTTGTTCCAAATGTACTATACTACCAGAGCTAGTAATAACAAGACATTATTTCAAATGGAAAAGGTAGTTCATATCTGCAGCAAAACAATATTATTTTTTATCTGGTCACAATGACACATCTGTTGTATGTCTTGATTGTAAGAGTAGAAGTATTATTTTTTTTAATTGAATTTCCAATTTTGTTATTTTATCTTGTTTCTCCTCTGTATTGTTCATGTATTAATTCCTTTTTTTTTTTTTTTGAGGAAAACCTCTTTATTTAGTCAGGAGGGTGTGCTAGCAAGCTATCTTTCAACTGGCAGAATCAAATATTAGTATGTGCCATAAAATGATAATCTAGTATCATCTGAGAAGACAGAGGTATGTTTATTTCTTCTACTATCCAGAAAATAAAAGGGATTACTGTTATCTTCTTTATAAGAAATCACTAGGAAATTTAGGAATCTGCTGTATCTTCTTGATCTTCCCCTTCTCTTGAAATCTTCCTAATGCCTCATTTTAGACTTTGTTCCATTTAATAGCATATCAGTAAGTCATTTTACATTTTTTCAGATTCCACATAAAAGCATGGAAACAATTAGGTCAGCTAGGGACATCAGGCCAGATACTAAGTGACTTTTGTAAGAAGGAAAATCTAAGAGGCAGAAAAGTGTCTTCAGTTGCACTCAGGGACATACCATAGTAAGTGCTTTTATCAGGTAAGCATTCTCTGGCTGCACATCAAAGAGTATGCAAGTGTAGCCTATAAATTATCAGTTCCGTGTTTTGTTTAAGCCAGGTAGCTATGTACAAAAGAATTGTTTGCAGATTGTTTTGTTTTTAATCTCAGTCTGTTTGCTAATTTTACGGATTAAATTCAAGTCTACAACGATATATAAGATACCTAAATTGTATATTCAAACGATATGTAAGATACCTAAATTGTATATTCAACCACATTATTTGTAAAGCCCTGTGAGGACCTAAATTCCTCTTTCAGAAATCCAAAATATTGATTGAAATGATCATTGTTTCTTTTTTCATATCACCAGTCTCTATTTATTCAGAGAATGCAAGCAAATGAGAATAAAGAGCAAAGAGTGGGAGTAACCACATAGTCCCATATTTCCTCTTCAGTCAAGCACACACATGTTTTTTCATTTCTGCTCTCTAGTACCAGATCCAATTCAGTAGTATGGGGACAACCTATTCTCAATTCCAGACGTGAAAACAGGAAAAGGAAATGAAGGAATAAAACAGAGTACAATGAAGGATAGTCCTTAGCTACCAGTAAGCGTGATTTCCATGTATTACTCATGCCAGCAAGGGTGTATGTGAGTGTAATAAGAATATGTATTGGGGAAAATCTCCAGGTGTTCAACAGTTTTGAAATCAGGTGACCTAAATACATCTGTTGCTGTTTTTCAAAGGTTTGTCTACAGTCTAATAAAAATGAGGTATTAAGAAATAATTCATACCCCTTGCTACAGCATTCAGCGTGATCATTGATTTCCTCATGATTAACCACAAGCAACTGTGTGAGTTGTACTTTAAAAATTAATTCAGCACTTTACCTTTCTAAAGTGGTGCGTGACAAAGGCTCCTAGAGTTCAATCATGGAATAATGGTGTCATTTTAACCAGATCCTTTGTTTTCCTTTGTTGGGGGATTTTCTAAAATAGACTAAAATTTGCTTGTCATTTTTTAAACACTGTTATACATTGTTCCAGAGGAAATATCATTTCAACTGTTCTGAAGCTGATGTTCTTTTAAAGTCTGAAACACTTCTTTCCATAACGAGGAAGAGACAAATTCACATAAAAGGTAAGAGACAAACTTTCAGGGAATGCAGCAGCCTGCTGCTTATTTATACACAGAACCACATGACTGGAGGAAATCAGCCTGGTACAGAGTCTCCTTAGCTGCTCTGAGACCTGTTATATGTGTCTGAACATCAGGCTGCTTGGGGCATTGCTTTTGGCTACCTCCTGAGTTTCAGACTCATGAGAATGGTGTAAGGCATGTAGTACCTGGTTAAGTGAAGACCTAAGTGGTTGGACCAGAAAATGATAAAATTATGTCAGGAAGATTTAAGATACATAAAAGTAAGAGATGGAAGAATAATCTAATCTTCCAAATGTTTTCTGGATTACACGCGAAGCCAAGGGGGAAGGAATGTTTCTTTCTCTCTCCTGCTCAGCCCACAATTTGATTCCTATTTGGACATTAAAATGACTGAGGATCTTGAGAAATAGTATCATGACTGACACAGGATTTGTATCGATCCTGATGTGATTGCAAGGCTTATTGGTGACAGCTAATTGTAGGTGGTATCTCTATTTTTTTATTTATTATGCAGTAAATTCATGCCTAATTGTAAGTAAATAATCAAGAATTACATTGGTAAAATTGTCATCATCAAAATAAGTTTTAACTTATTTTCATGCGAGTTAGTCATTTTAGCAGAACCTTAAAAACCTCCTCTGTCACCTTTAAAGTAAGGAAGCCATTTTCAGCTGTGATCCTAAGGGAATTTCATGCAGTATATAGACCCAGCCTTATTTATTTACCTTCTACTGAGTATCAGCTCAAAAATACTATAAAGAAATTGTTTAGCACAGTAAGTCACATACAACCTAGTGAGGGATATATGAAAAGAGTAAGGGGTATGTAAGAAATATTCAAAGATCTCCCTTCTAAAAAAATGAAAACTCAACAAAACAGCTGAATATGACAGTGACATTATACACCTGTTTAGGCCTGAACATGAAGAAATGGAGATCTGTTTTAAATTATCAATGAACTAAATTAATAAGCAGGATGAAAATCCATTTCTGTTCCCAGGAAAGACAGGCTTTACACTTACATAGGGATTTGTTCTCTCTAGCCTACTAAATGATGCAAAGGTTTATGGAAAAGTCCATAAGACAGGATACAAAATAAATGATTGGAGATTTGGGAATTAATTTTCTAGGAATATTTTTCTTCCCTTTCCTGTCCTGATTAAATTAACATAGACAATGTTTTTTATTATTACCAAGTGGTTGCCATGAATGTAAGTTAGCCTTATTTTGAGGCATTTAAAGCACTGAGTTTCCTTAGAAATTAACAACTCCAAGAATCAGTACTTTTTTTCCAAAGACTATAGACTTCCTTTTGCAAGAACTAGCATTTGATTCTAATTGCACCTCATGTGTCAAGTGTGACTTTGCTGTTTGTCTATATCTGATATAACTACCAATAATGACCTTTCAATTCATCACACAACGTAAAACTTAAAACTAAATCTGGTGTGTTTCCTTAAATTGGCACTGGCTTTTTCTATACTCAAGTAAGGTATACGTGCAAGTAAATTAGATTACTGTTTTAAGTAATTCCCCTTTCTAAGTATAGAATGGCATTGGTTAAAAGAAGCATTGTAAATCTTATTTCCAATTAGCTTAAGCCCTATAAACATTCACTGAAACCCTAATAAATCTACTTAAATCCAGAGACTGCCCACGATTTGCCAGCTGGTTGTTCCTGTCTAAAGATTTAGGAACAGATATCTGTGGGATGGGCAAAAGCTGATTAGAGATGAATAATGAGGAGAGACCAAATCCCCATTAACCAGGTCAAAAAGCAGTCTAACAAATGACCCCATGAGATATTTAATAGTGCCCAGTTAGGAAAAGAGCAGTAGACAATAGAACCTGCTTCTTATGAAGGAGAGTGCAGAACTGTGCATGTATACCCTGCTTGCTTTGAGCTTCCTATGGATTCAGTGACAATTTACAGTAGACAAAACCCCCTTATACTTCACCAAATGGATAAATAATTATTTCGTTCATGCAGTTAATATCAAAGAATGACAGTCTGGATTTTCATAAAATGGGTGTGGCTCATGAGTCTCACAAACAGTAAAAAAAAAAAAAGTTTCCCCCTAGAAATGGGAAAGAGAGTCTAAGTAATGATCACACTGGAACAAAAAGAATATAAACAAAGGTGAATCATTATATTTCCTCTCATATTCACTATGCTGCCTGTGAAAGAAATCATTGAGACATGTGCCAACCTCTCTTTTTCTGGGAATAAATTAAAAGTGTATAGAAATCAAAATGAGTCCAGTAGTTATGGTGAGGCTTCTATCAAACTATTCTGCTTTTGCTATAACAATTTCCTCTCCCCATTCTCTCAGGCAGAACAACTTCCCCTGATGACAAAGAACATTAACCATCTCTTGAGATGAAACCCCTCTTTGACATATGCTACACTAGGAAGCTGAGTAATAAGACTAGGGTTCAAACTTATGCCATTCAACTCAATGTGTCTTGCTAAGTATTTAGACCTCTCTCCTCAAGATACTTTTTTAAAACATCAATGCCACATTTATTTTACTATTTCAAAAATCTATGGATAGATTTCATATTACTGTGCATCTTCCAAGCAAAATTAAAGCTGAGTATAAAATCCATACTTTTTTCTTGTTCTGAGGATTACATACTTAAAGAAGAGGTTCACTATTATAATATAGTGGATTTCATACTCCTAAGATAAATAACAAAATGAAATATCATCTCCTTTTCAGATTCGTCTGTCTAGACACATTTTGTAGAGTGGGCAATTGGGAATTATGAGATTAGACTTCCACTGAAGTGTTCCACTGACATCATAAGCCACACAAGTGAAGCTCAAGTGGTTTACTTTGTCATTAGAATCCCAAGACAGAATTGTTAAACTACATAATTCATGGTGTGCCTGTTTGCTTTATGTAATATACAGTTGGAGTTCCTGTTTCAGTTCTTTCTTATTCCCATTGAAGCTGTCCTTTCTTTTCTGCAAACAGTTTCCTAACAGCACAATTGAAACAGCAGTTTGTTATAAAATAAAAGGTATTTTTGTAATTGAAAGAAAAGAATGAACATTTCTTGAAAGGGGAATATAAAAGCAAATCCGTCAGTAAAGATGATAAATAAAGATGAATTTGGGGTTGAAATGCTGTTCATCAAAACTGGAGCAACACATGGGTTGCTGAAACAGGAAAACAGAACAACTGGGAAGGAACAAGCCTCTTAGATGAAAGTACAGATCAAGCGGAACTGCTGGTCTGAAGAGCATCTAGTTTAAGAGATTTCCATTTTTTGAAAAACAGGCAAGAAATTTTCTGATTTAAAAAACAATAGACCTAGAAGGAAACTATCCAAATTTGGGCTTTGTCAAAATAAGGTCTTTTTAAGATTTGAAATATCTTAAATAGTGAGACATGCTTTTATGACCGTGGAAGCTGACATTGGAAAGAACCATTCTTGCAACACATCCTCCAACATACTTGACCCAAATTTCTCTGTTATAGAAGCTTTATTCAGGAGTTAATGCTGAGGGAAAATGCATGTTAGATCTTATGGGAGACTGAAAGTGTGATATTCTTCTTTTTTCCTCTCCATGCCAATTGCCACATTTTTTTGGCATTAGGTAGCACAACAGTGTCACTATTTTAAGTATTGGATATGGCCTTTATTCATTTTTGAACAAGGAAAGGAAGGGGAACTGTCTGAAAATATGAAACAACTGAGAGAAACTGTAATGTGCTCAAGCAGATGTTAAAATAGGCTACTTAAATAGCTTATAAATATCCAATGATAATTTAATTACTGTGTGTGCCTTCCTTACAATACTCTTAAAAAGTTGAATCAACATGCGTCACAAATCTGCTATGATCTCACCGTAACAAAAGATATTTCTCAATAAAAAACAAACAATAGAGTATCTCACAGCCATCACAGAGGCTGCTTTAGTAGACCAAACTATTTTTAGATTACAACAGGGGATTTTATACTTTCAAACATGTTGGTCATGATAAGAATCCTTTAGAAGTCCTTCTTTTAAATGAAAAATATCATCAAACAGTTAACAGAACAAATTAAAATTCTGAAATAATACTCTTGTTTGTTTAAATGTGTTTTTCTTTTGAAACAGAACTTTGGCTGATAATATAGATTTTTCTCTAGTTAAAGTGCAGCACTTAAATTGTTGTGAAATTCATAGCCTCCACTCTCAGAAATGATACAACACCAGGAAAAGATAAGCAAGGAAAAAAGGAAAGAATCTCTTTTATGTAATTGCAGCAAAGGATCTTTCTCAAGGGAATATTTAAAATAGATGTGTTTACTGCTGATGCAGTTGCATGTCTGATAACAGTAAGCAGATTAAGTATATAGAGAAGATCTTTTATGCCTGCTTCCTTTGAGTGAAGGGTATTACGTTTGTAAACCCAAGTCCAAATGCTGACAAAGGGAGCACACTGCATAATCCTATTGAAAGGTTTATACCTTTAAAAAGCATTTTAACATAACTGTAACTTGACCCTTCCTTTACTTCAGCTTCAGGAGCAGACACATGAGGACATGCTTTCCAATAACAAATCGGTCACAGCTCCTAAAACCCAAGGATTTTTCAAAATTTTTACTTTTATTTTTACAAACCACAATATATGTATAAGAAACATTCCCGTCTATAAATTCAATTTTTAGCTAGAATAAGCCTTTGATCTTAAATGTATAGTTATGGTAAAATAAATGAAACTTGATTTTTTTTTTTAAACACACAGAAGAATGCATATAACTTTCTATTTGGAAGCACTCTAGGCAAAAAGAATAGACACAGTTTTAGGTGTAGCATGCATTAAGTCAGAGTCCTCAAGAACTTTGAGGAGAGACAAAAAATTACACTTGGAAATAGTTCTTTGATTTTCAAAGCTCCATTTGGGATTTTTTTATGTTTGTGTGTGATTTTTGTTGTTGTTTTGTTTGTTTGTTTGTTTTTTGGTTTGGGGTTTTTTTTTTGCGGGGCGGGGGGGAGGTGTTTGTTTCTTTTTCTCCTAAAATTGCAAAGATCTATTCAGATTGGAGCTCTGGAAAAATGCCCTACACTAGGTTGCTTACATGAATCCAACTAAAGTCACCAAAGTGTCTGGCTGTAATAAACATTCTATACTCCCAAAATAGAAAAAAACCCAACATTTTTGACCTTAGACTAATGTTACTGGACCAAATATGAGTGTAAGAAATTGCTTGTTTTTTGTTCTTAATTTCTTGCTCATTTAGCAAGAAACTGTTTGGTAGTAATGTATAAAACATTAAATAAGTCTTGGGTTCCAGCAGGGTAGTGGAGTGAACTATAAACAGATAAAAATAGAAATAGAGAGAGGAGAGTAGAGGAGAAGAGCTGCAAATTTTGAGGAGAGCAAAAGGCAGAATTGGAAATCTGAGGCATGGGAGGATGGTGCCGCAAAAGAAGGATCTGATTGTACAGACTAAGACTAGTGACACACTCTGGTGAGAAACTAGTTCTAACTAGGAAAATATCTGGAACAAGGAATAAATGCAGCAGCAACATAAAAGCAGCCAGGATGTGAGCAACAAATTGGAGTAGAAGAGGTTCAGCCAGAGAAATCCAGGACTTTCTGTCCAAAATGTCCAAATGTCCAAAATCAAGCTTTTAGCAAGATACAGAACAGGAAAACTGAGGATCAAAAGTAAAATATATAATGGTGAAGGCCAAATCTAAGAAAATTGATAGTATTTCAATAGAGAAAAGTTGGATTGAATAGAACATAAAATAGCAAACAGAAAGATTTAGGCTCAGTAGAGCACATTCTTTATCAAGAACTAAAAGGGAATCCAGTCTCATCATTTCGTCTATTGACAAGGGTCTCAGGACCATAAACATGCATGTATTTTGGTAAGCCTGTTGAAACTAAAAAGTCTGGAGTCAGATGTGTCCTACCTGCATTTATACACAAGATAATCAATGTTAAATGTTTTCACATGGTCAAGGATATAGTCAGTAACTTAACTGTGGGTTAAGAAAATATTTGGACAGAAAAGTTCAGGCTCATTCATTTCAAACTTACCTCCAGGTTTTGTAAAGGTTATTTTCCCAGAAGTTGTTTACGACAGCTTCCAAAAATACTTTTATCTAAGAAAGTTCTGATTACTAGAGATAGATGGATACTGTACTCAGTGTGGGGCAGCAATAAATCACGAGGGACCAAAAAAGGACTGAAAAGTGAGAAGATGGCAGGACTGTTTTCATTCATTTTGATCCTAGACATCTCTGGGATTTATGCAGTTATAACATAATCAGGCAGGCTCTTTACTGTACAAATTGTCCTAAATTTTGCATGCAACTTCTAAAACTCTCTACTCAGCTTTTCCTTTCAAGTCCAATTCACAGAACTGTCATTTATAAATTTACAGCTCAAACTGCAGATCATTTTGGACTGTGTCTGGGATGGATTGTTCTCTCATTCTAAATAGACTGGAATATAAAGTTGTATCCTACATCAATATGTACAAGATAAATGAAATGGTTTGTTCTTTTTTTTTGCATTGTGCCACTCAGTTTAGTATGAAATGGAATTTTTTATGAGATTAAATTGGGGATGCAAACCAATTTTTAGCAAGTGTTTACAACTCTAACCTTGACATATTATTGTGATAGGTGACAGTGATTTCTGTAGTTCTGACAATCTCAAGAGATATCTGTAGGATGAATGCTAACCAAGTTGAAATATTGATTTAACAGGTAATGACAAGCAAAAAAAGAAGAAAGTAGGAGCTCTATTAAATCAGATGCTAAAAATCACTTGTACCTCACTCCCTTATCTAAGGAGGGTTAAGTTTCACTGAAATAACATGAAAATCCTGTAACTTACTTATGACTGCCAGCTCTCAGGTTCTGTTGAGCAGTTAAAAGCTTCCATAGAAACCTTATGAAAGAAAAAGACAAATATTCAGTGGCTGAGGCAATAAGCAGAGAGGATGGCTGTATCCTTAGCAACACTGTCGCCAGACAAACACTTAACGGACCTGAGTCCCGAAGTACATCTTCAGACAATCTGACACTTGGGCTTAAACCTGCTGGAGTGAATTTCCACTCCATTACACTTAAGTACATTTCTCTTTGATTCAATGGTGTCGCCTATCTCTGTGGTAGTGAAGACTTTGGATAAGGGTATGAGAAGCCAAACTTTCAAGTTTTCAGCAAGTGCAGCACAAGCACATCCTGTAAAGTCAAGGATGCCTGCACAGCTTATGATGGTACACGTACATGGCTCAGCTGTAATTCCAAGGTGAAACCCTGCAGCAGTTCTGACCTGTGCCATGCTAAATCAGTTTGAGCTTTTTTAACGCCTGCAGTTTTTCCATGGTGACTGGGTTCAGTTTTACAACAAATGAAAGTAAAAAGACAAGGAGGGAATCTTCCCTTCTATACACACAGCTATTAAATGGTACTGTGAAAGCATTTGTATGAAAACACAAAAAAATAAAACTGGTATTTTTTCTGAGGTCGTGTGCTTCTGGACACATAGATTTCCAGTCAGCTTTATTGAAAACCAGATATGTCTTGGAAAACAAATATGGTATGAAAAATATGGTATGAAATAGGGATCACCAGGTAGCTTTAAAAATATCCAAACAGTAGAGTAAAAATAAATTGTCATCATACTGGAAAAGAGAAAACCAAACATAAAACCTGCTATTAATACATATTTTCTGCCTCATGCTCTTTGTACTTCTTTTCTCCAAACACGCAGGTGATGTTTAAACTTCAGCTTGAGAAATATAACTTCAGGACAGTAAGACTAGTAGTATCACAAAATGAAAGAAAGAACTATACAATAGCATAATTCTTTGCATGTTTTTTATATTATGACTGTGCTCTAACATAACAGAACCTTGTGGTGTTTTTATTTTTCTCCTGTCTACATTTATTTTTTCTCCATCCCATATTTGTATGTGCTCCCTACCTTTTAGAGGTTTAGATGTTCCTTAGTTATTAATTCCTCCATGAAGCTGACACACACAGAATGGGGAGATTGAAGGGGGCCAGTAGAAGACATCAGTTTTCAAGTGGACTTAGATATCTTAATGCTTCAGGTACTTCTAATCATAGTGAAGGTGAGAACAAACAATTAGAACATGGGTGTTGCCATTTTGTTTGCCTAGGGCCAGCGATACATCTGCTTCCATCACTTTGCAAAATATTTACGTGACAGTTTAGATAATGTTTTAAAAAACTGGTATGGATATCAGTTATTAGTTTTTGTCAGTGTAAAGCAGTCATAAAATACAGCTGTAAATGAAGACCAAAGTAGATGTTCTGGGTACTATATTTTGGAAAGGAAGAGAGAAATTCACTGGGATGGAGTATGATTTTTAAATTATCCATTTTGTGAATGGATGGGAACAAGATTAATGACCAAATATTAAATAAATAAACTCTTTGAGAATTTGACTGTGTGGTCCCTGATGGAACTGTTTACAAGGCAAGTTAGTTATTTTCATATATTAATTAATATCTTAATCTCATTGTTTCCCTGTGGCATATGAAAGTGTAAAACTTGCCTTTCACTGTGGCAAGCTTGAGATTAGCTAAAAGTGAGATAGATCCTCAGATACCAGTGCTTGAAAGTTCTCCCCATACTCAATCTAGTTTTATTGAGCAGACTCTTGCCCAGATTCATTCCTCAGCATACGCAACATTTATATTGCTAAGCCTGCAGAGAACCATGCCTTGTGAAATGACATTTACAACCGCTTGAATTTAACAGATTTATATATATACATATATGGCTCATGTTTACTCAGGGACAGAAGTAGAAAACTTCTGAAATTTTAAATTTAATACTTGGAAAAGCCTCAAATGCAGAAAAAGCTTAAATATTTTTAAAAATTTAAAAGAATGTTTAAAAAGTCACAAACCCTTTAGGATGGAGCAGAACAGCTCTGTTGTTCTGACCTTCCAACCACATATAGGTTTAGAGCCAGAGATGAGCAGGAAATATAATTTCCCTGTTCTGTATCACTGATATTTCAAAATACTTCCATCTTTCATGAGGCTAAATGTTAAAAGTGTGTAAAAATTTAATATAGGGTTTTAAAGGACAGGAATAGGCAGATGTGGTTCAAGATTACTTGTATGTTCAGTGGAGGTGTGGGAATCAGCCTTCTGCTGCCTGGCCCTGCATGGGTCATGGCAGAAACCAGAACACAGTCTCTACTCAGCAACAGCTAGAGGATGAGGCAAAAAACACCAAAATGAGTCTCAATTATGTCACCTCTCATTTTTCCAGATTTTCACCTCAAATTTTTGAAAAGTTTTCCTGAATTAAAACTTACTTCAGAGATATAATCCTTCTAAAATATAATTAAAAACAAAAAGCCAACAGCAAAGAAAACAAACCAAAACAAATCAAACAAAAAAAACCCAAAACAAAACAACCCCCTCCAAAAAACAAACCAACTAACATCAAGCAAAAAAACCCTCAAGCCATAAGAGTAAAAAAATAAAAGCTGGGGCTGGGGGAGATTGCAAACTGAGAATGTGACCTTTTGGAAAAAGTCATGAAACTTTCCTTGCTGTTACACTGAAAAACAATAAAAAAAGAAACTTGAAAACTTGTCCTTTTCTTTTAAATTGAACTAGACATTTTTTAGTTATAGAAAGCATTTTCACTTTTTCAGGTGGCATTTTGGTTTCTTCAGAGCATCTCATGCTCTAAAGAATGAAACCCCCGGCTTCAATCACATTTATGACACCAGCTCTTTCTATTTGTTACTAGTTTGCTCATATTGTTTAGCCTTACTCTTTTGTATAATAATGACCATTAATAATTCCACCAGATAACCTGTACTAAATATGAATTGTTGCCTACAGAATCAGCCAGGGTATTGTCTAGGATCATTGACATAAAGATAAAAGGCACTTTTGTAGCACCTAACAGTCCATGAAACAAAGACTAATAATAAGTACAAATTACAATCCCTAACATGCCTAAGGCATTTATCTTTGCTGACAACATTTGGAATTCATTGCTCTAAGAAGGTATTCAGACAGTGAAACCACACATCTCAGTAATGTCACCTTTCTCAAAAATAGCATCAGAACTGTCAGGTCATTTTGGATTCCCGTTGGCTTCAATATATCAGACACATTATGTTAATATAAGACTGTGCTATTTAATCATTATTTGAAAGAAGAGAACATAAAATAAGATTTCAGACACTTGTATTTTTTTCTCAATTTTGTATGCAATCAATTCCTGAAAATGTCAGATGATTATGAAAAGGACAGAGTTCCAGGGATTCTGCTTTTCTGAAAACAAATTTCATTTACTATCATTTATGTGCTGAACAAGACACTGAATTAGCAAAATGGAGCTGGATTCAATTAAACTGGCTCTGTTTGTCTATTATTTCACTGAATTTTAGTTATTTAAAAAAACCTCAAACACATTTTGTTTTCAGTAATGCATAAAAAAGTTTTAGAAGTCTTACTATTTTTGAAAGGTCTCAGTGATAACCTTACTAGATGTGAGCATGTCATCACTCACACTACAAGATGGTCCTAATATATCTAGATAATTCTTTTAGCTGTTTCTGTTTCTTGATCTTCCCATGAGCATACCTGAGAACTCCATGACTCCACTCCAGAGTAAACCTCAATCACAGAACACTTTCACAAGAAAGTATTTTCTTAGCATTACTTTTGATGACTGTGTCAAGAGGCATTTCCCCCCTCCTCCCTTCAAGTTGACATGGATCCAAATAGCCAATATTCACAGGTGTTGAGCTCTAACTGTGAAACGTTTGATCTGCCCACCCACAAAGAATTCCCCTGGAAACATACAGATGTTGCAGCAGTTCTCCAGCCTGCTATTGAGTATAATAGCCACTCATGGTCACTCCATGATCACAAACCGAGAAAGGAATCCTGAATCATGTCCACATTACCTTATAGCACCTATTATAAATTAAATAACCCATCTTTTTAGTCCATTCAATTGCTTTAAACTTCTGGCTCTGTTATAAGGTGAATAAAGCTAATTAGGACTTGTTTGTATTTCAAATAGAATTTTAAAGATATCTGCACTGAATTAAGTAGAGTGATTCATGGAAATGTTTGAAAGAGAATTTTTTACAAAAGTTTCACATTTGTTAATTCACACAGAGGAACAGCATTGAAATTGTAATTTAACAGGCAGTACCTGCTGCACAGTTGCATCCCTTGTGTCAGCCTACACCTAAGTCTTTGCGAGCAGTGGAGCACAGAAATGGGTTGGAATCAGTAATTGTGACTTACAATCACAAAACCAATATGTATGTGATCTTCTTACACCAACAATTATCAGTGCAGGCATGTAACAATTTGTTGGTTCAGCAAGGTGGCACAAAAGTAAACAAGACATTTACCTTAGGCTTATGCTTTTAATTTCTCATTATTTCTTCTATCAATTCACATGGACTCTGAGTTCTCATTCCCTACTGGTTTGTTCTGCAATTAAGACCTTTGTTTTTTTTTGACTTAGTGACTAAATGATGATGGTGACTCCTCTGTGTCTCCTGTGTCCTCGCTTGAAGAGTCTCAGCTTGAACTTAACCTAAATGTGCCTCTCTTACCTGTGAGAAATGACAGCCCTCCCCTCCTTCTGAGACTGGGAGGCAGACTGAGCCTGACTGAGCCAGCAAACTGGGCTGGGAATGAGGGTTGTTCAGTCATCATGAGAAGGTTTTTCCTTGCTTTCTGCAGGATACCAAAACCCAGTTGCACAGAAAAGGCAGATAGGAGCTGCAAGAATACATACAGTATTTTGATATTTTACTGAATGAACTTGTGTACACCATTTTCAATTTGCTATATCAATCTCATAAGAGTGGATATTTATATATTGCTATATCTTATAGATGCTATATCTTTTAGATCAAAATATTCTAATATCTAATGGAGTTCTAGTTTGCACTAAAAAACCCATGGAATCCTTTCTTCCCTTGAATGTTCAAGTACAGCTTTCCCTTCTCCACAACATATGTGAGAAATCTGTCAAAAGCCCAGTAATTAGGATATTAAAAAATATTAACATTAATCAGAAACAATGCACATTACCAAACATTTAGAAAGCTTCTCTTACAAATGTAAATATTCTGTTGCATTAAGCTATTTGTATAAAATATATTTAAAATCATCTGATTGGTGGAAAGAGTTTATTTATCCATCTCCCAGTGAAATGTAGAGTGCATACATTTAGCTTTTAGTAATTAACAGCACATTTGCAAAGCTGATCAGATCACACACAAACTCCATTTTTAATCACTTTGCAGTGGTTAATATAGGAATCATTTCAGTAATTTTTGAGAGAAACTTTTCCTCCTCTCACTTTTCCTCTGTGTAAGCAGGTCGCAGGATACAACTTACTTAATATTAACAAATAAGAAAGATAAAAGTTTGCCTAAAGATCAGAAAGGTTCACTGAGTGGATGGAGAGTGAAAGGCTTATTTCCCACCTGTTTCTCAGTTAAAAATTCCTTTTAATGTGTATAGTGTCATGAAGAGGAAATTGCAGGGAAAATAAAATTGCTGGTGTTTTTTTTTTTTTTTTTTTTTTTTTTGGGGTTTTTNTTTTTGTGGGGCTTACTTAACTTCTCTAGCCAGTTTGATGAACACATTGACAGAAATGCTTTTTGTTGAAATATTCAACATCTAAGACATCTCACATTCTTGTTATTTTGTACCTCAAAGAAGTCATCCTGCAGGCCAAAGCTTACATTGATATTCATAGTATTTTAAACGTCAAAAACAAGATGGAAAATGAGTCAAAAAACATTTCAGAATTTGTTTACATATGAGAGAGATACCAGAAGGAGAAAGGGAGAACAATTTTTTTGTCTTTACAGGTCACTTTTTTTTTTTTTAATTTGATGTGCTGTATACCATCAAAACCAGAGAGTTTCCAAGGTTAATACTCCATCAGTCAGGTTGCATTCAAGGATATTTTAAAATATTGTTTGTGTTAATACATGAAGTCTGGAATGATTACTTTCTTGCTATATCCAGTATTTGTTTTATTCAGAAGCAATATGGGAACATTTCATGCATAGCAAGTGGCAGTTGGATGGTAATCTAAAGACTAGCATAAGAGGAAACTCAAAGGTTAGAAAACTAATGTCAAAGCACAGGAGTGAAAGGAGAACTAAAAGGAGAACTTTTCAGAGATCTTTTTTTGAAGTTGACTGAAAGTATTAGGACTTTTTCTACACAAAGGACAGTTTCTTATGTTTATTTTCAGATGATCAATTTTTGGTCAATGAAGAAAAGCTAAACATTCATAAACACACATAGCATCACAATTGACTTACGTAGATGAATTTTTCAACTACAGAATTCATAAAAAGACAGTGTGCTGTGTAAACTAGACTTTATTGCATTGTTCTTATGCTACCACTGGAAATTAAATAGTTAAATTTTTGAGTATATTTTGCTTTAAAACTTTAATGTAAAAATACATGTTATTTCCTCTAGTATGTCTGGCAATTTCAACAGTGTCTCTATATAAGGGACTTCTTAAACTCTTATTTTCAAAGACTGTCTCTGTACTGCACTATTCACCAACAGTTTTGCTGATTACTGTTGATTCTTGTACTGGAGTAATTTTAAAATAAGCAGCAGCAGAGAAGAAAAAAATCTATTATGTGATTACTGCTAATGATTGATTTATGTTCCCAGAAGTTTTAAATACATGGGTGCAGGCTGAAAGCCCATGAAGATGGGCTGATAAAAGGAGTAGACACAGAAAGGACATAGATTATTTTCCACATTGTGGTAGTTATCATAGTATATCTATCACAAAGTACATTTACTCACCTCAGATATTGCCAGAACAGTCTCCTTCTACTTTGGCATCCACTTTGCACTCCTCCCATCACACTTCTTTTACTAAGAATTGCTAAAGGATCATAAAATTGAAGTAGCAGGCTAACAAAGCCTCAGGGCATAGATTTCCTACCAAGTAAAATTCTGTTTGGAGAGACAAGGTCAAAGGAAAAATGCCGTTCATTTCATCTAACTAGGAGATCTGGTGCTCTCAGGTTTCAGCAGAGTTGCTAACAGAAGTTACCACAGAGTTACTGTACAATACTACACAATATATGTATTAGTTAAGGTAGTAAATGTGCCTTTGTTGAAGGGAAGAGAAACTCTACCACAACAGCAGAGTCCACAGGGATCAACAGTCTCAAAATAATTTTAAAGTTCCTCTCACCTTGTACAAGGCAACTAATCCAAGAACAAAAGCTTTTTAGAACAGCTTTCCAAGGGGGAATAACTTTTGGTGTATAATTCTCTTTGTTTAAGGTTTCATCTTCATTGCAGAATTTGTCTGAATGACAAAATGCTGGAGAATGCTCAGATCAAGTTTTCATTAAATTTAATCACGTTCAGTCTGAGAAAAAAACCAAATTCTGAATCTAGTGTATTCTAAGTGGGCTGCAATGCACTATTTGGAGCACTTCTAGACTCAAGGGAATGAGAGGAGGGGAAGAGGAAAATAAGGAATAAAAAAGAAACAAATCAAACCCTACGTAAAAAACAAGGCTAGTTCTGTGTTAAAGATGAAACATTCATTTCAGCCAATCAAGAAAGAGATTTCAAGGGGAAAAAATATGTCTACAACATCTTACAGGACACTGAATAATGGGAATGACAGATATCAGCTCAGATATTTCAAGGCGAGATGAAAGAGAGAAGTTAGACAAATACAGTGACTCACTGTTAGAAGTAACGGTGCTTACTCCTTGTCACTGGCAGGCTATTGTGAAAGAAAAACCAAATTATTTGGTCAAGTTGGCAGACTACAGTGCTGCCTACACTAGGCTTATTCAGCTCTCCTTGGATGTTCTGCACTGGAGTACTATGGATATTGTAACGGAGCAAAAAAGACTGACTCTGTCTTACTAGTAGACCAAGGAAAGTGTTTTAGGAGCCACTTATAGTCCAGTAACAAAGAAGCTAAATCAGGACATGGAAGTATTGGTATGTCTTCAAAGTAATGGTATTACAGATGATGAATTTGCAATATATTCCAACAGTGACTTTTTCTTGTTTAGGCTTCATTCAGCTCATCAGCTGCTGATTGCTTCTGTTTCCTTCTCTAGTAAGCAGAGTCAATAGGTAATAAAGTCATAGTCAGAATTCACAGTGATTGCCTGCAGTTTTTAGGAATATATATGGTATTCATGTTACTTTCTGGGGCTTTTTAAGCATCACTCCATAGACTGCCTTCACAGAGTTTCTTCACTCAGGGAATGAAGTTAATAGTAAAGTGCTATCTTTTTTTTTTCTGCTCATTAATTAGGACAGAAAACTATTCATAATTTCAGTCTTTGTCGTATCAAAATTGACAGCTGGAGCTTAGTCCTCAGCAGCTATGCAATGAAGACCTCAGAGTCTTTGAACATCATCATTCAGCTCTAAATAGATGCACTGCACCTCTCTCTACACCTCTCTCTACACAGCCATTCAGTCTGTAGTAGCTGTCCTCCTCCTATTTCCAATTGGAAGAGCTGAAAGGGTTACCCCATGTAAAACTTTCAGTAATAATCAGAACTGTTTGTTGGTACCCTTTAGGTACTGAAGGATGCTATAAGGTCTTCCTGGAGTCTTCTCTTCTTCAGGCTCAACAATTCAACTCTCTCAGCCTGTCCTGTCTCTGATCATCTTTGTGGCCCTACTCTGGACTTGCTCCAGGAGTTCCATCCTTCCTATGCTGGGGGCCCCAGAGATGGAAGTGGTACTCCCAGCAAGGTCTCATGAAAGTGGAATAGATGGAGAAAATCACCTCCCTTGACCTGCTGGTCATGATTTTTTTGATGCAGCCTGGGATATGATGGGCTTTCTGGGCTGCAGGAGTACATTACTGTATCACAGTTTATCATGTTTATCCTTCAGCAAGATGATTTATATCTTGGTGCTTAACCAAAAAGAATTTATCCTTTATGATTTTCTCCCCTTGATATATACTTTGTTTACCTATTGTTTTCAGACTTCTAAAAAGAATTTCATGAATTTCACATGTGTGGATATTCATCTATTTGCAAATTATATATCTGCATCATCTTTCACATCCTGTCTTCACACAGAAAAAACTCCACTGGTTTCTGGGTGGTTGTATATTATTTATACTACAACTGCAGGCAAACTTACTTTGTTGAAAGCTGTTGCACTTCATGGAAGAACAACCAAAATCAATGACATGTGTGAATCTGTTTCATTTTCCTTAAGTAAAGTTCTGAAGTGTTTTCACATTGGTGTGAAATATACTGCCATTTCCTTTGGATTTTTTTTCTGTATATAAAAAAACCCTAAAACAAAGCCGCAAACAAACAACAAAAACTACAGAAAAACCCCACAAAGAAATAAATCAAACCAAACCTACAAAACTACAAAACCCCCACACTAAAAACCCTAAACAAAATAACCACTTGGGAAAGTTAAACATTTAAATGATAAATGTCAGGTAAACTTCTAGAACTTTCCTACATCAAGGTTTTATTCTTATTTTTATTCTGTCACATGTCTACATCGGTATGGACATATTCTCAAAGATTCCCTGGTAACACCGTGCTGGGCTCAAAGGCAAGAGAGACTATAGGATCTCCTTTCATATGGCCTTGAATAGCTGAATGAACAATTCATCATGTTTCTTCCAGCACTGAACTTTGAGGAGAAGTATCAAGAAGCATATCTTGAAGCATATCTCAAAGTATTACTTGCAGATTTGCTTGTTTATTACGTCTCTGAAATAAAGACTGTCTTCCCAACAGAATATATGTAATTAGATATGTTGCAGTATATATGAATACATTATATTCCACATGAATGTGTTTATATCTTACCCATATGCCTTCACGTATGCATCGTCATAGCCTCACTCTTACGTTCATGCTCAGTGACTTTAAAGTAATAGGTGTTGAAGTGAAGAAATAGTCCAATGCCTTTGTACTGCAACTAAAGTTAGATCTCCAGACTCTTTATTTGATCTTTGAGCACAGAAACATATAAGTGTATAATTACTACAAAGGTTTCTTTCTTCTTATGTTCTCTTTTTCTTGTTATATTTGATGACTTCCAATATCTTTAAATGTAGTTTTGAATTGCAGAATATCAGACACATGCTGAGAAAAAAGCTTTTACATACTAACATATGTATAAGTTGTAGGTAATATCCTCCTTTAACTGCAATCAAAGCTCTGTAATATGCATTCACACACCATCTCTACTCCTGAAATTCCTCCCCTCAATCTCTCCTGCTGAATTCCAAACCAAAGGATGCAAGCCTTCTGTAGTCTTTCATGTGGAATCCATTTTCACATGTTATCTTCAAAATGTATATTTTTTCAGAATAGCTGTACCTTTGCAAGGCTAAATACTTTAACCTCACAGTTTTTTAATAATTTCCAAAATGTAGCTACTCCCTAGATTAAATAAATCTGCTAGTGATCCCATTACCAGAGTGACATCGCATATATTATAACCTGTTCAAGAAAGAAATGGTTTCATCTCTGTCTAGGTAGCTGATTAATAAGTAAATAACTGTAATGAATAATGAATACTTGAACAAACAGAGATATGTTTGCAAATTCATTGAAATTTTAGCTGTATGAAAGCAGGTTCACTGAATATTGACCAACATTGCAGGCCTGGAATTTTTGTTAGACATCACAGTTACTGTCAAGGCTCATTAAAAGCACAAATTCAAGAGGGGTTTTTTTGCATGGAATCACTGTGTGATTAATTTCTTTTATTTTGTTTTTCTTTTAATAGGATCTTTAACAACCCTTTTAGTATCTCAGGGACTAACCTGTGTTTTCTTAGTTAAACATATTTTGGTAAATATGAAATAGCAAAATTTCCTGTGCTTCCTGGACCCATTCTGATTAAATGGAATTGAGGAAAACCCCAGCATGCCCTTCACAGTATCTTAGCGCTTTTTTTTTTCCAGTAAAAGTTAGCAAATGTATGAATTAAATAACATACACTTGATTATGAAAATTATTAGTTTTAAATGCTATAAAAATAAAGTGTTACTGTCTTACATTCAGTATTTATTTCTGTTGGAACAGAGATTTTGGGTAATTATGAAGGGTAATATTCATCCCTACACAGGAAAAGGGGCAAAGTACAAGGACCATTGAACACTGCATTTTTCCAATGTTACCTAATGAGAAGAACACCTGTGCTGAATAACTTTCAGCTGATCTATTTGCAGAGTGTTAAATAGTCCTTAAAATTCCTCATTTCTTAGCAGTAATGGACCAGCAATGTTTGCACATTAAGTTGTGTAAGAAATACATTGACAGAAACTGCTCAGAATACTTATTTTCTGACAATGTATGTAACCAGTGGCTTGAAGCAGAGTGCTTATTAAAGATTTATGCCAATAACTATATTTGTGGATATTCTGGGTCATTTTTTTAAGGGCGAAGTGTTTTGTCTGTGCTACAAAGAACTCATTCTAGGCAAAAACCCAGTCACTCAATCTCCTCAGAGAAGTTATTTGCATGCCAAAGAGCATGTATACTTCTAAAATGTTAAAATGGAAAGTCTTTGTCTCATTCTGCCTCCTTCTTGTTTTTTTTTTGTTGTTTTTGTTCAGGGTTTTTTGTTTTTGATGGTTTTTTGGTGTTTTTTTTTGTTTGTTTTGTTTTGCTTTGTTTTTTTTAACGCATGATACCCCTTACCCCTCACTATACCAGGCAAATTTAAACCTCTTCAATATCAAGCACAGTATCTTCTCCATTACTTTTGTTTCTAGAGAAATCTGGAAATAATTATTTCTGGATGCTGAGTATTTAAGTGTAATAGAAAAATGGATCTTTTTTTTCCCCCAAGGCTTAGCAGTAAGTGATCATTACAAATCCAGACATAACTGTTTATAGTAACTCTGGAAGAGTCACACTAGTGGCTATTAATCATCTTTTGATTGCTCGTATCTGTTAAGTTCCTCTGAAGTTAAATAGAAAACTAGCTCTAGCAGCTAATTAGATGAAAGTCAGGGAAAGGAAGTCAGGAAATGCTTTTAAATGTGTTTGCTGCAGTTCCACAAAAATCTTATTGGTTTGGATAACTGTGCAGTTTATGCTGCCAAATCAACAGCTTAGCAGAAGACAACTGTGAAGGGGTTGTGTGTGGTTTCTGTGTTTCTGTGTGTGTGTGTGAAAAGAGAACATTGTCTTCAAGTGAGAAGGTGTAATCTGTTGCTTTCTGCAATGGAGTAAAGGACTTACTCCAAATACAGTACCAGATTTACTGAAGGACTCAGGTTGATTTCTGAGAATTCAGGCTGCCAAAGACGCATAGATCACGAAACTATGCAGACATTCCTGTGTGTCAGGATTGCATTCAGTTTTGCCTCTGCTTTTGCTCCTTTCTGCCTGATCATTTTAGTCTTGTGTAAGGGAGAGACTGCTGCTATCCACACTAAGTGGACTGGACTGGCACTGAAGCAATCACTTGACAGTGATGAAAAAAAGCAGCAGGCATGTTGGAAAACAAGAGAGAGGTGAAACCTTTCTATGAAATAATTCTTTGAGCTCAGACTGAAAATTGATGAGGGCTGTGAGACGCTATGTCTGGGAACAGGCAAAGAAGAGGACGAAAAAGATTTTATTTGAAATAAGTATCGACGTTCATAGAATCATAAAATGGTTTGGGTTGGAAGGGACCTCAAAGATCACCTAGTTCCAACCCCACTGCCATGGGCAGGGACGTTTTCCACTAGACCAGATTGTTCAAAGCCCTGTGCAACCTGGCCTTGAACACTGCCAAGGCTGGGGCATCTGCAATTACTCTGACAACATGTTCCAGTACCTCACCACCCTCAACATAAATAATTTCTTAAGCCAAAGGGTTTTCTGTTTCAGAAGTCTATTAGGAACAAACAGAGAAGGGATTGAAGGTGGTAAAGAGGTTTGTGTGATCCACTCAGTTTAGAAGTTGAAAAACACTCTTAAGATGAAGAAATGTGAAGAGATGTGCTTGTATTATTATTTTTCATTGTAAGTGCTTTCAAAACTAGAAAAGAAATCTGAATCCAGACAGAGATGTAAAGAATTAATTACAAGCTGTGCAGTTTTAGAATATAACATGTACATTTGACCAGCTGACAATGTATCCAGCAAAAAAATAAAGATGGAGTTGAAAAGAAGGATGTGACTTTTAGATGCACAGGACCTTAATTAAGTAGAAAAGTAAAATCATAGAACCACAGAATATGCTGAGTTGGAAGGGACTCAAAAGAATCATTGAGTCCAACTCCTGGCCCTGCACAGGACCATCCCCAAAAGTCATACCATGTGCCTGAGAGTATTAAACTTCCCCTGACACAACTTCAGGCCATTCCCTTGAGTCCTGTCACTGGTTGCCACAGAGACCAGTGCCTAGCCCTCCTCTTCCCCTCACTAGAGAGTTGTAATTGCAATGAGGTCTCCTCTCAGTCTCCTCCAGGCTGAACAGACCAAGTGACCTCAGCCCCTCCTCGTATGGCTTCCCTTCAAGGCTCTTCAGCATTTCTATTGCCCTCCTTTGGACAATCTCTAACAGCTTAATATCTTTCTTATATTGCTGTGCCCAAAACTGGACAATATCCAAGGAGAGGCTGCCAAAGTGCAGAGCAGAGCGGGACAATCCTCTCCCTCCACTGGCTGGCAATGCTGTGCCTGATGACCCGCAGGACATGACTGGACCTCCTGGCTGCCGGGTCACTGCTGACTCATATTCCACTTGCCATTGACCGGGTCCTTTTCCATGGCACTGCTTTTCAGCCTCTCATTCCCCAATCTGTCTGCACATCCAGGGTGGCTCCATCCCGGGTGCAGAATCCAGCACTTGCCCTTGTTGAACTTCATGTGTTTGGTGATTGCCCAGTCCTCTAATTTGTCCAGGTCTCCCTGCAGGGCCTCCCTGCCTCTGAGGGAGTCAACAGCTCCTCCCAGTTTTGTGTCATCTGCAAACCTCAAGGTATCTCTTCCAGTCCTGTGTCCAAGTCATTTATGAAGATGTTGAAGAGCACAGGGACCAAGATGGAGCCCTGTTGAACCCCACTAGTGACAGGTCACCACTCTGATGTCACCCCATTCACTATGACCATCTGTGCTCGACCCGTGAGCCAATTGCTCACCCACCACATGATATGTTTATCCAGCTGTGTGCTGGACATTTTGTCCAGAAGGATCTTGTGAGAGACAGAATCAAAATCTTTACTGAAATCCAAAATGATTCCATCCACTGCCTTCCCTTGATCAGCTGGGTGGGTTATCCTGTCATGAAAGGAAATCAGATTTGAAAAGCAGTACTTTTCCTCTCACGAAGCTGTGCTGGCTTTGACCAATGACTGTGTTGTCTTTCAGGTGTTTTTCAATACTTCCCAGAATAGTCTTCTCAATAACTTTTCCAGGCACTGAAGTGAGGCTGACAGGCCTGTAGTTTCTGGGGTCCTCCTTGCCGTTCTTGAAAACTGGAACAATGTTGACCAGCTTCCAGTCAGCTGGGATCTCTCTGCATTCCCAAGACTGCTCAAAAATCATTGGAAAGAAAGTTTCATTGGCAGTCTTAATTTTTTGTGACTGCTAATCAAAGAGGTCTGTCTTCCTTAATTTAAGAAAATGGCAAATTTTTTATATAAGCTCAATGCTCTGTTGCTAACAGCAAGTGTTTTGGATTGGAAGTGTCAATAAACACCGTGGGAGGAAACAACAGGTGATGTTTTGTTGCATCAGTTGTCTTCAATTATCTCATTGTCATGTAGTGGGAACCTCAGCAAAACAGAGCTCTTCCGAGTTTGTCTCCCAAAATAGAGTGGAACCTACTTTCTTTCCAAATAAATGTAATGATTTGAACATTTAATCACCCACATTTTTGTAATTCAGAATTAAAAATATATATCAAGAATAAACACATCTATTGTTCTTGTTTCCTGCTTTAAGCTGTGCAGAATGTCAGCACCACGCCTTTGTGGCACCTTTCTGTCATTTAACAGTACTCAAAACAGACAAGTGTAGAAATTTTTTAGTAGGTTCTTATTTTATGTACATTATTTTATCATTTCACAGTATGAGAGTAAGAAGAACTAGTGTCTATGTCTAGCAGTTCTTCCCACGCAGAATTTAATTTTCTTACATGCATAGAATAAAAGTGAGTGGCCTCCTCTCTTGTCTGTTTGAGAACACTGGTATTCAGGTTTGTTAGTGTATGTGCAGTGCTTGGATCATATTACAGTAGGGGAACTATGTCAGGAATTTTAGAACAAGTGGGAACAAGTTGACTTGCAGATTATTCTTAGTCCTTCAAGACTGAAACTTTTAATTTATTTACCTACATTTCTCAAAAAAGCTTATTTAAAATTTTTATTTTATGTATTGTGGCATATCAGTACCTCCTTCTGTAGGATGATATCCTTAGATGAAATGTAGTTTTCCATACATGATTCACGATACCTGGGAAATTTTTGTTCCTCTTATTGTCTTTTGAGCAAATTGTATTTGTGATAGCCTTAATCTTATTTATTGTTTACCAGGCCTCTTGCTGTAATTATTGCTCTTAGAGCTGTTACTTACATAGAATAAATATAGATTTTTGTTTTAGTTAACTGTATCCTGGCAGCTTGAGTTCTTTCTTAAACTGTTTGAAGCCTCTGGTCATATACTTTTCCCCCTTTACATCTATTTCATGTCAAAATGCCACCTAAACAGTTGTTCATACATTCTAGACCTTCAAAAATATGTGTATTTTCTACTAAAACAGCCTCATTACTGGACACAAACCAAGAGAAAGTCTGAGAAAAAACATATTGGAAAGAGAGTGTTGAATATGCACCATATATATGTGTGTTATGGGTTTTTAAAGACACCTACCAGACTACTGCAGATGCAAGTGGTATAGGAAAACATTTAGTAGCAAACAACTCTTTTGGAATTTTTCCTCTTGTAGGTAGTGGAAAATATTCACTTATATAACGATTGTACTTCTTTAAGTCAATACAGAGACAAAGACTTCTGGGGTCCTTTTTTTCCCCCCTTCCTTTTATTTTCTGTATTATGAGTGTTTACCTTCTGTTAATTTTATTTCTTGCTTTAAGTTCATCCTGTCATATTTCTAGGGCAAGCAGGACATTCCCAAAGGTATGAAGTAGCTTTACTTATTCTGGATATTATCTACTAAACTAAGTACTCCCTTTCTCATGTCAGACTACTTCTTCGCTCCCTCAATTATAACATTTTTGCACAGTTCCAATGAAAGAAAGCTGGAGATCATACTGAGGACCCTTCAGATAGGCACTTTTCTCAGGTAAAATCCTAAGAGATGTCTGTTTTCACCTTTCAGATGCCCATACGCTCAGTTCATGTTGGAGAGAATAGTCAATGCATGTCCTTTAGTTTAGTCTTACTTCTCTTTCAGTTTAGCTAGCGCTATCCTGGCAACTTATGGCCTTTTATTCTTGCTGCCAGCTTCAATTCAGTGTAATAGTCCATTTGTTTTCCTTCAGACTGATGCTGCCTCCACGGTAATACTGCCCATCATCCCCCTCAAAGGACATTTCCCACTATAGTCATTTTCTTTCCAGATTTTGTCCCACTTGACTGGTGTTTTTTAACACCGCAAAATGCCAACATATACTGTCATTCTTATCTCTTGTCCCAAATAGTGCTTCTCCTCTTACCTTTCCTATGATGCAGAGCCTGTTTTCTACCTGCTCTGACTCTGAGAAATATTTCAGGTAGTATTTTTGATTTTTCGTCATGTTTTTTTCTCGTCTCTCTTGACCACAGAGTCAGCAAAACTGACCTATTCACATCAGTTTCATTTTAAGTTGGACCTTCTCCCATATTTGGCCTGTTTTTACTGCATTGTTAAGCACAAACTGTGAGCTTTCTGTGCCTCAGGATGTGGGACTAACCATGCAGCTTAGTCCCTGCAATGGTGCTCTATCTCCTTTTCCTGAAGCAAATCTTCAAAATTCACTTCTACTTGCTTCTGTTTTTTCATCATATTTTTGCTTCACCTGTTTGTTTAAAAATGCATGTTATATTTCTCTCTCTCTCTCTTTTTTTTTTTTTTTAATGCTGAAACTATATTTGTCAGAATTGTGTGTTGCAGAACACAGTAGTGGTTGGCTAAAAATAAAGATGTCAAATGTGAAGGAAATCCTGCAAATGGCAGAGTATTTCGGGTGTGTTTTTTTGATTTTTTTGATTTTTCTGTTTGTTTTTCTTACCCCTGAATGCACGGACCTGACAATTTAACTGACCAAACCAAAGTGTTGGGGAAAATAATACAGAGAGAGACTTGTCCTTTAAACCTGTGCCTCAGGGCAGGTTGACCTGGTCTCCTCCTTAGTTACAGCTTTGTGATGCAGTGCTCCCTTTAGGTATCCTTTTAAGATTCCCTATTCCTAGTATTTTGTATGTGAGTAGTTCCACTTTGGGGCAGGAAGAGTCATTACTCTTCATATGAGTAATAGTATAGTTCCAGAAGACCTTGGCAAATCTATTTGCCTGTTTGTTTTTCATTTTTCTCAGCAGATAACTCTTATTTCTCTTGTTTGCATTCTACTGGAAGTGTTGATACATAGCCCATTGTTCTTTTAGGTCTTATACTATAAAATTTAGCCTGTCTCTGTACAATATTCTTTAAAGAAAATACTGATGTTTCTTCGAACTTTTTGTAGGGAGGGGTGATTGAGCTGTCCCTGTATTCTTTCAAAGCGCTTAGTAGTGCCTTAAAAATGCTTGCCGTACTCTTACCCCGCCTCAGGTGATAATGTAACCAATTTGTGTTGCACAGTCCTTATCTATTTCTTCCACCCTCATTCCATCATCAAGCTGTCTTCTGTATTTCTTGCACTACCAAGAAAGACACATGCTTGTCTTGTAATAATTATGTATCTAAGACAATAGCTTAGATGATGTGACGTTGCAGAAAATCAAAAGTGTTTGATGCATCCCTTAATCTGAGCTTCATCTTTTCCCCTGCACAGTAATTTCATACTTGTTCTACAACAATATATGTTGAATGAGAAGAATAGTAGTCCTACCTGAAATTGTAAGTAAATGCTGAGCAGTGTCTCCAAATCTCAATCCTAAAAGAACAGTGTTTTGTACCAGGAGGTGCTAGTCAGTTATGATGTTAAATAAGAAAGGAAATCAGATTCTATAAAGTCTGTATCATTAAAGTATAATTTAAAGTACTATTTGTTAGAGCTAAAACAATTATGAAAAAGAGCATAGCATATTTGATCATACAGTCTCCAAATCATTTAGACTGGAAAACCCTCCA
Organism: Sclerurus mexicanus; assembly: GCA_013396755.1. NCBI lineage: Eukaryota > Metazoa > Chordata > Aves > Passeriformes > Furnariidae > Sclerurus > Sclerurus mexicanus. Next base: position 334,637 of record VWZF01000194.1, on the reverse strand, counting down.
GAGATTATTGAGTCCAATCATTAACCTAACCCTAACATCTTCATCACTAAATCATGTCACCAAGCACCACATCTAGACTTTCTTTGAACATTTCCTTGGATGATGATGCCACCATTTCCCTGGACATCCTGTTCCAATGCTTGACCACCCTTTCAGTGAAGAATTTTTCCTAATATCCAATCTAAGCCTTCCCTGGTGCAACCTGAGTCCATTTCCTCTTACCCCATCAGCTGCTACTTGGGAGAAAGGTCCAACCCCTACCTCACTACAGCCTCCTTTCAGATAGTTGTCCTTTCAGCCACTTCTCATAAGACTTGTTCTCTAGTCCTTTTGTCAGTTTTATTGTCTTTCTAATAATCTTATGTCCCTTCAGATGATGAAAACCCTGAGTTGTTCAGTACCAAATGTGCCTCCAACCTGTATGCAGCACATCATGCAGGCTCTGTCTGTAGAAAGGGTCATCCCATTTTGGTAATTTGAACTTTTATTAGATTTTCTTACAAGAAAATGGTTCTATTCATCATTTCTACAGTCAAACAGAGAGAATGTTTGCATGAAGATTTTTTGCTGCACTTTTAGATAAAGGCATGGTGATGCAGGAGGTGTAATTGCTGAAACCAAAGGGGAGCTGCCTGAAGAATCCTCCTTTACAATGAGCAGGATGAGGTTAGCCTGCAGTCAAGAGATTTGTGCAGCACACACTGACCTGAAGGCTAAACTGTACGTGTGGTGCAGCACAACACTGCATAGCACAGGTCTCATCCTAGCCAGGTTTAATGTTTTGTGGATCACTAACTCTTCTATATACAATGGTCTTCTGCTCAGGATTGCTACAAACCATTATTTTTTAGAAACTGTAAACAATTCTGTACGTTCGCTAACTTTCTTGCTAATAAAAAGTTTGAAAATCACATTGTTTTGCAAGATAAAATGTCCTTCCAACCACTGAATAACTCCTCTAGGTGAGGGTTGAGGCACAGAAAAGAAACAGTGAAAAGTCTTGGCCTCATTCCTTGCCTGCAGTGCTCTTTTTTTGGGAATAAAAGCTTCAAGTCATTACACTGTCAATCCATCAGCTTCTCTGTGCATGGGGGAAGGATTTTGAAACTGCCTAAGTAGGATGTGAGCACTTAAGAAGATCAGGTTCTTTTTAAAATCCCAGACTAAATTCAAATGATTTTGGTGGATGTCAACATTTTCTTCCTGCTTTTATGAAAAAAAATGAAAAAAGATTTATTTCCTCATATTTTTTTCTATTTGGTAGAACAAAGCATCACTCTTACATACAAGCTTTTCTTTTTACCCAGTCCAGAAGTCCCTTAAATATATTAACTGTGGTAAATTTACATTCTGAAATATGTCCATCTGAGAACTAGACATGCCTGCCCTACTTTGATGATGTGTTTTAGGATGACAGCAGGCATTTTAGTGGTGCAATACTGTAATACATCTTCAGACTGAGAGCTAACAATACTGCATAAACTTGTTTCTTAATTACCAATATTCTATGCTTTGGGTTTAGGAAACCAGTTTAAAAATACTGTCACAGCACAGGGTTATGATATGACTATTAATAAAACAGTAACATTTAGCATTTTAGGTAGCATTAGAGCTCAAGTGCTTTACAGAAAAACTAGGAGTGAGAAGACTGAGTAAAGAGGAAAAAGAGGAAAAAAAGTCCAGTTTTAACCCACTCCAAAATTCTCAGTTTACTTCTTCTTTACCATCTGTTCAAATAGAATAGTTATAGCTGAAAAGACAGTTTGATTTGGATAGTTTTGTGTTTTTTTTCAAATCACTTTTATTAAGGAACAACTTGGGGCAAAAAAATTGTTTCACTATGCAGTACCAGTAGAAGTTCTCAGACATTCTTTAGGGAAAGCTATAGGTAACAGATACTGCTTCTGATTTAACATATATTTGGCCAAATGCTGCCCTTAACTATGTCAGTTGAACTTTCAATACATCAAAGACCATGGAATGAGCGATTTTCCAGTGGTATAACTGAGGACAGATTTTGTCCTACTGTTGCTGGAGTACATAGGCAGTTGAAGAAAAACACTGAGTCTTTTGCTCTGGATATAACCTCTGGTGAAAGCATGTGGAGTCATCTGGCAGAATGAAGCTCTTCTGTAGGTTTTTTTCTGAAATCTTAGTTGCTGGATAGCTGTCCAGCAGATTCTTTAATTCGTTTTGCTATGTGTTGCATTATTACATTTCATATTGTAGCCCTGAGACCATGTGTCCTCATAAAATTTAGAGGCGTTTTAATCTAGAAATTTTTCCCCAGAGAGGATGCACTGAAACAGTGCAGAGACTAACAACTACATGAAAAATTGCAGTGACAGAGGTTTTTTTATGTCAGGTGATTAAAACCTTTTTTTTGCTTTTTATATAGTATTGACATTTTAAATTTACAGAAAGTTGGGACATTTATAGAAACTTAAAAATTGCTTTTAGTGTTTGCAGCAGGGAAATTCATCACTGACTATGACTTTTTTGTTTTTTTCAATTTTAAGCTATCAATTATTCTTTCTTTCAAGAGTTAGATAGGAAAGTTTTGGCTGAATCTTAAAACTCTCAAGCAGAGTTCTTGCTCTGGAGCTGTATTGTGTAGTCCACAGTAATCCAAATTTGTAATCCAAATCCATTCTGGTAATCCAAAATGATGGCAAGAGAAATCATGTGAATATTCAACCATTTTCTTAAGTCAGCCCTGAAAATCATGGACTCTGTAGAGAACTTTTCTTTCCTGTGAGCCACTACTGGAACACCTCTCTTCTCTTGTGTTGGTGATATGATTCTGAGGGTCTTTGCCAAAAGTTCTATAGACTTGAGAATGTAGACCTTCCCTTTGTTTAATTTCTTTCTATTGTAAATTTCCATCATGTATTTGATGTGTACCAAAATCTTTAACAAGGTTGATATTTAAAGTATTATTATTGGTGCCTGGGTAAACGTCATTGGGATCAAGTGGAAATCAATTTAGCACAGCTATTGTTTCAGGCTTATGCCTGCTTCGTCAATCATATTTGCATGTATAAGTCTTGCTTCTTGTTTTAAATCTTTCCTTTGCATCTAATTCTAAATAAATCTGTAATGGTCTTTCACTGTCACTACACTTCAGCAAATCCTGACCTTTTCATATACTCAGTTTCTCTCTGTGATGGGCAAACCACAAACTATCCTCAGTTTGGGTTTCTTTGATATACTTGGCAAAGTACAAGCTGGAAACTTCTGAAATCTAATGGAAAGAAAACAAATGAAAACTTCCCCATGTGAACTCTTGCATTTGGCCTCTGGTCTTAGTGCAAAATAGGATGGCAGAAGTTTCCTTCATGGCATCAGGTTATCTGTCATGCAAATTTTTAGCAATTTTATAACAATTCATAAGCTCAGTGAAGTATATTATTAATGGCATCTTCAACTGTATGAGGAAGAATTTGATTTTGTTGTCTTTCAAATTCATCTATGTTGTTCTAAAAAAAAAAATAAAATAAAAGATGTTGGAAACTATTCTTGCTGTCTTTGATCCATTATCTCAATAGAGACTCAACACTATGCATGCAAGCATGCCTAGATCCAGGGGGACATACATTAGAGATGCTTTCACAACTGGGGTTGTCCTTTTCAGCACAGATCATGCTTTATTTCATGCTTTTAAAGTAAAAAAGACCCCCAAACTTCATTGCCACAAAATATTTGGAATCCCCAGGATATTAAAAAAAACCAAAACACAACAAACCTGAATGAATGGAGTCGTTACCATTTCAGAATAAAAATTTCATATAACTTTTGGCCCTAGTTTGGATTTTATTGATTAAGGCCATTGTATAGTAACATGATCCAAACCATGACATAAATAACAAAATTACTTGATTTCTATCCTTGGCAATGGCTAAGATCACTTTATATGTGATAATTTAATTTGGGGAGTTTTTAAAAGTGAACTATTTCTATGTCTAGATGGTATTAATAAAGGCACTAATTCCAGTAGGGATCAATCCAGCTAGCACTCCAGAAAACTAAATGCAATCACAAGTAAAATAGTAAGGTCTAAAGGAATGCCTCTGGCTGAGTGCTTCTTAGAAATCAGAATATCCATGATTTGAATGAATGCAAATAGCTTAACATTGGGAAAATCAAGTCTGAGATGCAGAACTGTATCATTTATGTGTTGAAAGTGGGCAGGAGAGAACCCGTTTTCAGCAAGAAATCAGTAGGACCTACCAGTTTTTAAAATTAATTTCTTTTTCCCCTGGAAGTTCTTTGTAGTGTCTACAATCTGTAAATAGCCACAAGCCCGTGAAGTTCTCCTGTTTGTTTATTTGGCACAAGCATGGTAGTTTCTGCTTTGTGCCATCTTTTATGCCCTTATTTCAGTAATTTTTCAGTTTTTGTCAGCCTCTCTCACTTTCCTAAGACAGAATCTTTGCATTTGAATGCTATGAACCCCTCAGGAAATATCTGATGGACGGAGCTTGTCCTTTTCAGTTACTTTGCTGCAGAAGGAAGCCTTTCCTCCAAGAACTATTTTCTACATTAAATCAAATTCTTAAACAGATCTGCACATGTTGCGCAAAGTCTATGCAGTAATTAATAGTATATGAGAAAGATTACTGATAACATAAATAATATTCTGCACCATTAAATCTTACACTTTAAAATAGTTTTTGCAATATGTTTTCCTATATTTATCTAAAAATGCAGTAGTAGTAAAAATCTTCATTCTCACTGATGTTTAGCATACCTTTTATGTTCAACAAAACTTAGTTTTAGNGTCCCCTTTGCAGCCCACAGGAAAGCCCCCTGAAATAGAACTGGTGCTTAAGTCTTGGACTTACATCTGCGAATGGCTGACCCAACAACAACAGACTGTAAACCTTTCACTCCCCGACCCCCACACCATCAGGGGAAAGAGAGGGGCATAGACAGACCGAGGGGTGGGGGTGTAAAAGTGTTTTCTAACCTGTTTCTATTTCTTATTTTTAGTTTTAGTTTGTTAGTAATAAATTAAGCATTATTCTAAGTTCTGCTTTGCCCGTGGTATTAATCAAAGCTCCTCTTTCGGTTGTTATCTCTAGTCGTAAATTCCTAGCTGATTTTCTTTTCCCTTCCTCTGGAAGGTGAAAAGTGTGGGGGGAGAAAGGCCTTGAAACAGTTTTGCTGGACACTTAAGCATTTATCGGGGAGTCAAACCACCACAGCATCTCAACATCTGTCCTCTTTCCTTCTGTCAGTTCCCCCTCCTGCTCCAAATTTCAGGTGTAGTTTCTCTGGACAGGTCTTTATCTGCAGCAAGCATGTTCAATCTGTAAGAATAACACTAAGAGTCACTCTGTTCCTGGTTGAGCTTTCAGTGAGAACAGTATGCACACTGCAAACTGACACAGAGTATAAGGACACTTAGTGCACACAGAGAATTGGACTACTGCAATCTGAATATGTGCAAACTTCAGAGGAACAACAGGCTGGACTATTTAACAGCATCTCTCAGGCAAGAAGTCACAACCCTGCTTTTAAATGGTTAAACAGTGAAACATTGAAAATACACTTTGTCAAAATGTCAAATTTGTGATTTAACATTATTAAAATGTAATTTTCATAGCGTGATTTTTTTAATGGCCATTCTGACTGTGTTTTCCTTGAAAGCAATGGGTTGTGGCAGACAGCCACCATAGAGAACATCACCTCCAATAGTTGCAGTTTGGGAAAATTTTTATATAAACAACTCAAAATGGCTTTTTTTGAGAGGGAAAATATTGTCTCTCTGAAAGGGGGCAGGATGACCAACCTGCTTCTGCAAAAGAAATCACTTAACACAGCACAAGGAGTGCTTAATACCTAATTATATAATTAGCAATTAGAATTCAGTTTAATAAAGGTTCATATATGTATCACTGCAAATGTTCTTTAACATGAGCAGATGATTCAGAAAAAAACACTGTGCTAAGAGACAAAAAAATAAATCATGTCAGGGTATGATTTTTCATCTTTAATCCATAAAAATCCCCTATTATTAATAAGAATCTTTATTGAACTGGTATACAAAGCAGAGTATAAACTGTTCCGTATTTAGCAGAACCATAATTACTTCACTAGGCAATACAGAAGTTAACTGTTTGTTGTTCTCACTAACAGTTGCAGAAGGAAATGGTCCTTCACTAATTGGCAAATATTGGCTTAACAAAGGAAGACTGGCCTGGGGCACAAACCAGCACACATTAGGTAAGCAGTGAAATTAAGAGAAAATATATATATGATGATGACAATATAGATGCTACATAGATGTGACATCATAAGTCAGTACGAAAAGTAATGGAAATGGATGTATTTAAATTTCCTTGCATTCACCTCTCATCCTGATGATTTCTGATCATTTACAGAGAGAATGACAAAAATTGAAAATACTGCCTGTATTGGTTTAGTGAACAGGATTTTCCATTTAGTCCTGTGTAAGGATAAGTTTGTTTTTTGTACCCTAATTGTAAGGAAATAAAGATAGAAAAATTATAGGTTTGAATGGATGTCCCCAAATTTCTTTCTAAAATAGAATGCCAAATAAACTATAATAAATGAATTCACCTCAGATATATGAAATGAGATTAATGTTGTGTTGAATATGGTCCACTGGGTACAGGCAAATATTTGGTTATGGAAAACAGTGGCACAGTAGTTAACAGCCTTGACATTATCCAAAACAATTCATCATGTTCTCCACCTTTACTTTTAAAGTTTGTTTTCTGCTATACTAGTATTAACTGTCAGAAACAGAACAGATCATCCAGGAGATTGCAAAACCTTCTGAGATTGTGTTAAATATATATATTAAAGTTAAGACATTAAAGTTAAAATTGGCATATGATGTATTCTGGTATAAATTGGGAGGCAGACCATACAGAATAATTAAAAAAAATCAGGAGCTGCCTCTCAAGAAAAACTGCATAGTATGTTGTGTAAGACTGCTAATACTGAACAGCACTGGTATGATGCAAGATGAAGTGCAAACAAAAACATGACATAATGCAAAAGAAACACTTTGGTTCTATTGTTTTCTTAGATGGATTTTGGTGAAGATAGTAGAAGGGAAATCAATCGATGTAGACTGTAGAGTTATCACCCTTCCTATTACAAATCATCCCACAGACCTAGATTTAATGGCCAGGAGACTTCACTGCTTGGTCATTCTCATTCTGTCAGTCAAACACATGCCCTGCTGACACTGCAGGGGAGATGAAACCCTTAACTGTGAGAGCGTAAGTGTTCATGTTTATTCCAGGTGGCTGCAAGTGGTAGAAGGCAAACATTACCGCTCTTAATATTCTTGGGACACTGCATGATATGCTTGCTGAGAGGAAACACAGGCAGGGACTATTTCACTTCAGTTTTCTCTGAGGAATTGTAAATAACCCTCATGAGATATTCAGTAATATACACAAGATCAGCTGTTTATCAGCCTGTTTCAGATGGGATACTGTAATAGATTCAACAGGAATTTTCACTCCTTGTAATTTAAAATATGGGTCCAGAGACACCAATATATGGGATTCAGCGCAGCAGACTTTAAAGACGAAAGGAGTTTTGCCAGCTAGCAGAGAAGGAAGGAGCAGAACCTCTCCCCTTTGAGATGCAAGGTATAGGTAGATTAGAGGATTATATTTCTACCAGAAATCTGACACAAACTGTTGAAATATGAAGTAAGGAAGACAGGGATAGTGGGACAGAAGGAGGGGAATCCTTCCTCTGGCTATATCCCTACAGAATTTGAGAAGGCTTCAGTGTCTTTCATGACTTCAACTTCCTTGTTTGAGATTGTTTGGAAATTTCTGCCCCAGTCCATCTCAGTTGTGTGCAGCCAGAATAAAAATGAAATCTGATGATTTACTGTCTCATATATATCAACCTTTCTTTTTTACCAAATGGTTATAATCATTAACTTTTTTTTATGACTGAGAAGAGATTGCCCCTTGGCATTGTACTGATTGCTGTCATTTTCACCCACAGGTAAGAGAGTTTTTGGTAAGTAGGAACTTGCAGACAGGCAGGCATTCCTGAAAAGGGTTCTCTTAATGCCAGCTGGGAGTGATTTTAGGCAGCAACAACAGAGGTGAGAATATACTGAGCTCCTACAGCCATGTGAAAGGCATTAATTTTCAACCTCAACAGTGCCTCATACTATGGGAGAAAAGCAGAGTACAAACAACCATCTGGCATCAAATTAAAAGATGGTTGTTCTGGTAGAACATGCCTGGAATAATCAAATGAAAATTATGTTCTTCTAAAGTGTAGTTCAATGCACTACAGTAGTCTCAGACGAGTCAGCAAATATGTAGATTAATTCAGCCTCACTTGCTTTTTTTTTTCTTGCTTACTTTGAGACAGACCATATTTATTGCATAGGCCAGCACTACACTGAACTACAGCAGGTTCATTCCTTAAATGTCAGTTGATTTTAGGAGCTCATATTTAACAAAAGAAGATGCAGAGTAAGGAAGTCACAAGTATTTATGTGTAAACCAAACTTTTGTTGAAAATTACAGAGGTAAAACAGGATGGATAATATACGGAACTGAGATAAAGGAGAAAAATAATAAAGGAGGCTACTGATCAGCTATTGCTACATATTTAGGGAAAGAAAAAGAACAAGTGATGTTAGCAGCACACACATGAAGCCAGGTACACTTTATGAGAGTAGCAGCATGGAAGGCTGTGAGCCTATGCAGAAAAACTAAGGAAATTCCTAAAGTATGTGCTGGCACACATGGGAAAGGACACTTTGCAAATACATATTCTGAACACTTGCTTGTTTTCTGTTGTCCCACCCAGCATGTAGTTATGTAGTTATCTGTTGAACTGTTTCTTTCTTTTTTTTTTGCTGTTATTAATGAATCCACTATATAAATTGTAAGCCAAAAATGTAATAGTTTATTTTGTGCAACAATCAGAAATCTGTCCCTTGTGTGATGCTAGGAGAACTGTTCTACCTATGCCATAAGATTCCAGTGGTGTTATTAAAAAAGAGAATTTATCTGAGTCTCTGAGTTCCTTTATGGCAGAAAGCCTTATCTTCCAGTCCATTTGTAACATTAGACAGAAAATCACTTTTCCTCTGATACGACTATTTGTCCAAGACAAATTTCTGCTGCGACCGAAGTCATGCCAAAGCACATGCTGCCTGCTGGGCAGAATTCTTATTACTGACTTGAAGCAGCACTGTCTTCCAGAACAGTTCTGCATTTCAAGCCTTACTTAATATCTTGCACGCTCCAATACAGACTTATTTTCAGTGAAAGGGCTGGCTTAAGAACAATGTTCTTACTGTTACAAAGACTTAATTCTGAGCATTTTCAGGAAAAACTCTTTTAAAAAAAAATCCTAATAATTATAAGGATGACTTCAGGGAAGACAGATATTAATTATCATTGTAGGTTACTAATTAATGCTGAGAAAGGGTGTTGAAAGAGAATATAGGTATATATAAGGATTTTGTAAACCAAATAGAACCCAATAAATGTCAGCATTGAGAGAAGACTATTCTTCTTGTCTGTAATTTTTCTGTTATGATGATGTCTAACTCAAAGGCAGAATTTTTAGAATTGCCATTGATGCCTAGATAAAATTCTAATTGTTCCTTTAAAAGTCACCTTTAATCCTCTCCAAACTCTTAGTGGAAGCTCAGTAAAAGTTTTCTGATACAATAATATTTAACACAAGTATTGAAATAAGTAGGTGGAGCGTCTTCTTAGATAATGATTTTTTTTAATATTTTTTTAGTATTAGGAAATGGAAAGTACTATTACCACCACATTACCATAGTAGAACTTCCATATATTGTAAGCGACAAGGTTTTTACGAAGAAAAAACGTACTGTAAAAAGAAGCGCTGTGCTGTACACAAAGAAAAACTGCTCTGTATCAAATCAAAGTAGAATGGGTCTTTAATATGAACAGTTCATTAAGCCTGAAGCCAAAAGCCATTTTGCACTAGTACAGAAGGAAACCTCCAAAGATTTCTCCTACTCCTTAGATTAAGTTGCCTCTCTCCTTTGTTTTGCAGTGGTGCTTTGTGCACAAGTACATAGCACCTGCACTAAGGACACCACCACCTACATCATGGTAGCAGATGACTTGTCAGATCTAGTACTCACCATATGGTGTCAGCACACAGTAGTGACAGGTCAGGCTTCAGTGTTCCATGTGGGCTGGCATAGGTGACATGGCTTTTTCTGTTTCCTTAGTACCAAGTAGCTCATCCCTGGCTTGGTGCTCTTCTGGGCTGTTTGCCCAGAAGTTTTCCCAAGAAACACTAAACTGTGACAGCAAGAGGAATCATCATCCATCTCCCTCTCTGTGGAGACAGCAGCAAACTCAACTGCAAAACTGTGCTCAGTGTTATTCTCTGCAATGCTGTAAAGAACACCTGTATACCTGACAAAATTGCTATGTCCCTGAAGTACAGTGGGAGCATCTGTTGAACTCGAGTGGCTGATCATGCTAACCAGTGATGTGCACAAGGAGTGAGAAAGCGGAGTAGGAAAGCCCAGCAATAAGTAAGACAGAGATTTGGTGTTCATTTTGTCACAGGAAAATTGTAATTTTTGGGCCAGTATTGATAAACTGTTGTTGAGCTTAATAAACCTCAGCCACACAATTGATACTGGTTTGACTGTTTGGTTTTTTCAGGTAAAGAAGATGACTGGCTTTGGATCTAGCCTGCAATGTTGTCATGGCTGGGGTAATTAGGTTTCCTGTTCTCTCACCAGAATTTTTGTTTTATATGTTTGCTGCTCTAACCACTTGCTAGCAGAAAATAAAGGGAAAATTTGTAACACAGAACTAGGATGTAAAGCTAACTCTTGGGTCGTATGGTTTCCATCAGCATACTGTTTAGAATACCTGTAATGGAAGAATGGCTTCAGTTAGTTTTGCTGAGAGTGAAGAAGAAAAAGTGTCACGTCTGAAAAAGTGTTGTAAAAAGCTCTGAATCTTCTAATTTGAATCTGCTGCTACCTGTATGCTGAGGGGAAAAAAAAATGTTTAGTTTAGATTTTTCCAGAGAATATACTTTAAACTGCAGAATTATTTTCATTAACATTCCATTTTGAATAAGAGCCAGTGCAACATAATTCTTCATTTGTTCTATAAAGTACCAAAAGAAATGGCTGAATTAATACTGAAAGGTCTGAATTTGTATCAAATATATCATTGTATCATTCTTCTCTAGTCTCCATAAGTAATTACAACTGGAAAATAGGATTGCAAATAATCCTTTTGATATGACATCAGCAAATCTACTGTAACCAAAGGATGATAGGCCGAACCATGCCTATTTGAACTTACATTTAAATAAATTATAATTTTTATGCAGTAGAATAGACTTTTTTTTTAATGGAAAGGCATATATTATTTTACAGTTGTCAATCAATGATGTCTTAACAGTGATTCATAACGGTGATTTTTCATGAACATGTATTTTTCATGTTATGCAAAAAGGATCAAAACAAAACATATAGGATAATATATGAAATTGCATGAAGTATTTCTGCTCTGTTTCATGTTAAAGATCTTTTAGTTAATATCACATTTTGGATTTGGAAGTGTTGCATTTCTTCTGATCAGCAAGGGTTGAAATGAGAAGGAATTTTCTAATGTTTTGAGGTGAGGCTTACACAAATTATAGGTAGTGCCTTTTTTTCCTTTTTTGGGATACAAAGCAGCTTATCCAAAAAATGAAGAATGCTACAACCCAGCCGTGTTTCTGTTGTACATTTAGGAATTTTCTGCCCTGTACCTGCTGGTGAGGGCTGAAAGATATCCATGCTACTGCCAGATGTTTTCTCTTTTGGGGAGGTGGTAGTGATTCTGCACATTTATATTTTAATCCTTTATGTGCTCTTGAAATGACATATTGCCATATTGCACACCACTCATGGGGAAAAGCTAGGGTTGTACTTTCAACTCTAAATTGTGCATTTCCTGGCTAGTGAACAATTAACTTGTAATGTTATTTGCAATTTAGTATCTTTGGACTGATCCTGTCACTTTTAAAGAAAACAGCAAACTCGCACTTGTTTCAAAAGTTAAAACCATGCTATGCAATACATATAATTGTATTTCATACCATATATAATGATTTTATGCCTTTCTAGGCTGTTCGAAGATTGTTGTTTGGTTTTTTTTAATGTTTCCTCACTTTATGTTTAACATGCTATACTATTTAATGAGGAAGCACATATTTAACAACATTATTAATGGACAAATTAAATGTCAATTAGCACTGACATTGAAAAAACACACTTTTAATCCACTTCAGAATTTTTGTTCAGCATACTAATCTGTGCTCACTTGCTTCTTATTTGTAATGTTAATAGTTATCTTCCAATTCAGTAGTAAATAATGTACACTTTTAGACTGAAAAAATGCTATAATGGTAGAATTTAGGCTCTGTAAAATAAGTTCCTTGAAAATTTTAGATTTTACAAGCACAGGATCAACAGTATTTTTTATATTATTGCCACAAATGCCATGAATTTCCTTTGAAATCAAATAAAACCAACACAATTTTTTCAGCAACACCCCTGAGGTACATACAAAAGAAGATAATTTGTGTCTAAACAATTTGGTGTTTATTTGCATATTTAAATATCTCTTTAAACTTCTAATTTGCCAATATTTTCGTTAAGGCAAAGTGCTAGCATTAATATCAGCATCTGACTTAAAGAAAGGTAGCTGCTAGCTACTCCAAATGTAAGAAACTACATAGTTGTATAAAAATCTACAAATTCATGAAAACCCTAAGGCATCAAATGAAGAAAAAACATAATTAGTTTAGCTTAAATATCTAGATATTCTTTATGGATATCATAATGCTTTCATTCCTGTATGTAAACATTTGCATACATCATTGATTAAATTAGCATGCAACAAGCCTGTGTCTCTGCCAGTAGTGGAAAGAGGAAAAAAAAAAAGAGACTGTTTTCTCTGAAATGTTCAGGAAAGGAAAAAGGAAATAGCACTTACTGATCTGATATAACACATATGATTGAATGGATAATTCCATGTTGCAGAGCCTCAAAATATTCTCCAAAATCTGCCAGCTATGATAACCCTTCAGGTCTCATATTTCAAAATGACCAACCTGCCAGTGTTTTAAATCAGCATACCATTTCTCTCCCATTATTTACATATGCTTTGGAATAAGCATTTCTAGAAGGAAAGACAAAGTTAGCAAAGCTCACTCTCCTAGGCAAACAGATAACTGCTGGCTTTCTTTATAAACACAATTTTTTGTAATTTACAGTTGTGGCACAAATTTGCATATTGTTTTTGGGAAGATATCAGGGAAATACATTGAAACAATTAAGATATTACATTAAAACAGAGCTAATGCATTAGGAAAAACCAACTCCCTCAACCTTCATTATGACTTTAGATATTCAAGAAGTCAAGACATGATTGCGCAGTACTTCACTGTTAACAATACGGTCTGTATTTGTAGAGCTTGAGGTCTGTAAAGATGTCATTGAACTGGACAGATAAAATTCTAAGTACCAAACCCCCTCACTAAGCACTTAAGTAATTTAATAAAAGAAAATAATAAAGCAATCCTAAAAGTGTATATGGATTTAATTCTAGGAGACATTGAGTGGGCCTAATTGACTTGGAATAATAGGAATATTTAATTCATCTGATGGCTCTCTACATCTAGTTTGCAATTAGAAAATCACCACACTGGGAGCTGATACGGGAAATGAGGTATTGATGTCTTATCAAGAGAGAGATTTCTCACAGAACTTTCCATACAGGACTTGGATCTAGAAATATGTCCCCAGAAATATGTTTTCCTTTTCTCACTAGCTTGGTCAAATTTGCACTTGTTTGGTATTTTGCTTAAAATGTATCTATGTTTGCTTTGTTAAATATGGGGTTTTTTTCATGTAAAGATATTAACAAAACTCATTGTCTCTAGTTCTGGTATATCGAGGCAAACAACAGCAGCTTGGGTGATTTGAAATGCAGATGTTTGCCACAGCAAAAAAATCAGTCTGAGAAACAAACGCCATATTTACATCAGGATATGGTGTGTCATGTTTGTTTAAATTATGATCATTCTTAGTTTATTACAGAGTGTTATGAATGATAAGAAAGTAATGAATATTAATATTGCATTTAACACATGCTACAACTTTGGCAAATATCTTTAAAGCTGGTAGCTACAAAAGCCTATTTTGATAATTGTGCTCAAAAGACTCATCAAGACATGTGTTTGGTATATTAGGGACCGCCTGCCGTGGGAGGTAATTGTGGCTGGTTTCATGACTATATCATGAGCTTACCTCCATTCTGAGTAAATCCAGTAGTATGATAATTTATTACACCTCCATATTTCCAAGCAGTGGTATGGAATGAAATATATTTCTCAAGTGGTTAAAATTTAAAGTTAGTTAGCATTTATAAAATATTTAGGAGAATTGGTATAGTTGGAAATTATATGTAGATAGGAGTGAAATGTTCTAAGAGCTGGGCTTGTCACTATGTAATTGAAATATATCTTTGTAATGACCCTTTCATTCAACAAATAAAAAAAATCCCTTTTTTATTTGAGGAATAATTTAAATGAATATTGCATCATAATTTGCAATTTTCATGTTATGTCAATAAATTATATAATTTGTGATGAGTACTTCTTGTTACAGTGTTAAAAATATATTAATTGATCTGCATTCTGCTGTTATTGGTGACAATGATCACAGCTGCAGATTATGCAAGGAGCACAGTGCAGAGAAAAGCCCTTGGAGAAAAATGTAAGCCTTGTTATAAAAAAGAGAGCTAAAACTATTTCTATAATAGCAAATAAGTGAAGAACAAACACAGATAATGAAAGTGTTCACTTTATTCAAGAAGTGTTTGACTGCAAGTTGTGTGTTCTTTCAACACCTATATCCATATTTTGTGAGCACTCAAGACAATGAATCCAACCACATTTCCAGCAGAGAAGAGAGAAGATGGCTTTTAGGTTATCAAACTTAAGGTCAAGTGCTTCAACAATACAAGTGGCTGGTAGATAAGGGGTTATTAAGGGTGTTTTGATTTTAACAAAGTGAAAAAGGAAGGAAGGGCTGAATACAAATCAACCCTTCTTTCATCTAAATTGTTATACAGAGACAAATGACAGTTTTTACTTTCCCTGAACTTGTGTTCACAAGGAAGTTGAACCTGTAACTCTTTAACTTTTAAAATGTCTCCTTTATATTTTTCCCCAGCCAAACACAATACTACTTATTTAACATTTAAATTATATCTTATTATTTTCAGAAAACCACCATGTTTCCTTTGGAATTTCTTCTCCATTTCAAGGATTGTCCTAGAGTTTCAAAAAGGTGACCTCCTCTCCTTTAATGACTGTACACTTTGGTACATGTAAAAATACTCAACATAACTAAGATGTTTTGTTCAATTCCCTGGGTACATTATTGTGTTTCTGCTTGGGGATAGTAGAAATATAATATGTAGTGAACTAACTGGAAGTACTGTATTAATTGAAACAAATCCTGTGTAAAATATATGCATTTTCTGTCTGCAGTCAAATAAGGGGAATGGTATTTCCTATGAGTGTATTGAATTTCTTCAAAGGGTAATGCTTGCGTTTAAACCTTACCACAAAACCATAGAATCCACACCTTCTTAGTTACATATAAAAACACTTCAGATATAACAAGTCCTGACTGAATATGTACTTAGGTTTAAAAACAAAAACCTGTCAGACTCTAATTCTTATTAGATACCAGATGCTTTTATTTTCGTTGGAGACCAAACTTTTCTTTTGTTCTTGTAATAGGATCATCTTTAAAAGGATCTTTTTTCCTTTAAGAAAAAATAAACCCCCTCAAATTTACAGTGATTTGTCCCAGAAATTGTTGAGTTTCTTATTATTATAGTATTCCTTTAAAATACTTGCACATTGTTTCTTATAAGGAAAAGAACTCTCCAGTTTTAAGCTTTATTTTATTCTCATTTGATGGAAATTGTTTTCTGTTATAAGTAAAGGCCTATTTAAATGGGTTTAATGTCTCTCACAAGCTTGACTGATCAGCAAATGAAGTTAAAGAATCATCCTGCTCTTTTGTTCCTTCTGGTTATTTTTCTGCTGTCTCAGATCACCAACCTAGTTCACGAAGCAGCTGCATAAATTCATGTAGAGAGACACTGTGATAGAAACAAAAGACTTACACAAGGGAGAGCAGGATCTGCCTCAGAAAATGCTGAGATTTATCTTTTAATATATCAGCTCTGGCTGGGATTCACAACAATTCAGACCAGTCAAAAAATAAGGCCGATGAACTCCTGTGCTGCTTGTGCTGATGCTGAGATGATGTGCCAAAATTAAGAATTATTTCAGGGAGCTGATCTGGCTGAAAACCCTCCCTACCAAAAGCTTGCTACACAAACATGCAGTTGAGAGAGCAGGCAACAGCCTGCTAAATGACAGGTCTTTGCAAAATCCCACAAATAGCGAGGAAATAAACCTGAAAACCACTAGTTTCTTTCAAAGAATAGATGGCTTAGAATTTAAGTAAGTTGACACACATATTTTGCATTTGGACATGAATATGGCAAGGAAACCTGTAGCTCCTTATATCAACATCAGAACTTTCATTGACTGTAACTAGAATATTTTCACTTCAAATTATTTATTCTTCCACCAGTGGGTATATATATATATAAACATACATATTTATGATTTTTATAATGTATTTATATATTTATTAAATGGAGAAATACTAAAGTTAAAAGAGATTGAAATAAAATAGTGGTCTAATACTCATTGGCATGCCTGTCAGTAGATGGGGTGTGTAATTTTTTTACCTATGAATGGGATTTCAAACACAGGAGAAGTCAGTTTCCCTTAATAATGTTCTTACAGCCCACAGAGGCAGCTTCCCTCAGGCACACAGGTGGGCGCAGACGATTTTAACTGAGGAAGTTTCAGCATTAGGAGCTGAGTGCAGCTGTGAAATACAGAGAGATATATGTTATATGCGCAGTAAATGTGTTTGTATAAATTTCTCTTTAACAGGCAACAGAGAACTGAATATAAATATATTTTTTAAAATATACTCTGTCTTTCTTATACATTCCTTCTATTTTCCACTTCCAAAAGATTACCATTCTGTTTCTTCAGAGAATTATTTACACCTACCTAAATTCTTGTTTCCACCTTAAGATTTAATGTCATAAAAACATTTCTTGCTTAGCGGGTTGCTTAAATATCCTCCACTGACTAATTGTCAATAGGGGGCAAACAGAATAGCAACAAAACTCCTTCATGACTCTATTAACTTTTAATGAAGACAGTTTATTGATAGTGGAGCTGATTATATGTGGGAAAGCAGAACTCCAATGCTTCGTTCATTAGTATTTCTCCACACTTTTGCCTGCAAAGTCAAGAAATAAGAGTCTAAAGTGAACCTATAGATAAATGTAATAATTTGTTTTCAGTTATCTTACAGGTTGACTTTTGATAATACATAATTTATGTCCAAAATCCTGATGAGTTTTTCTCCAATTTGATGATTTGGAAGACACTTACACATGAAGGAAACAGCTTATATGCTGCAAGTGGTGCTGCAAAACCTCTTTTAGGACTGAGATAGGACAATACCCTTAAAAAATCAATAATAAAATAATTTGAAACCTAAAATACATCATAAGGTGTATCTACATTAGTGACTGTACTCACCCATGCTTTGGTTGACATCTTGAAACATTTGAACTGTCTTCCTTTTTGATGAAAGCTGACTAGAAGGTTTGTTCCAGTACTTCAGATGTACTTTATCTGTGAGTGAATATTCAGTCCGTGTCATCAGATTAATCCTACTCCAAAGTAAAACTTCCCCAAAATACATATATGGATGTTAGGTCCCCAAACCAACCTTTGTTATTTTATAAATGCACTCAGACTATGCTGCTTGCAAAGGTAGAATACACACTGTGCAGTAACAATATATGGTAGAATACTGAGGTATCAATTTGCTCATGGCCTAGATTTATGCCCACAAAAAAGTGCATGGATTCATTGTCTAGCTAGGCTACGTCTGCCGCAATTGTAATTTAAATGTATGGTAGACTTGCACTGTATGTTGCAGTTTGGGTAAATGTGGTCTGAATTTATTCAAATGTGCAAAATGGGAATTTCCAGGCCATAGAGTTCTAGAAAAAGCTCAGATGATGTAACAGAATGAAATTTTATTTTGTGGACCAATTCTGAAGACTTTCACTCACTCTTTAAGTTGCTCAGTCTGAGAAAAATAGTTTCTCATATAGGAAACAATGAAATATAATAGAACACATTTCATGTGAACTCCTTTTGGTTATTGTAACTCTTATCTGGACTATACATACTTGAGAAGTTGTCTCTACTTGCTTTTCCTTTTTCACTTTAGTAGATTAGTAGAGGGACATGGAGGCACAATAATGTTGACACATACAGTTATTCCGAAATCTTTAAACAGATACTAGAACTGCATCTCTGTTGGAGGCTGTGCTTCCTTGTTCCCATAAACTGGATATATGCACTACGAGACCTCCATGCATCCAAGGAGAAAGAAAATACCTTGAAGAAAAGAAAACGGGTACACTGAAAATAGGCTCTGCCTCAGACAGATTTATTGGATGGGATTACATTCACAACAAGCAGAACAAATAGGTTAATTTATTTTTATCCGCAAGTCAGCTAACTGCATGTGAAGTAGGTAATCTAAGTTGAAAGAGAAAAAAAAAGTGTTAATTAGATTTTTAAAGGCTATCTCACCCCAGCTGAACTTCTCAACAGTTTGTTAAACTTTGAATGAGCAATATGTGTGCTTTGTTTACAAACAATTAGAGTGCTGGATATGCAAATAATGAGATGAAATGTACTGTATTAATGATCATTTCAATTGGGCACTCATTTACATTTCTACTTTTTGCCCAATATATGTAACCATAAAATTAACTCAGAGTTCAAGGGATTCAAATAACTGTGAGCTGACATGGGAAAGTGAGTCTAAAAAATGAACTCAAACATTTCTTAATTAGTTTTTGTCAGTAATTATTAAATACGAGATTTCAAGAGAAACAGGATCAAAATTTTTTGAAGGACAAATTGATTAGTGTATCTTGATATTTTGTCTCTGAGGTCCTTTTTACTTTCTATGTGATGCGAAAGGCAATTTAATACTTTTTGAATAACTAATTCTAAAATTAAGCAATCAACTTCACCCTTATATCTCTTCTAAGAAGGTGAGATCATGGTCTTCTTACAGCTCAGCACTACAATTTGCTAGTCTCTAAGGGTTTAAATTGTGATGCTGCAGCAGAAACATATGGCTATTCTTATAAGAGATTTTTGCATGTGATTAAGAGGCACACACATGCTCAGAAAGAGTATGGGAGTGCAGTAGGAAATGAGAACATGTTTGAGAGTTTGTGTAAGAAAGCTTAATTTTCCTATGTGAGTAAAGTGAGGAGAATTGTATCTGTCCTTTAGTTTTGTGGTGAATAGACTCAAGGTCCTTGGTGTCAGGTTTAGACCTGGTTCTTTCCTTCTTCTACCTCTCTTTCTCAGTCTTGCAATGTGCAGACTCCACAAGTACACAAATCTCTTAAACTGATTGTCATGGAATCATTTTAGATTTAAATGTGTTGCCAAATTTTAGAGTCAAATGTTTAGGACAATAGGGCAGAGAATGAAAGATTTCTGCTAATCCTGGTCTGAGTAGGGGAGGGGTAGATGGATTTTTCTGACTACACAGGCAGAAGAAATAAATTTCACAAAGAATGGAACTAAAGAAATCTGAAATTATTTAGGAAGCATTAATTTCAGTTGTACTATTCTGTTCTTAAAATAGAAGTTATGTACACATTCATAAATATGCCCTTTTTTTGTTATTGTTGGATTGCTGTTGCATGGCGTTGTAATGAATTGGTTTGTTTTTTTCTTTACCTTGATTATTTTTGCCTTCTGGGGTGCTGATGTTCATCATACTGTTTTATAATGAAAACAAAAAACAAACTCCATAATATTGCTGTTTTCTGGGAGAACAGCCATGTTTTCTGCACCACAGTGCTGACCAAAGAATGGACCTGGAGCATCTAGACTTTATCTTGGACTTTGTCACAGAGTGCTCTGCTAGGAAGAAGTTGCAGGACCAAAGGTCTTGCTTGCTCAATGCCTTATAAAAATGCTACCAACTCTGTTAAAAGACCTTTGAAATCTGATGGAGTGAGTTTTTTGCAGATTTGTATGCCGTACTTGGTCAGCATTAAGACTGCAAGAGAACCTTTTTCCTTGGCGTAGATGTTTGTGCTAGGCAGTTGGTGGGATATCTAAATGTAAGCTGGTTGGTACTACAGCCTTTCAGCCTTACTGGCACTAACAGGATGTCTCCTCCTTAGTGTTCATTTCTGTCACAGTACAGATCTCTGCAGGCATCCACGTTGTGCAGTTTGGCCGCAGCTGGCCAGAAGTATTTAAATTGCAAGTGTGCGCACACGCACTTGGAAGCAGCAGGGAAGCAGAAAGTTTATTTCATCAGGCATGAGCTAAAGAGCAATGGCTAGAGGTGAAGTCAAAAGAACTTAAAGTAAGAAGATGTACTAAATTTAACCACATTTAAGTGAGATTTGGGACCTTGCTTGGCATTTCAGCACTGGGCTGTACAGGAGCAAGATTACAGTCATACTCTCCTCACTTTAATTCTACTGAATTCTTTGTTTCTTATCATCAGAAGTGGTTCTAAGGGTAATGAATAGATTACTTGATTTTCATTTTGACACTATCTTACAGAGGAAATGTAGAATTCATGCTATTGTGCTGTGGCACAGTTGCCCTTTATTTTCAGTAAGTAACAAACTAACCAACCTTTAGTTTTCTAACAGGTTGAAACTTCTGTTCTGAACAAGAAAATACAAAGCCAGTGCCTTTCAGAATTTCTGAGCTACCCTTAAAAACATCAGGGCTGTACAATTTGTCTCAGTTTTGCACCACTTGGTTGAAGAGTGCATTGAACAAAGTTAATTACGGATGAAGGCATTATTCTCTGGTTATAGAGGGTTCTGGAAAGATGTTGTGGTCGAGGATGATTGCATTAATGGATTTTTCCGATTGTGGAGTCTGTGTGCCTCTTTCTTGCCTGTAGAGTAGTAAAACTGAGCTTGGGTCTTTCATGTATTTATTACTATTGCCACAAAAGATGTAGAAACAATAATTGTTAGGCAATAATACGATTGCAAAAAACTTCTAAAAACTGTGAAATTAAAGCTGTCAGGATGGAAATTTATTGACATTTGACTACAGTACAAAAATAAAAGATCATCCCTGTATTTAAATATATAATGGCTGATGGAAACTGGAAACTCTATATGTGTAACTGTGGTATTTTCTATGCACTCCATTAACTTTCCATGAAATTATTTGGAATTGTTTTCTTCTAATGAAAAGATGAAAAAAAATGATTCCCCAAATATCTAGAAATATTGTCTCAGTTTTCAGAAAGATGTCATTTTACAGTGACTAGATGTTTTTAGCTGAACATTTTGAATTTCTTAATAAAATGCTTTCATTAGCAACATTAGCATTTTCATTTGCATTCACTTGCCACTTTTTTCACCTATTTGCTTTAGTAACAGAGTTGATTGGATTTCTTTCAAATTTATCTATCAAGAAACTTAATTGAGTAGTAGAAGCTTTGTACTCAAGTAATTCATAAACTAGATACTCCATTTAAAATGAGTGTGAAGAGCATAATTTTTTGTGCTGATAATGGATATCAAGATTCCCTAAAAAATGCAGTGAGAATATCACAGGAGTAAACAGAACATTTTAATCCTTCACTTGTCAGTTGAATACCTACATGAGTATCGACTAATTTAAACTACAGGGTTTCCTTCACCCCTGAAAAAAGGAAGGTAAAACAATCATAAGATGAATTTAGCTGGTTGTCCATTTGGCAGCTGATGTGCTGAAAAAGTCATGCACTTTGTGTACCTGAAGTGCAATTTTCTGTCTGTCAAATACTTGCTGTCATGTGATGTTTACTTATCAGTGAATAAAAAATTTGTTACAGCAAATTTATTTCAGAACATAAATCTTTAAACTACAGTACATATTGCTCAGGATGTGTCAGAGCTGAAACCATTCCAATCATAAAGCCTGAAGTACTTCTTATCTGTATTTGCTAAACATTTTTAAGCTGGATGCTAAAAAATAGCTTTGCGGAGATGGATTGTGTGTGTTTTTCAAAACATAAAAAATAAACAAGAGTACATCATATGTATATTACACAGAAATCCATCCCTTTTTCCTGCCTTTTTTCATTACTATCAGAACCTGAGACTCGATGCAGTCATTCCATTTTACAATTACTGGCAATTTCTCAAAGAAATCAACACTTGGAAGCATTTTTTTTAGTTCCTCTTCCCTATTTACAGATTGAATTTTTAAAAGCAATATAGAAGGGTTTTTTGGTTGTTGTTGCTTTTGGTTTTGTTTATTTTTTTAAGAAAGCAATTTAAAATTGCTTTTGGTAAAATTATTTTTCTACAACAATGGAAAGACTATTATATAAACATTGCCTACAGGAAGGACCAGCAACAGAGAATGTAAAACAATCTTTTGAGATGTGCCATCATTGGAATGGTGGTATATGGAAATGCTTAAGAAATTTGAACTATGAATAATTTACTGAAAATCAGATGTGGCATACTGTATCTTAAAAATCCATAAATAACAGCAACTTCCTTCAGCACACCTTCTTGTGAGTTGGTGTGTTTTTTTATAAATAGATTTCTCTAGAGAAAATAGCTTTCAAATATTAAAGTTCACACTGATGTAACTGAAGGCAATATAAATCTATCTGTGCTCCTGTTAGACTCTTATCCCCAAATCATCTTTCTCTTACAATGACGAAACTAACAGTCTAAATCAAAAATATTGTATTTGTCAGCAATTAAACAGTGATTAGTATTATAGGGAACTTTTAATTTTTTAGAGGTAGACCAGAAGGTTATTTTAGGAAACAGGGAGAAGAACTGACTTTTTTTAAAAATAGTCCATCTATGAAGACTAATCTGAAAAGGCATAATGGAAAAAGTGGATGTTGCAATTAAGTTTATTGAGGTGGAAATGACATTTCCTGTAGTTCAAAACTAGAGGTAATGATTCCTCTACTCAGCTTACCAAGGACAAAATAAAAGTGGTTTCTTAGCTTAGTCGTCAGAGAAATGGAGTACTGTGTTACACCACAGTGCAGATCTGACCCAAAGAGGGCTTAATGCAAAAAGTTGTGCAAAACTACTCTTATAGAAGTATAGAAGAGCAGAGAAGCTACTTCAGCACTGCTCTGAACCTTCTGTCAAATTGTCCCTCTGTCATCTGATTCAGTTTGCTAATGCAAATAGGGGAAGCTAGTGCCCAGTCTCTGGGCTTCTCCAACCCTGTCCTGTTACTGGAACTACCTTATGGATGGTCTACGTGTAGCTCCATTGTCTGGATCTGCTGTGAGTGCTGTGTGGGTGGTTGTTGGAAAACAACTGTCTGAGAAACAAATACCAATCAGTAGCAGGATTCATTTCTGTCCAGAAGTCAAATTTGAGATTTGAGGGCTGAGTTATAAGGCAGCACAGATGTCATTGTGAACAGAGCAGCACCACAGAGCTGCAAAGGAATCACAAATCCCACAGTCTCTGGACGCTCATAGCCTCACCCTGTGTGCTACAGCTAAAATGCCTGGGACTGTGCTAGGGAAGGATGCTGTTTCAGCTGCCACCTTTCAGTATTCTCACCTTCTACTGACAAGGGACTACAACAAACTTTTGGAGTGCAGAGGATGGGGTTTTGGCATTTTTACTGCCCGATTGTATTACACATTAGGACTCTGACAAAGTGAAATTTTTTTTGCATGCGTGAGCAAAACTTGCCTTCTTAGACATGATAATAGTTTCTGAATGTTACAAAAAAAGCAAAGAATGAACCCCCCCTTTTTTATTTATTTTTATTCTCCAGTTCCATATTTGTACCTCAAAAGCACGCTCCTGATTTATCATTAAGTTGGAGATTCAAATTAACAAGACACTCACTGTTTTAGACTGAATGCTGTGTTGAAGCAGAAATAAATGTGTTATAGCCAATTTCAGGCACACCATGAGGGCACAGTGGGGTTGCTGCAGGGTGTTGGGATGAAACTTTTCTTTCTGAATTGCCTGCCTGGTAACTGAGACTTAGTGTGGAATTGTCTTCTTGTGACTGAGAGGCTGTGTAGGTGGGCAGTCCTTCCTTCAGTGAGTCTTCTGGGCCTGGTTTTATCAAAACTCTGGCAACACTCAAAATGTTCACTCAGGGACTCTGTTCCTTTTCTCATTGTCAGCTTTGCTAATTTGGTCACACATAGATTTGTTGTGAGATTAAATTTAACATTCTTCCAGCTGTCAGCCTGCAGATTTTCTATGTATTATTCAAAATACCATCTAGTTACTTCACTTTTTTTTTTCAAATATTTCAATATTGTTCTTTAATAATTTACCAAAGAAAGCCCAAATAATAAGAAACCATACGAACAAGACCTGTAAGGAAAAAAAAGGGTAGTTCACAAACTCAGAATCACCACCATTCACAAGATAATTGCTGTGCAAGTGAGTCTTTCAACCACAGCATGTGTCCAAAGACCTTCATTCTAGTGAAATATGCTTACTTTAAAAAATCCTGGTTTAAGTATATATAGTCCAATAATTCCAAACTTTTCTAAAACTAAAGTCTGTTTCTTTCATTCATGGCATATGTAGAAGCAGGGTCCTAACAGTTCTTCAAACAAGGTTCTCATGGTGACATATACTGTATTAATGTGAGCTCAGGTTTTTGGTGTTCACTGTTCCTTCTTATACTGTTGAATGCTGGAAGCAGAATACAACATGTAAGCAAAAAAGAAAGGAGAAAGCATGATTGCGATTTTATAGATCCATCTATGCGAGATTCTTATTTGATGCTATATGGATATATCCTTTTTTCCCTTACATTAATAGGTATTGAGTTTCTCACCTAGTCTAGGGAGTTTGACTTATCTGGCCCCATTTTAAGTGTGACATAAGCAAAATACATTATTTTGATTTCTCATGATTCTATTGAAAGGATTATCCTGTTTTGCTCCTTCAGGGTGTGCATGCCTTCAGAGTCTTCTGTGATGCCAGGGAATGGCAGATCTGATTTTCATCAGCTGCGAGAAGGCACTTATGCAGATGATTAATGATTCCCTGCTGCAGGAGTACCGTTCACTGGTGGATGCACTCCACTAACTAACTTCAGATTTCTCTGGCAGCAAGATCTATAGCAAGTTAGCATTTGTATTCAGTATGCAGCTCTCACTTTATATTCAGTCTAAAAGGGAAAGGTGATTTGGTCCTAGCCTTGGCGGAACTCTTCAGTTCTATTATATGTTCAGAGAAATTAGAAGAATTTCCTTGCTCAGGGTAAAGCTGAGCTTCTATGTTCCCATAACTTAGCTATTACTCTATACTATACCTTTTTATTTTTTACCACTTTGAATATAATTTTTTCAGTTTTGTTCTCCAAATTCTTTGCTATTTCTGTCTCACCTCTTTTTTTTATTTGCTATTTAAGCTGAGATAAATGTATGCAGAATATCATTTGAGACCCTACAATTTTTTAAGAGTTCTAGCTAGTTCTTATACTATACCTACTGCATTTCTGCATTACAGAGAAGGAATCAAGGAAGACAAAATTTTCTCTTCAGTCAAAAAACTGAAAACATAATAAAAGGAATAAAGAATAAAAACTACTTTGTCAAAACTCCAACAATATTAATTTTAAATCTGTCAGATCGAAACAGCTTCTCACCAGCACATTTTCTCCCTCTCCTTTTTTCTCAGTTTAGGAAATTTTTGAGTAATTATTTTTTAAAAAGATTTGAAGATAAATTTCCCTTTTAAAAGATATTGAAATAAAAGTTGCACACTCACTGCAAAGGAAATTTTACGGTTAAAACATTTTGACTGAGTTTCCTTCTGTAAGGTAGTTAAAGCCTTGAATACACCTCCTTTGCAGTTTTTTTCTTGTCCTAAAAATGTAATAGTTTAGTAGTCAAAATGGTTTAGAATTTTTAAAACTAATTCTAACAATTAAAAAAAATTACATAATAAATATTTTTAAGGAACATGTACATTTCATCAAAGTCATTAAGACAACACTTTTTCCTAGCTCCAGGGTGAAAAGGACAGTTCATATCATCACAGAAAAGAGAATATGAGCAGACTATGAGAACAGAATTGGTGGTCTTAGTATTCTACCTATTTGCTAGCGTAGAGTTAATTTTCTTTACAGTAGGTAGTATGGGGATATGTTTTGAGTTTGTACTGAAAACAGTGTAGATAATACAGGGATGTTTTCATTACTGTTGAGCAGTGCTTACACAGAGTCAAGGCCTTTTCTGCTTCTTGTACTGCCCTGCCTGACATTATGTCTATCTCCTGTTGCTACAGGGCTTTGCAAATGTGGGTGAATCCTTCTAGTCTGTGCTGTGGATTTTTTAGGTGAGGCACAGTGTGCGTGGAACTGGCCCCACCCTTTACTCCTAAGCTTCATCTGCCAGCGCCAAGCGAGCTTGGATGGTGACAGCGAAGTTCTCAGGATATAGATTTAGTTAGAGTATCCTTCTCTTAGAGGGATGGCCTTACAGGGTTAAGCGAGCTCTATCTGCCCAGGGTTGGACTTAGAGTTGTCCTGCTCCTAGGATGGTTGTCGAGAGGCTAGCAAGCCCATCCTGCCTGTGGACACACTTTGTCTGACCCTTCAGCTGAGACCTGACTGGCATGGGAGACCCTATTGGAGGCATGTACCACCACCAGCACAGCTCAAAACCTCATAAGGGCACACAAGCTTCTCCCCCATGACAAGGGTGTGAAACAAGGTTGCGTTCTCACACCAACTCTATTCACAATCTTCTTCAGCATGATGCTCCAAAGGGCCACGTCAGACCTCGATGAAGAAAATGGCATCTACATCCGGTATTGTGCCAATGGAAGCCTATTCAACCTAAGGTGACTGAAGGCCCACACTAAGACTCTAGATCACCTTGTCCATGAGCTGCTTTTTGCTGACAATGCTGCCCTCATTGCTCACACAGAAGCAGCTCTGCAGCACTTAACATCCTGCTTTGCAGAGGCTGCTGAGCTCTTTGGGCTGGAAGTCAGCTTGAAGAAGACAGAAGTTCTCTATCAACCTGCACCTCAGGAAGTCTTCCATCATCCCCACATCACCATAGGTGAATCAGAGCTTAAGTCAGTCCAGCAGTTCAGCTATCTGGGAAGCATCATTTCCTCAGATGGTAAGATTGACAAAGAGATAGACAACAGGTTAGTAAAGGCATACAGAGCTTTCGGAAAACTCCATAAAAGAGTCTGGCACAATAAACACCTGAAGAAAAGTACAAAGATTAGTGCCTACAGAGCCGTTGTACTGTCTTCTCTTCTATATGGCTCTGAATCATGGGTCATCTACCACCACCACCTGCAACTCCTCAAACGCTTCCATCAGTGCTGCCTCCGTACAATCCTAAACATCTGCTGGTCTGATTACAGGACAAATGCGTCTGTCCTTGAACAGGCAGAGATCACCAGCATTGAGGCCATGCTGCTGAAAACACAGCTGTGCTGAGCAGGGTACGTCTCCAGGATGGAGGATCACAGCCTCCCGAAGACTGTGCTCTATGGGGAACTCGCCACCAGCTGCCACAAGAGAGGAGCCTTGAAGAGGACTCCTTGAAACACACCTCAGCCTTGGCCATAATGAACACCATCAGTGGTCCACTCTGGCCTCCAGTTGGGACAAATGGAGACACACCATCCATATGCTGCTGCTTCCTTTGAGAACACACGCAGAATCAGTCTCAAGGAGAAAAGACAATGCAGGAAGAACCGTGCCTCTCCAATACTGCCTATGGAGACTTTCTGCTGTGCCTTTTGAGATGGGACTTGCCTATCTCGCATTGGCCTTTTTAGCCATCAGCGTGCTTGCAGCAAGCATGGGTAGAGCCCTTCCCAAATCTTCGTTTGCGAAGCCCAGCCATGATGGTGACTGCCCTGCTGGCAAGGAGCCTGGGGATGCACAAGAAACTGGGAGGAGACACAGCTGGACAGCTGATCCCAACTGACCCAATGATCATTCTCAGCTTGTAGAACTGGAGGAAGATGAAGGAAGGGAGGGGATGCTCAGTGATGGTGTTTTTTCTGAAGTTGCTGTTACATGTGATGGAGCCCTGTTTTCCTGGGGATGGTTGGACATCTACCTCCTGATAAGACGTGGTGAATGAATTTCTTGTTTTGATTTGCTTGTGCATGCAGCTTTTGCTGTATCTATTAAACTGTCTTTGTCTCAACTCAAGAGTTTTGTCTCTTTTACCCTTCTAATTCCCCATCACACCATGGTGGAGGGAGTGAGGGGACTTAAGCACAAGGTGCTTAATTGATTGCTGGGGTTAAACCACAACATCACTTAAATTGTGCAAGACACAAGTTTTAACCCCACAGCAACAGTTTTAGACAACATGACTTTACCACAGATTTTCTACAGCCTCTGAGCTTAGGCTGGGTTCATGGTCCTTTACCGCATAAGCCTTTCTTTGCAGCTAAAAAGACCCTGAGCTAGTTTAACAAAAAAGAATGATAGAAAGCACTGTGGATTGGGAAAACAGTTTTCTATCAGACCTGATCTCAAACTTCTTTACTTACATGAGATTTATCACTGTAGTGTATCAACAGTGTCCAAAGAACTGGAGAGAGGTTTTGTTATTATCTTTTTATTTAGGAACTATAAAATAGTGAAGAAGGCAGTCTATTTCCCTAGGGACGAATCAAATATGACATTGGGAGAACACTTTCAGAAGAGAAATAGACGGACTTTATATTTTAGTCAGAGGTCATATACAGTAAGTGTGAAAGAAAGGATGACATATAACAGAAGGTATAATCTTAATATTTATAAGCATGAAGAACACTTGTTTGAGGATGCAGTGTTTCAGGCAGGTGACGCATTGAGAAAATGGAGTCTGGTGAGGATACAGTCCTTACACACAAGTGCCAAGAGTTTCAGCAGAGATTACAGGCTGAAAGTCACACTGATGAGGTTTGTGAGGCAAGACTATGTTCAGAGTCAGAAACAAATATGCTTACTGACACTTGGCATGGAATATGTGATTTGCTTTCTTTTCATATCTTAGCAGAAATTATTCTGTTTTTTACTAACTTGAATTCTGAGTATTTTGTGATAGCAAGTTGTTTTGGGCCTACTTGTTCAGGTTTGTTTCAATTCATAATTTTTTTCTCTTTCTGAATGCTGAATAAAAGAGACAGTAACAACTGCAAATGTAAGGTTCTAAGCAATAGAGGGCTTAATATTTAACTCACATTCTGATGGGTTTGAATGTTTCTGACATGCTCAATATGTGCTGAATCTAGTGACAGAAAATGTCTTTATAATTTAATTTTGTTTTATTGAGACCAAATAGTTAAATTTTTATACTAAAAAGACAGCTGGAATGAGATTAAAACAGCAGGAAAAATAGCAAGACTTTGCATTGTTAATTAAATGCAATGAATATGTACATAGCTGCACATCCATACACCTTGATATAGAAATTTTGCTGAAATGTTTCCCTCATGGTATTTCTAGGATTTTCCCCCGCAAAAAAACCAA
The DNA here is from genome assembly GCA_013396755.1 of Sclerurus mexicanus. NCBI lineage: Eukaryota > Metazoa > Chordata > Aves > Passeriformes > Furnariidae > Sclerurus > Sclerurus mexicanus. The sequence goes on along the minus strand of VWZF01000194.1, from coordinate 304,898 downwards.
CCATTTGCAAGTGAATTTGAAATTCTTCTAACATTTATGCAGAATTCAAAAGCAACCAGAGGGCCTTGGGATTGCCTTATTTGAGATACCTTTTTCATGAAAATTAAAAATGGCTGTTTGGCCTAGGGCTTTCAAGAGTTCTTTTAAAAAGGCATGAAAGTTAAAGAGAAAGTTAAAGGAAAGCATTCGTGCTTAATGCTAAACAGATACTCAGCATGCCAGATTTAATGCAAACACTAGTAAGAATGCCAAAATATAGGAACTGCACAGTATAAATGTTTTTCCATACAATAAAGAAATAAATAATATTATAAGAAGGTAAATGTTAATTTTAGACCTTGTGCTATATGTAAGAGGGAGAGAAGGAGGTGGAGAATTAGTATCATTGTTTTCACAGGTGTGTGCCAGCACTGGACGAGGACCAAAGTATTGAATAGCTACAGCAAAAGTTATTCAGACTTCTGGGCTCATTTCTGGTTAACACAGGAGAGATGATGGTGATTGGCATGCCTGGAGAGAGGTGGTCTCTGCAAGCAATGACTAAACTCTTCCTTGCCATCTGTCCCTAAATGGGAACAAGCTGACCTTTATGTAGAAGTGCTTTCCCACTAATGCAGCTGCAAGCTTTGCTGTGCCCCCTTTGCAGCTCATCCTTTTTTATCTTGGGCTTATGCAAGCAACACTCAACACCTCTAATGTCTAGGATTAAACCCTAAAGCTGGCAGATTACATTTGTAAAACATCACTACTGCAAAGCAGGGTGTTTGGTCTGTGGCAAGCTTATCCTACTGTCTCTAGTTAATTCATGCATGTTTGCATAGGAACTTTCAGATTAATATGTCCATAGGGGTTATCTTCAGGTATATGAGCAACTAACCCATCCTCACTTCTGTATTTCACAACACAACCACTTGGTTGTGAGACAGCTGGAGTGAGAATTACAGTGTCCATGCTCTACACTTCATGCGAAGCAGAAGAAAGCAAAAAGTAGCAAGGGATGCAGGGGAAAATTTTGGCATGTTTTCTAGGCAGTAATGTCAAAGGTTGAATATCACTTTTGGCCTCTCTAGATTACTCCTCATATATATATATACTTAACAATGGCTGACATGCCTGAACCTCCTGAACTTGAAGTTCATAGATAACTTTGTTTCAGTAACTGTATCTTTAGATTTTATTTAGAAAATTTAATGTGATCTTTTATTTGAGAAACAGGACTCCAATGGGGTATATTGTGTGGGCTGTGTTTTATCTACTGCGGATAATTTCTAATTAATGTATTAGCTTGAGAAAGAATAAAAACAGAACACAACAAAAACCTCTTACGCCTGAAAATTGTAAAGCTCTACTTACGTTGTGAATACAACAAAGTCTTACATTCTGTCCAAACACTGATGAAGCATTCTTGTGGACTCAGGTTACAGCATACAGGTTGTTTATTACCTAAGATTTTTTCTGTGAATTGAGACATAGCAGTGGTTTTTAAACAGAAAATTAAAAAAGAGGGAGATCCTAAGTAACTAGGATCTAATTTTTCAAATTCTGCATCTGTCAGAATCCCACTATTTTGCAGTCCTGAAGTTAAGTAGATTTTAGAGAAGTAACAGTTCACATTAAAGAAGTTCATTATGTGGTCACACAACCACCGCTAAAGAATATACCACTTATGGGACAACTGACAGTCATCACAGTTGTATATCACTGAGTGTTCTTGAAGTTATTTCACAAGCAAATAAACTTATATGGGAGAAGACAGGGAGAAATGGTTAGATGTAATGAAGACTGAAGTCCTGAAAGATAAATATATTTTGATTTAATATTTTAAGCCTTTTTTTTTAAACAGATGGCATTATATCCCTGAAAAATCTCATAAAGAGAAATGGTAGAATTAAAATTCTACCTCCTAGACAGTGCAGTTTCTGTTAGTATCTCAGAAAGACTGATTTCTTAGCTACAGTTAGCATCCAAACAAAATCTTACACAAATGGAATTAGCAGTGTAGCTCCCAACAGTGTAAGCTATGTAGTTTTGCCTCACAGTCACTCCTAGCACTTTTTTGTCATCTTTAAAAAGTTGCCTGATTGAGAACAACACTATTAGTACAATTAAAAGCCCAGCAGTAAAAGTCGCAGTATCTCAATGGAAAGTTTAAGAAAATAGCTTCTGGAGCAAGACTAAAGTGCACAAACTCTTGTTCCCTTTTCTTAAAGCATTGTGGCTTTCCCCTCCTCTCAAATAGCAAAACCAGTGTAGCGTTTCTGTTTGTAGTTGATTAAACTGACCAGGCAGCAATTATTTTCCTAACTGCAGCTTGTATTAAACTCAACTTTGGATTAGCAGCATTTCATTAATGAGAAGTGTAAATTTAGCACAATATATAATTATGTTTTTAGTAGGGCAGACATAATTATATACTGTGTATATATATGTCATTACATATTATATATATGTTATACATATAGCATGTGTAACATATTAAATATGTTATAATAAAACATATGTTTTATATTATATTGCTACATTAACCACACTTGCCTCACCACAGGGTCTATTTGCAGGAAGAAAATATTGTGTTCTGTTAGCCTCAAAAAATCAACTTCATAGAAAACACTGCTATTATTAACGTAATATCCTTGAATATCTGTAGATGACTGATACAGTTATCCAGTTCCAGGGTCAGGACTAGCATGTCTGAAAGTAACATCCTTATCTCTTGTGTTTCTCAGTCCCTACGTTTCTAGCAATAGCCTAAGCAAACGGGATGTGATTCATAAAATGAGTTTCAGCTGAAAATCCTGGCAAGTAAATTCCTTGGAAAAATCTAACACCTCTGAATAGGATATTGTCCCTACAAAAATGGTAGGAGCTGGGATTATATGCTGCTGGCTGGTGGTTGCCTTGTGCTATTCATAGAATTTCTAAGTGGCTGGAGAATTAAGTCAGAAAATCATCTTGGAAGATTTCAATTTCACTGCTTAATTTCCCCTCTGTTTGCAAGACTGAGTAAACGCAGAGTACTGACTGAGGTCCAGATCTTGTAAAAGCACCAAGAGTGTGTTTAATAGACTTTTGATTCTTGATGTATACATCCCCATTATAGCCATATACAAAATTCATTTTACAGCCCATATTTCTTCTCTTTTCCTGGACAACGTGTTGCTCCCATCTCCTTTCTTCAAAACTGCCCATGTTATCTCTCTCCAAATACTCCTGACTCTGTCCTTATTTTACTTTGAATAATTCCCTGGAAAGTTGCAGGTTTCAATTTGACGAGAAAAAATTAAGTCTATTCTTTAATACTAGCAATCACAGATATTTGGAAGCTTTGTGGTGAAATAATCTGTATCTCTACATAATTGGAAATACAGAAAACTCTTTAAAGATGTGTGGATAAGCTTGATCAATGTAAACTGTATCAGAAAAAAACACAACCGTATCTAAAGCTGTCATTATGATGCTGAACTTACCCGCATTTCTTGAAAGGGAAGGTTTTCCTTTGCGTGTATAACATGAGTGTCTGGCCTTTATTTTCCCTCTTCTGTACCAAAAGAATTCCTAGAAAGACTATTTTAAAGATATAAAGAATTGACTTCCACGTGCATTTACATGCTGATTTATATATGACATGCTTCCTGAAGCTAATACTCAGCAGGTGTCTTGTTTGCATTTGAGAAAATGACACAGTGTAAGAACTTGTGTAAAACCTGTGTCAACAGCAATTATTTATAACTAGGTTAGGCTATTAAAGATGTCTAAAGAGACTTTTATGTAGGTTTTAAGCTAAGTTATCTTCAAAAAGTATGATTTACATTCATACAAAATCCACAAAATTATTAATTTACAAAAATCATCTAATTTCTCTATTTCAAATATTGACATTTGAATTAAAATCCTGTTAACTATTCTGATTAGTTCATTTACACATATTAAAGGAGAGCTGCAACTACTTCTAAATAATTTTTATATCATATACAGTAGAAAAAAATGTAAATACTTCAGCATGTCTACTTTATTGTGTATGGGCTTTTTAGACTAGTTTTTTCTCCTAATACATTTCCTTTGCTAAACAGAGGTGCAGGAAGTGGCCGAGATTATTTCACAGATGATCATGGTAAATTTCAGAGAATTTCCCTGCTCTATTTTTCTATCATTACAGGCAATTCTTTTGTCTGGTTGTCACGTGCATGCAAAGAGGCTTCTCACAAGCAATTAACTGTTGCTTCAGGACTGCAGTAGGCATAAAAAAAATAAAAATAATTATAATCTCTATACACTTTGCTTTTCAAAATGTCCCGTATTTATTGTGTCTTGTTTAGCATCTTTCACAAACACTCATTCCCCCAATCTTTCACTGTCTGTGTATCAGAACTGAGCTCTCCTCAGTCTTCCCACCTCAGTTGTCTCCAGCTCAGAACTGATCTCGTATCTGTATTTCCACTCTGTTAGATTGCTCTTTTCACCTCTCTGGTAGACATTTCTGCTCATGAAGCCTTTGCTTACCAGTTTCTCTCTTTATTTAGCTTAAAACTCAGTCTCTGCAAATTATTTGTGGCCCAGTATGTCATTATATGAACATGATATACTACTCTGTAAATGTTTGCACTATATCAATTAACATGCTATCATGAGTGTTATTTAATGTAGTCCCTTTTTATTTTTCATTATTGTTCCCAGTACTTAAGTGTTTTATTAGCTAATTTGGTTGCACTTTCACTTCCTTCTTTAATTATACTCTCAAGAAAAAAGGCATACCAAAAAAGATCCAAAATGTGAAGAGAAGAAAGCAAAAATAATACTTGGAGTTTTTTTCCTCATTTAAAATCTTTATGATACTTAAAAACATCAAGAGATTAATTCTGAAATACTAAACTTCTTGCAATATTTTAGCTAGAAAGACTACCAAAGCTGTCTTCTAAAAAAATAAAGTTATTAAGGAAACTCATTATTATGTCATATTCATATCCCACATTACTTAATTCTGAAGATAGAAGGACACAGATGTCTCAATCAGCTATGTTTGAATTTCTTTATAAAAAACAGTTCTAAACAGCAGCTGGGTGAGACCCACTGTTTTTGAAATATAGTGAGAAAGAAGTGAAGTGTTGAAATTGTTTCTGGCTTAGTCTGACAGCTGCATTGTGATTTAGAGTCTGATCCTGCATTCTGACCTCAAGCAAAACTCGGTGGATGCCAATGGGAGTCTTATTTCTCTAGGAACTGCAATATCTGAATCTTCACTATATGGTAAAATTCTGCGGTATTCTGAATCCATCAATATTCCTACTTAAGGTTTGTACATTTCAGGGCAGCTCTATGCCTATATTTGCTAAAAAAGACTTTGCTGAAAATTGGTCTTTTTGTTTTCACTTATACTTGTAAAAGAACAATAGATTTTATGGTCTTCACCTAAACAAATTCTGGAACTGGAAATTGAAGGGAAGAGTGAATAAATAAATAAAATAAATACTCCTCTGCATTGCACTGTACTGGAGGCCTTGTTGCCTACATCTCTATGGTCTCAGTCACGGCAACTTCAGAGCAAAATGGGAGACGTCTGCCCTGACATTCTTCATCTTTCTGCATTTTTCTGGTCTTCTGTTACTCATTTCAGCATAGCTGAACAAATTTTAGGATACTTGCCTTCCATTTTTATCTTACCAATCGCCTAGCTGTGAAGTGTATATTAACATTGGTAATGGTTCAAATTTATCATTTGTATGATAAAAACGTTGGGTTGTCTCCAAGTGCAAGATTAAGACTATAATATTAATTTTAGGAAAACTCTCACTAGGAAAACAAAACAAAGCAACCAAAAAAGGGAAAGATTGACACCTGTTTCTGCTTATGCTCAATATATTAAATTTTGTGAATTTTCTTTATCTACTTTACAGTTTGTAAAATAGCTGTAATATGATCTCAGTCTTCATGCATTACACTGCTTGATCAAAAAGAATCGACCCCTTCCTGAAAACTATATCTCTCTTTGTGTGTCATTAGCGAAGTGATCAGAGCATGCCTGAGATCTACAGTGATCTGCTTAAGAACAAACTTAGATTCCAAATAATTTAAAAAAATTGAAGTCACTGGGATTCTAAGGCTTGGGTCAGGATACCTTTTCTTCCTAAGTTCCTTTGTTGCAATATATTCGCTTAGAATTTTGGGGTGGATCTATTGACTTTGAGCTTGTTTGTTTGTACTCGTTACACAGGCAATTTACTTGTATATGGCTGAGTTCTTGATTTGACATCATTAATTTCTTCCAACTAATATCAAAACCAAAGAAAGTAAGTGGATGTTTAGATGTTTCAGTGAAAACTCTTTGGTTTGGCTCTTTTCTATGAGTTATTATTGACTAAATTATTGACTAAATTATTGACTAAAGAAGGCAAAGGGGGGAATGTTGTTTATATCCTGAGACAGTTAGGGAGACAAGTGGTTTATGTAGATTTTGTTGCTATTATTGGCTACTCCATTTTAAAGAAACAATAAAATCCCCTTAAAATATAAGAAAGGTAAAGGAAAAAAATTTGAGATTTTTTTAATTCATCAGACTAACATTTATTTATCATGTTCTTTATTTCTGTCACAAAAAAGAAGGAAAGAAAAATAGAAGGTAGAAATAAATGGGCTACAAAATAAGAAACAATTTTCAAATAAAACAATTGACTCCAGGGACAGAAAACAACAAATGGTGGATTAAAGATATATACTATAATTACAGTATTATTTGTCAATAATTATTGGAAAATAAAGCACATACAAAGATCTATGAAACATATAAACTGAGGGATGCTCCAAAGGGCTTATCTTCAGTTCTTTATTCCTACTACCAAAGTACTCAGACACACACAGAGGCACACACAGACCCACAGACATATGCACAGACATCAGCTTATGCTTTGTTCTTATATTGAAGACAAAACAGATTAAAAACCCCTAGCAACTAAGGCACTTATTCAGCTGCTTTAAAACACCCAGAGGCCCTGCTAACATGGATATTTTGACATGGATATTAATTCACCTTCCAGCCATTTTCCATAAAGAGATTTATTGTGGTGTGCAAATAACAATGCTTCTGTCTTCAGAGTGTGGGGTCTGATAGAGCATATGTATGGATTGATGATTAAAATGCTGTTCTCTTTTAGTTCTTATATTTTTCAATTACTTTTTCAAAGCCACAATTTAAAAGTATGTGATGGTGAATTTGCAAAAGTAACAACTTTTTGCCTCTTTTTTACTTACCCAGGAATATTTCTTTACATTCATTGCTTTCTATTAATAAACTCTATGGATCCAGAGGGAGAGAAAACCCTTTAGAAATAAATATGTATATTACACACAATGTATATAAGGATGTTAAAGATCATTAGGTAAGGGCAATGCAGTTTCTCATGGATCAAAACGCACAAGCAAATTAGTTGAAAAGATCTGTTCTGGCATTTAAACCGGTCATGTGCAAAAAGGAAATAATTTTTATCCTAAAAGGTAGCCCACATCAAGTCCTCTAAACCCTTACTTTGTATAATACAGCAGCATATAAACCAGGAATACTGTGTTTGTCCATGTGGGCACTAGTGGGGCAGAGCAGCCCGCTTTAGTTTCTGTATGTAGTCACTTTCTTTTCAATGACTAAATATTTATGACCATATGTGGCAGTGCATGTCCCTTGTTAAGTTTAAGTGCTGTTAAACGTTTAGGCCTAAACTGTTGGTCAAGTCCAGGGCTCAGTTTAGCAAGGGGGTTGACTTTTTTTTTATATTGATTGATTTTAGATTTTAGTTTGCTTTTTGTCTGTGGGTTTTAACCATCTAATAGAGAGAACCTTGCCAACAAACATTGTCATATTTTTGCTTTTACATAAACTGCTGATACGTTTGCCGGTGATTCTTTAAGCAGCCTTAAAGCACTCATTCATGACACCACAGAGGATGAAATATATGAGAATATACTTTGACTATTTTGGAACACATATAACTCAAGATTATTACTTATGTGCATATAAACAATATGTACAACACTCCCATGGGAAAATGTATGAAACATATAGTATTATGTGACAAAACCCCCAATTGTATAGCTTAGCCAAAGACAAATGGGAAAAATTGCGTATTTTCTTCATGATGACCTTGAGGCTGATTATGGGTTTTCCTGGAAAAATCATCAATATTTGATTCCAGGATGCTGATGCAAAATTTAACATGGAAATGGCTCTTTCTGTGTCTGCAAGGTATTTATTGCTGTAGCTACTCTTTTCATGCCATTATGAATTACATATATTTCTTGCAAAACCCACATTTTTTTGTATAAACTTGGTTTTCATCTGGGGTACTAGACATGAAATGGATTTAAAGGAATGGGCCATAACATTAACTAATATCAGTATACATCTGATCTTGAATACATAACCTGTAGCTGGTTGTATTGTAGCTAAATGCATTCCCCAAGGTAAAGAAGGTTTTTGCTGAGTTGATTAAAAATGTACATCCACTATTGTAACAGAACTGGTCATACTCAGTTAACAGTAATAAAAAATATTGCCACTCAAAAAATAAAAATCAAGACAGAAAAATATCTTTTTTCACGCCTATTAGGCACAGCTATAATAGCAGTTGAAACAGAAGCCTATGTACAGCCTGCTATTTATAGAAGCTGTACATATTTCTGTGCTGAAAAATAAAAAAGAAGCTGCAATAATGTTAACAGAAACTTACCTTTCCTATAAGCATAGTTATTTAAACTACTGAGTTCTGACATGGACTATGGATTTCTCTATCTCCTTTTTCTATTCTTTAATCCACAGCTTTCTTCCATCAGCATTTAGTTGACACCACTTAGATAAGTCTTACATTCCAGTGGTTTTCAAGAAAAGAAAGAAAAAAGAAAGTGTTGAGTGGAGGGCTCTGAACTGAAAAATGTTTCTTCTTGGGCAAAGAATAATCAACTGTATATCTGTCTGTCTACCTGTGTCTCTGTGTCTCTGTGGATGTATGTATCTATAGACAAACCACTACCACCTACCCCTTTGTGGTACATAGGTATGTGTGTGCATACATATACATGCATATACATACAGATACACACCTCAACCTCAGTTAAGTTTAAATGCACTTGGAATCATGATGATTTAAAAGAGGGACCATTTTTGCACTAATATAGAAATCATTATTAACTTCATTGGTGAAAGGTGATAATTTCAGAGGACCCTTCCCTACAGATTTCTGGAGAGAGAGACTAGTCCTCTTCAGTTCCTTTGATTTTACCTACTAGTCCCCTTCTCATTAACTTTTCCCCTCACCTCTCATTATCTCCACTTTTTCTTCTTAAGGAAGTCTCATTTGGAATAATTGAAATAGAACAGACAGGATTCTGTAACATTTCAAATATTCTTTCTATACTATTTCACTATATTTTCATCCTGAAGGTGTTTGCTAAAGTGAACTTAGGAATGCCTGACAGTACCTGTGATCTTTCACATAAATCAGTAGTTTAGTTTCACTGAACTTCATTAGAACTTATACCTCAGTGTGCATGACTAAATGAAGAGCTGATATACAAAGCCAAGTGTGTTTTCAATATTTGGGTGTCCTGACTTCACATCCTTCATATGTGAGACAGCATGTATTTCCTTTTCCTGCCATAGAACTTGTTCATTTCCCTAGACTCCCAAGAGTGCCTGTGGTAGTTCTAGCAGGGCTCAACACCTGAGATTCTGAACCTTAGAAATATTTGATTGCATTCTTAAAATAATATTTTTTGTTTGCTATGCAAACAGAATGCTTGATAAAAGTCACCTTATGTGCTCTGTGTACGTGTGTGTGCCTGAGTTTGCACATGGGAGACGAGAGAGATAGAGGGAAGGTGCAACTTAATCACCCAATGTTCATTATGTCATAGCAACTGTAAACATATTCTGGAGAACATACAACAAAACAGAAGACTGATAAAGATTTCTCCTTTGAATATGGAGTCTGGAGTTGTATCATACATTTAATAGACCTTCAAAAACTTTTATTCTGTGAATGGCTCTGAACATTTTCTGAATCTACTTATGTTTCAGGCGTCCATAATTTCCCATGAAGATGAGAAAGTTCTGTAATACATTATTTGCTGTGTGAAAAGTACCTCCTGTTTGTTTTAAAACTAGTGCTAAGTAATTTCTTTGGCTATGTTTTGCTTCCTCTGGTATATTTATAAATAGTTATTCCCTTTAAGCTTTTCACATGGTTCTTAATTTAGTTGATTTCTGTCAATTGCCAAATTTGAAGATACATTACATCATGCTGGGCAGACATTTTCAATGAAGCATTCAAAATCTCTATCTTGAATTCAGTGTCTTCCCTTTTTTCTATACTCAACAATGACCTGTTTCATGGTAATTGGTTCGGTAGCCTTATCTTCTTTACCAGTAATTCCCCTTTATGCTTGCTTCCTGCAGTACATAGAAACACTCTTACTGACATTAACACTCTTTCCCCAAAGCTCTCTATCCTCTTTTGCATTCTCATCCTTCTCAATCTGCTGCCCTAAGTTGATCATAGCCTCCTGCTGACAACCTGTTTTCATGAATTAATGCTGTCCTACTTCTTCAGTTCATGATTCTTTATCATCTTACTCAGTTACTGTTTTAGCATCCTGTGAATTTCTGTCTTTGCCTTCAAACTCATTCTAATCTTATCAATGGCCACTGCTAATTCCCGTCTTTCCCTTGCCTACCACGAGATCCTGGTAGCCTTGCCTAGAGGAGGCTCCTACATAAAGAATTTTATTTCCAGGGATTCTATGCATAAAATTTCCTCCGATTCATCTGGTTTATTTGGCCTTGTGCATTTTCACTTCAAAACACTTCTTAGGCCTGTGCTTGGCCTAAACCAGAGTCTACATGTAAATGACTTCCTATAAAACCTCTGCACATTTCTGTGAAACCACGTGATAAAGCTCAAAGCTACGCTGCAAGCACAGTACTATTAAAATATTTAATGCATAAATTGTCCTGATAAATTTAAGTACCTGTTCTTTACTTGCAAAAGTGCACATTTTTCTTAGGCTAATCTTACATGTTATTATTTCCTTCTAGACTGCTTTTATGGTGAGTCTAACAGATCCTTACGGGCAGTCATGCAAAACATGAGACAGTAAAGCAGCACAAGATTCATATGTGTATCTTGAAGTCATGTTTGTCAGTGTGCTGATGGGTAAAACAACACTATTTGGTAGAAGTATAGGTACTTAGGTGAATGTATGCGTGAGATCTTTTAGTAATAAATATATCATCCTAGTGTAAAGAATTTAGTATGTAGTTCATGAGTAAACACAAACTTATTTTTCCCCTTGAAATATGAAAGACCATTAAAAAACTTGATATATCTTCCTTGGGTAGATTGGAATTTAAATGGAGGTTTTATCAAAAGGTTGGCAAAATATATTTTAAAATATCTGCTCAGAGACCTCAGGAAATTACTTTTTCTTATGGCTGTGATTAAATATTTCATGGCAGTTCATGGTTATTTATTTGGACTTGCTATGTCAAGATAAAAAGAAAAAAATCAATCAAACAAGCTCCTCTTATAGCAAATCCACTTATTTTGAATATGGTCCCTGTCAAAACCAGAAGACCTGACCTAGTCAGACTACTGAGTCTGCAGGGTGACTGTTGTCTCATGCTGAAAATGAACATACGGGGACGTTCCTCACTGACAGCTTTGGGAGCTGCTTTGCTAATTTAACTCTTGAAGAAATACATTGAAGACCACAGGCCGTTTTTTGTACTGGAAGTGAGGGGAAGCATATCTTACTTTAGGGCTTCACATTGGTAGAGAATCAATGGTAGATAACACAAGCTGTTGTCTTTCCTATTTTTAAAATTAACAACCACTTTCTTTTTCTGGAATAAACATTGCAATATGCATCATCCACATGTACATTTTTGCTTACTAGATTTCTTGTAATTAAACATAGATGAATAAAACTGGCCACAGGCCTCAGTCAGTGTGTGACTATCATGGCCAACATCCCTTTTTTTTTCAATATTCTTTCTCAAGTTTTATTATTTTATTATTGTTTATTATAAATATCTACTCCTTAACACTCTTAAATCTGGAGATTTTTTCCCCATATGTTTGAGGCATAACAAAAATATTTTCATCTTGAAGAAAACTAGAAATCAAAACTTCATTTATCTAGTGGATAAAGGTTATAGCAGAATCTGTGCAAATTGCATGAAAAAGGAGCTCAAAGTGTCAAGACTCCTTCAATTTTCTGAAATATATAAATCTCTACTTGTTATGTTATTCCTGAGTGTTAGTCTCTTCTGTTGTGACTGTGATTTTAACATATATTGGCCTCCGTGTTGTACAGCCATATGCTGAAAGACAAACAATTTGAAAGGTCTTTAAATACATTGTTTGATGAAATCAAATAATGTTATGCCTTTTTATAACCCTGCATGACATCACTTTTTTTCATAACTGCTTCTGTCGGGACCAGCTCTGGATTCATGTTAGGGTAGGTGGAATTACCAATTACAACATCCCTCTGTAAACTTTCTAAATCCTCAATAAAATACTAAGAGAAAACAATTAATCACCCCCGGCAATTTTAACAGGAAAAAAATTTGTTGACAAACCATAAATGTTTCACTTTAACAAATTTGCATTTTTTTGGCACGTGTGGCTTCATGGAAGTTTAAAGGCATTCTCTGCCTGCCCTTAAGTGTATGAGCAAGGGGTTTCTCCAAGTGTTTGAGATGTGGAAGAATGAAGCAGTTAAGTCTGGATTCCAATCTTGTACTGCTCACTGTGGAGTTCAGTAGAGCTCTGCACATTCACAAACATTGACCCATGTGATGTAATGACTGGTTCGGTCATGGATTGTAGAAATGGTATAGAAATTGGTGGAAGAAAGAAATTTTGCCTTCAAAACTTGCATAAACAGTATTAATTTTCAGCAAATGAAATTGCTCTTTATCCAGCTGAATTCACATGTATTTTTACAATATTATGCACAAATTATGATTTCTCTTTTAGCTTCACTTTTTAGGGCCTTGCTACATATTAATAGAATTTTTCCTTTTTTTCTTTTCACAGAAGACATTTAAGGTTTGTTAAACCTTTGCAACTGGTAATTAAAGAAAAAAAATCATGAAATGAACTATTAAACCTCAAAATAATGATAACACTAAAGCTATGCAGAGTTCTATTAGACAATACAAACCTTATTAAATTATTAATTTAATTATGAACTTGTAATTTAAATTAAAAATATTATTTTCTTATTTTGATCCTTTATGCTCATGTTTATAGAAGTAAAATAATAGATTAGTGGACATAAAAAGGTGAACAAACCTTTAGAAATCAAAGCTAGGCAGAAAAAAATAGATAAAGTTGTTTTACAGAAGTTAATAAACCCCCTATTCTGAGACAAATATCCTCAAGCCATTTGTTTAAACAAGCATTAGGTTTAGCAGTACTACACCATAACATGATACTCAAAATTAAACTTTTGCATCTCAAGTGACCTTTATAGCAGTTTTATAGTTCATAAATTCTTTACAATAGTGCTCTGTGGAGTAGATTTAATAAATCTTGATTGTGCTGTAAATGTTACAGCACATACTTAAAATGGCATTTCCAGTTCGAACAAACAGCAGTGTGGAATGATTCCCCTATTCCGTATGGAGAATTTTGGTTCAGTATTGATGAAATACGGGAGAATATTCCAGTAATGGGGTGAAGATACCAAAGGTAACCCAATCCTACTGGAGAAGAAAAACATGACTGATAAATATATTTATCAAAGTATATAGAAAGCGTACTGATTACTCATACACCAAATGGGAAAATCTTCTGCAGTTTGCAGAGCTTCTAAAGTACTCCAGCCTGGCTGAATAGAGACAGGATTATGTTTCCAGTTTCTCTTTTGTTTTAAGACTTGATTTCCTGGCAAAGTATCAGATCCATAGAACTGTAAACTATGAAGTCTTTTTCATTTTACCCAATACACCTGAGGAAAAGGACCTATTTCACAGAAATTTTACAGAATATTCTGATTTGGAAGGGTGCCACAAGAATCATCAAGTTCAACTCTTAAGTGAATAGTCCATATGGGGATCAAACCCAAAACCTTACTGCTATAAACACCATGCTCTGACCAACTGAGCTAATCTGAGGGTCAGCCTAGATAGTTTATGTCTGCTTAATCTCACTTATCTGTTTAATGTATGGCTTTTTTTCCTGGAAAAAGAAAATGTGGTTAAAAGATATAGTGAAAGCACTCTGGTAATGTGTTAAATCACATGATTTATATTAACTTTTTTTTCTACTGTATATCCTCCACCCTTTAGTCCAACTATTTATTTACTTATCGACTCCTTAACATCTGTTCACATATTGAAGCTACATTTGATGGAAAAATCGTCATCTCTGAGCTATCTTTCTGAAACAGCCATGAAATCCATTATCTTTAACAACTTTACCCTGTTTAAGAGTTCATTTATGAATATGTTTACTCATTCTTATACGTATAACTTAGTTTCTTGCTTACATCTCTGAGGGCCTTTCATAACTTTCAGAATTTTCTTGATTTCAGCTCAAATTTTTATTCTAACTTTATTTTTATCTTTTCTTCCTTTCCCCCAGATGCAATAACATGGAAAATGTCTGTCTTTTTTCCCTAGTATAATCTGTTAATAGTGTTTCTACTCAGATAAATTAACCATTTGAAATGAAAAGTTTTCAAAATTTCCTTTGCCTGTAGATAGTGCTATTGAAAATAAGCCAAGTTTGAAAAAAATTCCCACATTTCCATGAATGTTAAATTATGGATTTTCAAGTCAGAACTCTAAGCCTTTAATTATTTTAAGGATCCTATTCATAAAAATAGCACAAGATAATGATGAATTAGTTAAAAGATAACTACTACTATGTATGCTTTATTCCTTCCCTAAAATAAGCAAAACCTGCAAGGTCTGCAAACCTGTCTGTGTCTTGAGGGATGAACAGTGTGACATTGAAAAAGTGTCATTAATAATCTATTAATTTGCTCATAAACATTGAACAATATATATGGTACCTTGCAGTGAAATAAAGATAATATATTGGATAGAGAGATACAATCAAACTCAAATCATAAATGTTAGAGTCTGGTATAAATTATTAATACAGAAAATCTATAAGAAAAAGATGTTATAAGTGGTCCTGTAAGAAAATGAATAATACTATATTAATGAATCTGAGTTACAGACCCATTATTAGTATTAGAGACATTTTTTTTAGCAGTAGTTAAATGTTGTTCCACAAAGACAATTTAATAATGAATGACAGATTAAAAAAATAGTCTGTTCTTCCTCGGGATATTTAAAGAAGAAAGAGATTAATAGTCTCTATAATTGTCAGAATCTTAAAGAAATCAGGCAAGTTTTGCAAAAAATAGTATCTATAAATTACACCATGGTATTAGGAGTAGGAGTTGTAGTATATTGTTTGATGATTTTGCCTGTAAGTACAGAATGTGAAATTTTTTCCCATCTGCTTTAACACTTTGTAGTCACACTGTAAACAGCTACACACATCTAAAAGGATTGTGGACACAGCAGAACATGAAGGTTAGTAAAGGTGAGACAATCAATCTGTGCTTATTTAGTTTTCTAGATGCATTTATAGTTGTTTTTGAGTCTCTTAGGGAGAATTTTTGATATTTGGAATTTTTGATACCACATTTTTGACCTTATGTTGAGTAGAATTTTTAAGTGTATCGTCCTTACAATTTACTATTGCACACAATACTGCAATGAATGGTACTGCGTTGGTCTCAAGCATTGGATTTATTGTTTCTGAAATATTGTCTTGGATTTGGAAGTTAAAGGAAACTTTAAAACTCTTTTGGTCTTTGTATTTATGATAGTCATTCAGGGAAAGCTCAATGATACTGGATTCTGAATGTGTGAAGAACTACAGGCCAGAAGTGGGAATGGAGGCATGAAGAAGCATTTTTGCATGGACAATAAGTATCACTTGAGTTTTCTGTTTAATCAAGGCAAAAATCAGCCAAGTAGAGATTAACTATTACACCACTATAGTCATCAAGCTTGTTGGCCAAAACCACACCAGAGCCCAGACTGTGAGATGTATAGATTTGCACAAATTAGCAATTTCTCTTTGAATTGCAGTTATTAAAATGTTAAAAAATTATGCAATCCTTTTCTTTCAACATTGAGCAGTGCTAATTATTAATCAGAGAATCTCATCAGCATGTGAATGCTTGCCCTATTTACCTACTTCTTCCATTTCTCCTTGTCACATGCCCTTTCCCTTCCATTCTTTCTTTTCCTGTCATCTTTTTGCTCTCTTTCTCTGCAAACTCTGTAGTGGATAATCTCTCCACCCCTAAACTCTTCCATTTAGTTTCTAGAACTGTACTAATTGGTGTATGAGAGTTGAAAGAAATAAAGGCAAAATTAAGGAAGTTCTGATAAACCATAGGGTACTCATAAGAATTGTCTCCTTTGCAGGAACTGAAGTGTTTACATATTGCTACTTCTAAAAGGAGAACATTCACAGTCTCAATTCTCTTTAAGCACTTCAAGTTTAAAGTTGTTTAGATTTCCATAAAAGAAGTAAGACTGGACCACCCTTCTAACTTAGAAAAAGTAACTTCCTTACATAAATCTGACAGACTTTGAAACAGAAGTTACTGTTCAGAGAATAACAAATTATAGACTCAAACAACATCAGTTTCTAAATTAGGAAATGTTTCTGTCATCTTTCAATATACATATTTCAATAATGCAAAATTGGGACAACTAATAAACAGAACTTTACATACTCTAGTCTGTGCAATATCCAAGCTAATCATAAAAAGTGTCATGTATGACAGCCGACCAGAAGCCTAGTAACATTTTGAGAATGCCAAATGCTATTTTAACCTAGTCATTGGAAAAAATACGGCAGAGAATGAGATATCTGGGATAAAACCACTGGAAAAAAAATCCCAAAGCCAAAACTTTTATATGTAAAAAGAAGCCTTACTAGATCTCCTACTAAGAAAATGTCCAGATTTTATAATCTTTTTAAGCCATATTCCAGCTTGCAATACAAACCTTAATGCTCAATGACAATATCAAAAATCCAAATAAATTCAAGAGCCATCAATAACTAGGACAGGCTTCTGAAATACATTTCCTGACAGAAAGAAGGAAAATATTTTATTTGTTTTGAAATATCTTTTTGTAGTAGAAATGCACTGGGATTGTGTTGAAAAGTAGTGGCAGTTCCCTGTCATTTATTTGACTGTAAAACAATCTCAAACGGAAAGCTTAGTTTTACTGAAAATCAAATGAAGTTCTAAAGTAATCTTTGAATTCAGAACACCCATAAAAATATATATTTGGAGATGTTAATGTTGCAGCATTCTAATCTGTGAATACCTTTCACATAGAAAAGCAAAACTCAAGTTGTACCGAGTAGGGTTTTCTATGAAAAATCTTGTTGACTGAATACCACCCACAAATTGGATAACAGTCAGTTAAGTAACTCTCCTCTCATTTATAACCTTCATTTGTAGAACATACATTCCAAAACACATGCTAAGATGTGTAACAAAACTAGATCACCTAGAATAACATGTATTAGGCTTAAATATGAGCTATTCTGAGCCCAAGTCTGTTTTTACTGCCTGATAATGTAGAACTTGAAATGTGCAGAGTGGCAGATTTTACTCGACTAATAATAAATAATTGTTCTACTTTGTATGGAAAAATGTTTTGGAACAGGTTGTTATTAACTTACTTACCTTCTTGGTAACAGAATTTAGTTTAATCCCACCATCAGAGAAACAGCTCAAGGAAGTGTTCAAATAGAATTGTACCCAAACAATAGGAATTTAGCCTACTGAAAAATAATGACAATGTCAAGAAAAAAAAGAAGGAAAAGTCCAGTTCCAGTCCAGTTTTCTACTTCTTGCTTCTATTTAGTAATGAGGATCCAACATCATGACCTTCCCCCTTAAGGGACTGTCTGTTGTTTGCTTTTAAAATTGTTTCGGCACATATTTAAAAAAAAAATGGTGAGAGAAACCAAGGAATTTTAAATAAATGTTTTCTGACTTCTGCTTGTCAACAGCCTGTGTTTAGTAGAAGCTCATCGCACGTGAAGAATGCTAAACACTGGAAGAGTAGGCCCTAACACCTACTTTTCCAAGTTAAACAAGGGGATGAACACCTATGACCAGTAACAGAGAAGTCAGTTACCGATGAGCAATTTCATTTTTGTATAGATGTTCTGCTAGAGACTAAGGTTACATAACTCTAGGAAATCTGTCCAGGTTTGACACACATTCTGAAATGCATGCTATATCCTTCGTCATAAAATTTGCAAAAGTCTGGAGCTAAAAATAAATATTGTAATGCTATGTTTTAACAGGGTACTCCATATTCATTGTGACAAGGGGATAACTTTCTCTGCATGAAAACTGCTCCTGACTACATTTCAAGTTTCCTTTTTTTCTTCCACTCTAACAGATTTCCAAAACTCAGTTCCTCCAAGTGCAGTCTGCATTCAGAGCTCAGTTTCTGGGAGATGAGGGTAGGCTTGTGCTTACTTCTTTTGCAATCTTTGCGCATTGAAAACTTAGCTGTGCTGAAAAGACTTGCATTGTGTTAAACATGATAATGGTCTTTGAATACAGAAAAGATTGCTGCAGAGAGGGAAGGGATAAACTGCTTTCCATATCTGGAATGTGTATGACAAAATATATATTAAAGCAAGGTAGATTAGAGCTGGAATACCTCAGAAGACTTTCTATCTTTAAAGACCATATTGCTTTGGGAAAGTGTGGAAGCATCCATGTCTGGATGTTAGACAGTATCTGTCACGCATGAGAGAGGTGCACTCGATTTTGGCTTGAGGAAAGAAATGGAGTAGATAATTTTCTAATGTTCCTGCCAGCTGTGTTTTCTATTATTCTTGGTGACTAGACATTAGAAAGAAATCATGTGTGATTTATCTATGTGCCAGTGGATACTCTAGTTTCTTTCTGTTTCAGTGATTAATTGTTCTAATGCAAGGATCCCAAAACTTAAACTATAGCTGCTGAGACTTGCACAACCAAGAAGTTCTTAAAATCTGACATCCAAAGCCACTTTGAAACAGGTTTCTAATAAAAGTTTTGAAGGTTTCTCATACAAATTAAAAAAAGAATCTGTTGGATCTTTTGGTTTTGTTGTGTTTTTTTTTTTTTTTTGTTTGTTTTTTTTTTTTGGTTGGTGGTTTTTTTTTTTTGATAGGCGCAATAAATCCCTCATTAGCATGTCAGATTCCATTTTTTGTTTCCCTTCAGATTTGACCAAAAAAAGGTTAGTTATTTATGAATGCTACCAGTATCTTCAGAGACTGATGTTATCAGACATGTACAAGTACAGTAAGATACTCTAGCACATTTGTGACTGATTAGACAAGCCTTTTTGACTCAAGATGGGAAGAGGATAATGTGTTATTATTCTAAGTAAGATTGTATAAAAATGTCACATATTTTGTAATGTTTTAGAATTTTTAAAAGCCTTTGAGTCCTTTTTATTCAACAAAACTCAATTTTTATTGATTCATTTGTAGAATTTCATAACATCTTAATTTCTATGAAAGTAACATACATTTAGCTGGATAATTAATTTACAAAAGGGTGGATCTGGTCCAACAAGCAAATTAAACAAAGAGGGATACCTGAGTAATTCTGAAAGGGAGGGAAGGAGAGAAATAAGTGATAATACAAATTTGCAAGGCAAATTCATGGCAAATGACAACTGAAGGTTACAGTAACCTTGCAGAATATTACACACACAGACTTATATTATCGGGATATCTTTCTTGCAGTGTTTTCCCTGGGAATGTTCCACTTACTTTTACAAAAAATGTTTCCATGAAAAATACAAGGCAAATTTATACATAGGTTCTGTTACGTCCTCTTTGTAATGCTGGGATATCAACCCAAATTTGGTTTTAATCCAAATTCTGATCTTCATTTTCTTTGTCTTCTAGACTTGAACATCTAGTACAAAATTAGTCTTTTATTACTGTTAATTTATTCCCAAATCATAGAATTAAGAACTACATTGATCTTAACTGTAATTGCAGCACTTACTGGAAGAAAATTATTATCTGAAGAACCTTGCATTTTCCAGCAAGGGAAACTCCTGGAAGTTGCAGTTGACTAGAAAGATTATACCATTTCTGCTGCTCATTTTTATATCAGGAAGAATATATTAATGTCTGTGAGATGCTCCCACTGATACAGAGTCATAGGCTGTAGAACTTAGTGTCTTAGACTTTACTTTGCAAACTGGATCTTTGAGTACAGAGTTTCTGTGGCAAGGTTTTGGTAGTGGGGGGGTTACACAGGTGGCTTCTGTGAGAATCTGCCAGAAGCTTCCCCTATGTCTGACCTAGCCAATGCCAGCCAGCTTCAAGAAGGATCCACTGCTGGTCAAGGTCAAGTCCATCAGCCACCACAGTAGCATGTCCATGATAACATATTTAAGAAGGAAAAAAAAAGTTATTGCACAGACGTTATTGTGGCCAGAGGAGAGAGGAGTGAGAATATGTGGGAACAACGGCTCTACAGTCAGTGCAGAAGGAGAGGAGGTGATGATCCAGAGCATAGATTCCCCTGTAGACCATGGTGAAGATCATGGTGAGGCAGATGTGTCCCTGCAGCCCAGGGAGGTCCACAGGGACGTAGAGATCACCTGCAGCCTGTAGAGAACCCTGTACTGTAGCAGATGCATGCCTGATAGGGGCTGTGACCCCAGGGGAATCCCAGTGCTGGAGCAGGCTTCTGGTAGGACTTGTTGTCCTGTGGAGGTAGGACCCTATGCTGAAACAAGTTTGCTGGTGGGACTTATGATCCTGCAGGGGACCTGCATTGTAGCAGTCTGTGCCTGAAAGACTGCAGTCAGTGGAAAGGACCCACAATAAAGAACTTTGTGGAGACTCTGTCCTGTGGGAGGTACTGCACACTGGAGAAGTGAAGAGTGTGAGGAGTCCTTCCCGTGAGGAGAAGGAGTGGCAGAGATAATGTCTGATGAACTGATTGCAGCCTCCATTCCCAATCCCTGTGCACTGCTTGGGAGGAGGTAGAGAGTTCTGAACTGATGTTTAGCCTGAGAAGAAGGGAATGGTGGTGGAAAGATGTCTTAACATTTGGGCTTATTTCTTTATTCTCTGATTTGATTGGTAAAAAATTCAATTAATTTCCCCAAGCTGAGTCTGTTTTGCTCATGATGATAACTAGTGCGTGATCTCTCCCTACCTCCTCTTGAACCATGAGATTTCTATTCTATTTTTTGTCCAGCTGAGGAGGGGAGTGATAGAGCATCTTTGGTGGGCACCTGGCATCCAGCTAGGATGAGCCCACCACAGTCTGTCACTATTTAAAATCGAAAGATCTAGAGCATGCAACTTGACCTATGACAAAATACCACTATTCCAAAGAGATGACAGGGTCTTATGAATTCAACCTTCTACCAAAGAGTACATGTAAAAATCGTGTTATTGAAGTTACTATCAGGCTTGAAAAATGACACATTTTATGTAATTTATTATTTTCCTCTAATTTCCATTGAACTTAAACAATGGGGAAGAAAAATCAAATAACATGAAATAAAAGGTTAGAATTTTTAGTTTGATAGTATTTTTTTTGTCACTAGAAAAATTGAAAGGTTAACAAGATGTAGAATGCATTAATTTATTTATATCTACAAAACAACATAGAAGTGGTATCATTCAAATTTCATCCAGAAAAATTCTTCTGGCTGAAAGTGATAATAATTTCAAAATATTGCCAGTGTTGCCTATTCTTACTTGAGCTGGAAAAACAGTCTGTCTTCCAAAAGAAGGCCTCAGAGACATTTTCAACAAGTAAATAAATTAGAAAAATAGGTAAAATAGTTATGTATTTCTTATATTTAAAAATATTAAAAATATTCTAGAAAAAGTAAATTACCTGAGAAAGTATTCTTTAGGCTTTTTTGAATTGACTTTTACCCTCCTTTGGGAAACAGAACACCAACAGAGGCCTGCATGCAGAAACTTCAGAGGTAAGTCCTTTAGGATGATAGCACCAGGAAGACAATTCGCACATAGGAAAGGCTGAAACATACAAGATGTAGACACTGATTTGTTTTCAGTTAGCAGATGACAGCTATCTTATTCCAACTGTCACTGTGTTGAACTAATCACTTCACTGTCTCCTGCAGTACAGATTTATGGCTATACTAGATGTATCAAACGCTACTGTCCTTGGCTCTAAAAAGAGCACTGCTGTAGCAAAAAGCTGGAGAAAGTCGACCTGCTTATAAGAGGAATAGAAAGGGATAATTTTTTCTTTTATCTTGCTATGTATTTCTGAAGAGCACTATAATGCCTCCCTTTGACAGACAAAAGATCAGTTTGGTGTTCCACCTGTGCCAGATTCAGCACAAGCTATTTAGAGGTAGATTAGAATTAGTTGGGGAATAGGACTGTATCCGCTGTATTTGAGCTGGTTTCGTATTGCTGGACTGAAAAAGAAAAAAAAATGCGGTACTTAGCAATCATTAATTAGCTGGTAATCCTCATCCAGCAGAGACTGTCTTGTTGCTCTCTAACATGCAGAAGTGTAAATATGGGATTTTCCAAAGATTTCTTTATTGTAAAGATGCATTTCTACAAACTGTCATGCAGTGAAGGGGATTATTCTGCACTAATATGTCTTCCAGATTCAAAATTTTCATTGCATAAATTATTGTCTATTTTCCTTGCATAAACTTGCCCCAGTTTTTACGTGCTTAATTTTAAGTAATGTTTTTGTATATGTAGTAAAGTTGAATCCTCTATAAAAATATAACCTTAAATTATTATTCTCACTTTTATCCAGTTGCACAGAGAATTATGAGAAAAATAAATCAATGTCTGATAATATGCTATAAATCTTAGTGGACTTCTGATGGGTTTAAGAGTGTCCTTGTAAAATAATGCTCTGATTGCGCAGAGAAATGCCAGCTTGGGCAAATTATCTGAATAAAAGAAGATGATAGATGTTATGATAGTTGTTCTTGAGGTTACCTTGAAAGCTGTGCTAAGAACAGGCTGTGGTCCAGTCTCACATTAAAACCCAAGAAAGTAGAGATTAAAACATGCCTTCCTTCTGTTTCTTGCTCTTTTTTTTTTTTTTTAAAGGAAAGCACTCAAGGGTGGATTTTCACTTCAACATGTACTGTAAGATATTGATAAATTATACTTTCCTAGTGTAACCCTAGGCATGTCACTCAGAATTGCTGCTTCAGGCAGTATGGTAAAAACAGTTGAGTTTGTAAAGGACTTGAAATGTGCCAATAAAACTTATCAGAACAAAACATTAGTAGGTTTGAAACCAAATGAACATCAGAGTATCTGTTGGTGTCAGATGAATGCAGACAACTTCTCATGAAGGTCAAAAATACAAGCTTTCGCTGCCCAGCTATGTGATAAGGAGGAATCAGGTCTTCTGTCCATGCCTCTGCAGCACCTGTCCTGCTGTGGATTTACGGAAAGATGATTCCAGCCAACCTCTCTTTCTAATCCACTAAGTATATAACTGACAGTGAAAAAATGAAAATCCTTAACTTTTCTACTCAAGTATCGTTATAAAATCAGAACTTCTTTCTTTAATCTTATAAAATCATGGTTACAGAGATGAAATCCTCTATCATTTTCCCCGGCAAATATGCTCTTTGAAGTAACTTCACAGCAAATCTGAGTGCTGTCTTTGTGCATAAGATTCTTCAATCAGATAAGAAATTACAGAGCAATTTTAACAAATATTTTTACACTTTTCCACAAGAAGATTTAAAAAAACTCATCATTATTTGTTTTGATTTTGGATAGATATGCCTTTCTTTTATGGCCACATAAAGAAAACAGGACCATGTTTTACATGTAACCATTTTAGTGCTATAATATGCATGCAAGAAGAGGGAACATGGTTCTTGCTCCCCACTTTTATTGTTTCCATTAAGTATTGAAAAATGAAGATAAAGCAATGCAAAAAATGTGGCATTTCCTCGCTGCACAAAGAATATTTACGGTATTCAGAGTGACAGAAATAGAGTAGTAGGTGTGCTCAAAATAAGATCTAGCCCACCTTCGTACACTGAAATATGATCAAGCAGATGTAGACCATCACCATTTGTTGTTTGTAACACGTTTGACCAAAATTGAAAGCTACAATAATAAAATATCAAAACCTTTAGACACTGTCCACAGAAAGTGTTTTCTGTCCTGGAGAAGTTGTCTCCAGGAATCCAAACTAAAAATATTTTTATAAATTGGAAAAATATATTTATCTAGTCTCTGGTTCTGTCTGTAAACTAAACAATCATTTGTAATATACCTGTCTAAGTGTCCTCTCCCCATTTTTATGCTACCTGTACTCACAAATCACATCTTCCAAATGACTTGCCAATCTTACCTGAGTTTGGTTACAGCTTCATGCTACAATATTCTACCTGATGAAGTTTTGGGCAGTTTCTTTGTCCACAAGGCCTGGTTGTTAAGGAAACTTCCCAGTCTGACCATTCACAAGACTCTGGCAGTTACACTCCCAAAACACCAGGGACTTCCACTGCTGGGACCAGTGGGCAGCTCCAGGGGGGCCCCACTTGAGTTCCCACTCACACAGTCAGACCAGGTTTCCTTACCAGTTCAACCCCAGGTTTCCCACAGCAGTCTCACAGGCTCCATAAAGCAATTCATTCATGGCACAGTAACGAAGAAACAGCCCGAGCTGGTGCATCTGAGAAGGGATCCCCTTCAAATGTCCCTGGGCTTTTACACCCTCATAGTCCAAACACTGCACAAGTCTCTCTATTCCTGCTGAATCCTCTGCTCCTGCTGTGTCTCCCAATGCCCATTCACCTGTCTGTCACCACCACTCTTCTGTGCCCTTTGTTAACCAAAGGGTTGGCAGTCTGTGGCCTCTTGTCTTGGGTTACCACCCAGAGCTTAGTCTGCATCTCAAACTGCAGCTTGCATACAAGCTACGTGCACCAAATGTATTCTTCAGCATAAGAGAATGAAAATAATGATATGATTAGCTCTTTGGAAATCCAAAAACCTGCTACTATCTAAATTTCTAGACATTTTAGAATTCAAAAATTCAATTGAGAAAATGAACAGTCAATATACGCATTTAAGTGAATACTTATGTGAATGAAAACTACTGTATACTATAATTCCCAATTTATTTTTTTTCTGTACAAGGTTTGGTTTTATTTTAGACATTACAGGAAACTTTTAGAGGACAGTTATGGTTATTCAGAGATCAGGAACTGACCAAGTATATATTTTTTAAAGTTATTTTCTTCAATAAAAAATCAGTTATTTTATTTTCATATTTCTTAAATATATTTATCCTCTACACTGTTATTTCCTGGTTAAAGTTGAACATACTAAATATTTGAATCCAGAGAGCTTTTACAGACCCATTTTTTGTTTGTTTTTAGGAAGACTAGAGAAGAGATACTTTTGAATAGTTCAATCTTTTTTAAAGTCTTTTTTAATCTTCTCTACTTCACCATTAAGCACCAAGCTTATGTCTTGTTTTTTTCTTTTTTGCATTTAGTGAACCTTGTCTTGTTTTCTTTTATGTCCCTGTGCTTTTTTGATCTTATCTCTAAGGGTCTTGAGCTGTTCCTTTATATTCATGTATAAACCTATAATCTTCTTTCCACTTTTGGTTGTTTCTTTTTGAATTTTCAGGTCACTGGAGAAATTCTGATGCCTCTGTAATAGTTCCTTACTGTTCTGCCGTTGCTTGCTTCAGTAGCAAATAACCTACCACTATGCATTATATACCTTCTCTTTCAATAAATTCTGGCAGTGCTGCACTCTCTTGCCCTTTAAACTTTTTTCTCTTCACAGTAGACTGTCTCCCATAGTCCTGGAAGATGTGGAGCTTGCCTTCCTTCTCAGTCACTGCTTTTCTACTCTTTTACTTTCACATTAATATTACTTCTCACAGCTTTTCTGCAATCTTTCACAATTTCAGTTTCTGAATGTACCTTTTTTACATGTTCTACCATCTTAGTTTAAACAAGATTTAAAAAAGAAGCATCCTTTACTCTCCAAACCAAAAACTGCCCACAAAATATTCCATGCACTGACTATGTCATTCCATCTTGCCTTTAGGTATCTCTGAACAATTACAAGTCCCCTTTAAAAAAAAAAAGTTTAACAATTGTGTCTTCTACCTTATGTGGACTATGTGAATCCATCTCTGTATTTATTTTCCTTACAAAGAAAAAAACATCTTTCTAAGAAAAAAAAAATCTAACAAAGCTCACTTCTTTCTCTGAACTTATGAAAAAGTACACCTTTGATACATGTTACACATTCTTTTTTTCACACCTGTTATTCCTAAGGACATCACTTCTCTGTATCACTAATGAACCTCTGTAATTTATCTCAACAACTTTCTAGGATGCCATTTTCATTATGTATTGGCTATGTTTTAACAAAAGAGTTCTTCCTCCATATTCCTACATTGGGGCAGCTGTGTAATGACATCCCAAAGGCTGATCTCCTACTTGACCTTCTCATGCAGGTGATTTACCTATGCCCAAGTTTAGATAAAAAATAGGCCTTTTGTTTCATTTTTTTCCCATCTCTTCACTTCTGAGGTTTTATCATGGATCTGGTCTGTTTTAAAATCTCCTCCTCTATGTGCATTCAAAGATGTCCTTCCTTTTCTTTCTGTGGCCCTTAAATCATTCTTTGCTGCCTCCTTTGTGTAACGCCATGTCAGATTTCATGACACCTATTTACTCTCATTAGTTGTCTGAAATGTTAATCTAAGTCATCTGTCTCTATCTACCTCTATGATCTTTATCACACTTTGGTGCCATTTTCTGTTCCACCACTGCGCTATCAGATGCTTGAAGCCTCTTTTATACTGCGAGTATTCAATGTAGCTGTATCAGGCTTATCTAAATAAGTAACATGGTGAAGTAAACCAGAGGGATAGAGATACCTCGCTTTCCTTTCTGAAATAGCCTCTTTTTTTTGGGTACATTCCCAAAACAGTGTATTGTCTGCACTTTAAGGTAGCCAAGGTCAGGACCTTCCAAAGGACCTCTAAGTAATGATTTTTCTTTGCAAATGATCTTAGGTACCAGTGTAGGCAAGAAGTGACCTAGGGTTAATGTTCCTATTTTAGACTGTTCTGCGTGTGGGCACCTTTTCTTTCAAGAAGAGGTAATAAGAGAAAACTAAGAATAGAATGAGTCAGAACAGAAGTAAAATGCAACCTTGTCTTACTTGCCTCCTAGTCCTTCAGGAAATCACATATGGATTGTACAGATTGCTTAGTATTCTGTATGTTCATATATTTTGAGTCCCTTTCAGGAAACAGAAGTCATTATGTCTTTTCTGTTGCAGAGGCAGGCAGCTGAGTCCCACTCTGGAAACACTGGAATAAGCAGAACCCCAGGAGAGAAAATACCTTTGGGACAGGATAATTATAGGACTTGTAATATACCTTCCTCTCCTTTCTATATTCAGTTTCTGTTTATCACAGTATTTGGCCACTGGTCAATGATGTGCTGGGTGCAATACAACAGACAGATGTGGGCCAAGAAGAGCAAAATTTTAAAATGCATAACTATGCAGCTGTACAATTGTCCCAGATTTTTTTTTTTTTTTTACTGAGTATGCCACATCAATGCTCTTTTAATTAAAAAGAGTAAGAGTTTCTCTTGTTTCTAATATATAGTGCCGTATTTGATTAGGTATTGTATTTGGCAATGTTTACATTACTGTGGTCATATGTTACACTTTGTTAGAGTTGTGTCAGCAGACTCAGTACTTTCAATCTCAGTTTCATAAGACCCATTTTTTTTCAGATATGTACTCTGATCACAACACCTTGCTACAGACTAAAAATTCTCTTACACTCTCACCATAAACACTATTATTTAATTAATATAACCCAACTATTTAGCTTTTAAATGTTTTTATTTTAACCATACCAAAGTAGAAATTAAGTATCCCTGGTTTTTTGGAAGTCTTTGTAATTTTCCAAAGGTCAGTTAAACAGGGAAAACAAGAAAAATGTTCAAATGAGTAATTTAAAAAGTTTCAACAGATGTTTTAACATTTTCCATTATTTCTGTGTTTATCATGAATTATCTCATTCTAATTGGACTATTTTACATGGAAACCCATCTTTCTAATATATAATGGTACTGCTGTTCATGCTAATCTTGTTATAATTTGACCATACAAAGCAACCAACCTTTCTAGGGCATTTCAGAAGTTGTCACAGCTGTCTGAAAGTATTGTGCAGTTTAAGGTAAGTATATTCAAGAATTAGACCATGGAAACATCCATTCAGACTGAGGTCCCACGCTTTAGTCACACACCTGAGACTCCTATAAGAGAGAGTGCTGACTGTATAATTTATTCCTAACTGTGTAGTGCCATGACAGTGGCAGAGCAATCACACTTAACAGCATCTAGGGTATGGTTTGCCTCTTTTAGTTGCCCTGAGTGTTACCTGCCTACAGGGCAACCTGTTCCCTGAGAGTGGCAGTGCCTGGTCCCTAATTGCCAGTAATTCCTTAGCTCCTTGTGCTTAGTTCAACCCAGATGCAGTCAACTTTAACACTAGTGTTAGAAGTATTATAAAATCTCCACTATAATTCCTCTTTAATTAGCATCCTATTATCTTAAATGGTTTCAACATTTTTTTCTCTAAATCTCCTCCATTCTTTCAGTAATATCCCCCCTTTTTTTTTTCTTCCTTGTAAAATTGCCTGTTTCCGCACTCATTTAATCTACTACAGTTTTTTACTTTGCCTTTTAATAGCTCATTCAAAAGAATAGAAAAGCACAGTGGGGTCCTGGTAAGAGTGCTGTAATATCAGTGTTTGTGTTCTCAGGGGTTTTTCTTTCTCTGGAGCATAATGGTTGAACTAAGTCTTGCAATGAAGAGCAAACCCACTGGGCTAATGGCAATAAACTTGCAAAGAGTGAGAGACTTGTTCACTCAGGTTCAGTGTGTGAATAGCTCTGCACAGCTCTAATTAGGACCCTCATTCTGAATAGGTAATTAAATATTGGTTTGGTTAGCCAAGTGAAGGGATTAAGGTGAAAGTGTACCATTCATATTTATAAGAAAATACAAAGTTCTGTATTTCTGTTAGCTGACTGGCTTTATAGTGAATGCAGTCAGGAATACCTTTAAATGTGCCTATGTGAGACAGAAAGAGACACATCTGAAATGTAGCGCAAGGAGTCTCTCATGGCAAATCATGGCACTGAATAAGCTAAAGCTGACCTTTTGTCTTTAAGAAAGATATTCCTTAGCCTTTGGGAAAATGAGTGTTATTGTGTATCAATAAAAATAAAATTAGTGCCAACATTTCAGGTGGGTTGTCTGCATTAATACCTCTCTCTCACTTCCCTGCCCTCAATTATTTCATGGATGGTGGAGTGCACACTGCAATACAGGACATAGATATTTGTTCTTTAAGAACTGTTATTCAGATGGAAGGAGTACTTAATTTTAGTAATCTAATCACCTAAAGCAGGTACCTTGGACTCACATGTTTTATGAGGTTTTAAACCTGTGAAATACCTGTGGCTATACCCACCAATTTCTTTGAAGTTTCACTGCTTCCCAAGGCTAAACCCCAGTTCATTTTTTTCCTCCTTACATAAATATTTCAGTATTTTCAAAATCTTTAAAGATCTTTTTAGGCATTTCATTCATATTTTGACTTTCAGATAATGCCCATATTGAAACATAGGAAACATAAAGCCCATAGAAACATACTTCAGGCAAGCACTGCAGCATATAAGGCCAGCAAGGTCCCAAAACCAAAATAATAATAGTAATAATTATAAATAATAATCCAAACTGGAATATTATTTTGAAAATTTTAAAATTGTGCAGTAGTAAATATTTCTTATGTGTTCCTTTGTTTAGAGGACACAAAGTCACTTCTTCCCTGTATCAGAATAAAGGTTAATTGATTGTCCTGGGTTTGCTGAAAATTAGGAAGGGGAATGGAATTTCACAGCTGCCAAGAAGTAATTGGAAAGGACAGAAACAGTTCAATGCCTCAGACTGTACATTCTCCCAGACATGTTGATGTTAGCTCACTTCTATTCTTTACTTCTCTGTATGAAAAGCAAACACTCTGTTTCTACAGAGCCTACCCTCCATTGTCTTCCACTCCCTGGAAAAAATTCAGTTATGATAAATCTCCCTTTTTTATCCTTTCTACAGCAGTGCATAGGCTAGACAAGACAGTGTATAAGGGATTTTTTGCCCAAGATGTCAAGATCTAGATGCCATTAATCTCAAGAACAGAAAGGGTTATGGTAACCTAACCTGACTTTTTTTTCATTACATTGGTATTCCTATTTCCAATTTCTTCCAACAGTTCAACGTAAAGAGTGATTGACATTGTAAAATGTCCCCTAATGAAATCATGAGTGTCATCCTTCTAATCTCTTACAATTTCTTTCTACCACCAGTTTTGACAATTTATAATGTTATGATGACAATGGCAATACACAGCATACATTTATCATGCTCTTATGAACTATTACTTAGGAATCACCAATGTTTTTCAAGACCTAGACTGTTAAAGCTTGAAATATATGTTTTCTATTCTTATTTATTTACTGAAAATGAGGAACTTGGTGCTGATTTATTTGGAAATAGAAAATCACACAAAGACAAAATTAATACAGCTTCTTGGGAAGGCATTCCCAGAAAAAGTAAAGGCAGGTGGCAATAGAGTATCCTGAAGCAAATAACATCCTTAATGTCTCAGTGGAACTAAAAGTTATTTGCATATCAGTATGAATTATAGGAAAGTCCAAAATATCAGAACAAGGACAACACTATATTTCTGACCATTTTAACGACTAGTAAAATAATTTCATTTTAGAAGCCACCTTTGAAAATTAGTAAATACCTAGAAGACTATCACATCAATGAAAATAATTTTTTATCTTTATGTTTACAAATACTATAATTGTCATCCTTGTTACTGTATTTCTGCATTACTGAGAGATGATTTTGGGGACTTTATAGTGGAACCAGCTGTATGAGCTCCCTTTATGAGTTTAATACCAAATTAGTAGTAAAACTTTTATGTTGTGACTTAAATATATGATTAAATATTCCTCATAAAAACACTGAAAACAATAAATGGATATGGGCTTTAAAGATTCCTGTACATATTCCATTGTAAGCTAAAATTAATTAAGAAATCTTTTCAATAATATCTTACCTCTGTGAGTATGAGTCTGTGTAAGTATTGAATATAGATTTTTTTCCTGTATAACTAAAAAGCAATAAAGTATGGGATTTTATTTAATTTCTATAGGAGAGAAATTATACTATATCTTGCACTCTTTTGTGAGCTGATCATGTCACCCTTCAAGATCAAGTGTTTTGATTCCTATAATTTTTTTGCTTCTAATGAACCACAATTACTAATTGTCTCATTATTTTGTGACATACATTTTGTTAAAGTGTTTGCTTCATCAATCACATGCCACATAATTAATCAAATGTAATAGACTGTTTAATTCCTTTGAAACAGAAGGTACTGTATGAAGAATGATTTTTTAATACAGGCTGGAATGGAATCTCCTGGCTCTTGACCGTTGTTTGGTACTGTTTCTATCTTAATTCTTCAGAAAGATACATGAAGCTTCAGTTTACAGATGAAGATCAAGAGATGAGAACATGTGATGAAGTGATCCTCAGTATCCAACAGAAAAAAAAAACCTACATTGTCCTGAAGAACATTTTGAAATATGGATAATGCTCTCTAAATTTGAGTAATTTGCAATCATCTCTGGCACGTTCAGTATCAAGACTATTTGATGTAAACAGGAAGCATGACTAAAGGCTCATCACCAAGAACAGAGGAACACAGAGGTAAAACAACTGGTAGGGAAACCCAGATTATATAGCCCTTGCCTCAACTCCTCCTCCCAGGGCTGTCCTAGGGGACCCTCAATCCCATGGGCTGGGGTGATACCCATGAAGACGAATTATCAGAAAACCTCTCTGGTTCACTTTTTGGACTGAGAGGGTTGACAGTCTATGGAGGTATGGCACTAACTATGGAACACAGAACAAAAACACCTTGGGGTTGTAGATGACTGCTTACAGGATATTTAGGGGAAGCACCAAATGTAGGAAAAAGGAGAGATCAAGCTGGGAGGAATGAAGGTCCTGGAGACAGGGTAGATTATGTATCAAAGGTCAGCTACTGGAGGGATCCATACTCTACTGGGCTTTCATCCTGATCAGCCAGAGAAAGTAATAGGATGAGGTGGTTGGTGTTGCCTGTGCTTGTGCTGGTGCTGAGTGTGCCTGTCTGCAGTGGCCTGTGCATATTTGGATTTGATAAAGTTCTTTTCGAACCTAAATATCTACAATTCCATGTGCACATGTGTGCATATATGCATGTCTGTTGGGAATACACATTCAGTCTTGCTACTTGCTGGACCTGTGGAGATGGGGCTGTGGCAGCCTCACCTCTATCGGGCTCCTGGATTTGGCAACTCCTAACAAATAAGATTAATTTTTGAGGAACAAAAAAAAAATAATCAAACTTTCTTTCCTCTTTTGCTTAATACCTTCCACAATTTTGTGTTCTTAGTCTTCTGGCTTTTGTACCAACTATCTTCTTCAGCTAAATAATATTCTCTGTACTTCTTTGTAGAAGTCCAGAGGGACATTCTTTGCACATGTGGCACTCAAACCAAGTTCTAGGTTAATCAGGGGTAAATGTTGTACTTGGTCTACTGAATAAAACTATGACCTTCCTTTCACCTATTTCAAATTTAATTTAGAATGAACACTCCTCTTTGCAGTTACTCTGTCCTGAGCCCCAACCAGTTAACTTCAATTGATGCCTTTGAAAGGAAGGCTAAAGCTAGTCTCAAAGAGCATGTAGACAATTTATGTTTGTTGTCTGTTTTTAATGTGCAAGAGTTACTCAAGTACCATTGAGCTTCAGTTATTTCAGGAGTTAACCATATCACTTAAATAAGGATTATATAACTGTGCTGTATTCTTACCTAGAAGGCAAGCCTGAATGAAATATATATTTCTTTAAAAACAAATGTGGAGCGGGAAGGCAGGGGGATGAGAGGCAGGGCAGGTCTAGTTTAGTTGTTTCCTATTAAATACTGGAAACAAAGACCAGGAAACATCCCTGTATTGTTTCTTCTGCTCTATTTAAGACTAATCACACAGAGGACACGTTCCCTCCTCTTCATGTTACTTGAAATAAGTGACACTAAATCAGACAAATGTAGGCTCTGTCGCTCAGCAGGTAATAATTGAACCCTTACAGATTAGAAGTGCTCTTGTGTCCATTCACTCTAGGCACAACTCTGTTTCAGAATTCATTTTTTTCCCAATTAAAAAAACCCCAAACCCTTACTTGCTTTACAAGCTAGCCATGTAATGTGAAATTCCATGTGATGGATGCTAAATGGAATCTGATTAAATATGAAGAACATGAGTTCAGCTGAGGCATAGTAATAGTGAAGAGGCTAACGCTGAAGTGGAAACCCAGAAAGAATAAACCAAAATCCATAGTGTGTACCTGCAATGTGAACACCATGATGAGATGAAAATTGACCAAAAAATACTTTTGGACACATGAGACAATTCTTTGAATATATCTGAATAAAATAATAACAATGCTCATCCATACCTAGAACTTCTCTCCTTTTTATTTTGTCCACCTCAGCATAGCTTGAATTTTATCTGCCTGCTCTTTCTGGCAGTCTTTGTCACCCTCTCTCTTCCTTCATTACTATACTTTCATATTTTATCCTTTTCACTTTTCAAGTGTAAATGTGTACTATTTTTTCTCATGCTGTCTCTTTAATTCCTCTGAAGAAAAGGAAAAGTAATATCTAAGAATAGTTACATTTTTATATACAGAGATTGCTGATTCATGAAAAAGGTAAAGAAATACAACTATATTTATTACTGCTTTGCACAAAGGTTTCAGTCACGTTTTGTTATTGCATTCAGAACATTTTGCACATAAGCTTTTGTTTTTAATTTTTTTTTAATATTAGAGGTCACCCAGAAAACAATCTATGTTATGACTGATGCAGAACAGAGAAAATCATTACTAGGATTACAGAATAAGTCACTTGCAGAGCTCTTTTGTCATCCTTATGGACTGGATTTTTTCTCCTTCATCTCTCAGGCAGGCAAAGAAAGTAATGTAAATTCCTATTTTATGTGGCCTGCTGAGAAGATTTGAGCCAACGGCTTTATTTGCAGTTTTCCAGTAGGGAAATATCAACCTTAATTTGTCAGATTTTTCATAGAATATCTGAGCATGTGATTATGTATACAATGGTGTGGATCTAACGAGGCTCATTCAGTGCTTTAGAGTGCTATTTTTCACTTCTTGATTGGCACATAACTGTCTTGAGTTGAAAACCTAAAACATCATTAGATGATTTCCCCAAATTATGCACTTAAATTTAACTCTGCTGTGTATATTCCATACCACATGAATAATTTCTATATGTGCCAATAAATGTTTTGGCTACACTTACCCAAACAATGTAGGCTACCTTTAGGCTCCTTTGTTTTGGTAAACACCAGCAGAACTATCCCTTTAGTACTTCTCCACCTTCTTTTGTGCTTATTCACACAGACTAATTTTTTCACTGCAATAGATACAACCCCTTTTTTTTTTTTCTGTTTTCTCTCTCTTCCCCCCCCTCCCCCCCCCAACAGAGACTAGGATGCAGACTCTTTGCCTCCAAAGAACTCTACAAAATCAAGTATTAGCCTCCTGGGAAAAACTTGCCAAGCCCATGCTGCTAGGCAGTAATGAATGCCAGAGCACAACTCCCTATCTCACAAGCAGTGTAACAAAGGTACAGCATTGGGCAGAGAGCTTCTATGACCACTTTCATAATTTGAGAATTATTGACCACTTCTGCTCATACTTTGACACTCTACCAGTAGATTGGTTTTGGTTGTTGTTTTTTGTTTTGTTTTGGTTTTTGTTTTTATTTTGGTTTTTGTTTGTTTGTTTTTTGGTTGTGGTGTTGTTTTTTGGTTTTGTTTGGGTTTTTTTTTTTTGCTTTAGTTAATAAGGAAATATTTATGGAATGATCAAGGTAGTTAGAGAAGCCAAGTAAAAGGTTTCATGTACATTGTCAAAAAACTCCTTTATCAATATTCAAGGATGCTTTTACCTGAAAGTTTACACCATGAGTTTCTAAACTGGTAGTCCTCAAGCACACCACAGTGAGTCAGGTGAGACGAAAACAAAGCATCAGGTCAGTTGGAAAAGTGAGTGAACACATTGCTTTTGATCTACTGTAATGAATCCGTCCAAACACATTGTTCATCAGGATTGTATAGTTAAACTGCAGAAGCTATTGACATCATTAATATGAAAAAAACCCGCACCAAAATCACACTAAAATTCTTACTGGTTCTATATTGATCAGAAATCTTTTCCAGAAAGATCTGGGCTCTTATTTATTTACATGGTAATCTATAATTAGGGAAATTATTTATGTTTTTCCAGAGGTATTCTCTTAGGAAGATAAATACTGCTGGACAATCCCTATAAAGTTAAGCCATGCCATGAAAAGATATTGCAGTCCTAATTTAAGGGAACAGAATGGAAAAACCCCATTAATAGCATGGGGAAATCTGACATTGGCTGAAGTGGGTTTTTATACAGATCTTAACCTATGCAAGACTAAAACATACATTGATTTTACCAATGACTGACCAACCTAAATTCCTGATGGTTCTACAGAATTTTTATTTTGTTGCCTAGTGATCTTTAGTATCTTACCATCTTTTAGCATCTTCTCTAGGGATTTGACAAACTCCACTCAGATTATTGCAGTCCTTTCCATCCCTTTCTCTTGATAGCATGCTCAGCATTACTGCCCTTAAATCCTTTCACTGGAGAATAGAGCAGCATCATATCTCTTGACAGGAAGACACCCGATACATATTGTGGACTTCCCTTAAAAATAATTTCCAGTCCTGAATTCACATGAAATATCCTTGCTGCTGGAAGATAAATCACATTTTTGTTCTTTGGATCATCACCACGATGTCTACTCCTGATAAAAATTAAATTGCTCTTTTTGTTGCTAAGGTTATATTCCCTGCTAGCTCTTCCCCTTTCTCAATATAGACATTCCCATAATTCATTTACAACCATCTCTAATTTCCAATCACAGATTAGATGTTCTGGTCTCACCACATCCTTTTATCATTCTTTTCTCAGTGTTCTGAGAGTACCACAAGTCCTCAATAGCCCTGACCAGCCTCCCTTGGGCCACTCACTGCTCATGGCCCTACATCCCATTTCAACCCAGCTTGAGGCCAGCAGTCCCTGTCCCAGAGACACTGTCCCAGAGAGTGTTGATCTCCATCCACCTCTGTCTGCTGCCCAAACACTGTGCTCTTTGCTCTACACTGTGGGTAGCTTGTGTCCTGGATGGCCACTTTCAATGTATTTTCCAGCTTCTCTTCAGCCCTGCCTTTTCCCCCCTTACCATGTTGTTCCTGACTTGGCTCCCTGGGCACATTCTGACCAAATTTAGCAAATACAATTGAAAGTGGTCACCAAAACCAAAAGAAAATGAAATAGTTTGTTTTCAGCAAGAGCTATGGGGTTTTTTCACTGCTTTTTATAAGAACACATGCTTTCATGATGATCTTTTCTTTTTTCTTCTTTGCTGATATCAGTTGTTCTTGAACCACTAGTTTTATACCTTAAAGAGTGACAAAGCTTCATGTCTCAGAGGGGTGATTCTACCAGTATGCAAATTTGCATGAACACAGTGTGTACTTAAAGAATCACAGAATAGTCTATGTTTGTTTGTCTATCTGCTATTAGGGGCCAACAGAAGTCACTCGGCTTGAATGCCTATTCACCTGAGGTATCTCTGGCTTCATTATCATATAGCTGCCATTTAGATTTCATTAACTTAGGCAAATGAGTTCATTATCTATTTGGACAAGACAGACTAAAGCTTAAGCTTTCCCTTAGATGTTAAATCCTTTTTCTATGACCCTTGCTGTGACTTGTGAACTAGTTAGTCATAGTTAAGTTCTTTGTCATAAAGGTTGTTGTTTACAGCCTTGTTTTCACACATTTTCTTAACTATTTATTTGCACCCTAAAGAATTATAAATGGTTTTTATTGTTTTTAATAAAATTCATTTTGTTGTCCATATTTTCATGAAGTTATCATCTAATGGGGTTTAGAATGAATGCTGAGCCTTGGGGGAAACAGATATAAATTAATAACCTTCCAATTACACATACGATTAAAAGAGATTTTTCACTGTCAAGTATATATTTGTATAACAAAAGGGGGAAAAAAGAAACATACTAAAACTTGCAGTTCAAAGAAAAGAAAGGAAAAAATACCATAGAAGAGGGTTAAAGAACTAATTGACTTAGCTACTGCACAAAGAAAGCTTTTGGAATGAAAGCCGAGATGAAAAGCAAGTAACCTCTCGTAGTTTGGAATGGTATAGGAACTCAAAAACATTGTTAGTAATACAAGTGAAAAAGGATTAAAAGAAAAGACAGTTACCTTGGTATGGTGAGAATAGGGCACAAATTAAATATTTAAAAAATAAAATTAGGTGATTTTTGCCTTGGAACTAAACAAAATTAGTAATTCTGCAAGGGAAAGAAATGGGGTACTATCACACCAAAATGGAAACAAAACACTATTGAGCCCAGCTTGGGCACAGCAGTGAGTTGATGCTCTAGAACTATACAAAACTCATGCACAATACTGAAGGTAAATAAGAGCAGTTATAAGTCCGACTGAGACCTAAGTAAGCACAGTGCCTGTAGTTCTGAAATAAAACTATAGATACACCAGTTTATCTGGTGATTATGCAGATCTTTAAATATTTTTTGAAAGAATTATTTCTATGAACATTAACAGATCAGAGATGTTTAAGCTGTGATTTACTAAAATTCAAATTAGCCTGTTATATTTTTGCATGAATTTTTAATTTAGAAAAAGAAACATCTTTTATAAAGATGAAAAAGGAGATTTGATAGGTTTAATACACAGTGATACCATTCATGCACTGATTCTTGTGAAATTGCTCATAAAGTAGTAAAGATTATCCTTAGTACCAGTGAGAGGTGGTTGGAGTAAGTATCTAGCCAGCTTTGTATAAACCATCCATAAACTGCATTTTTTATGAAGATGCCATACCTCATCTAAGCTGCTTTTAATCTGGCTCATTAGCTCTGACATAGTACCATAGTTGTATGGTTCATGAAACAGAGATGCCTCACTCTGAACTGCTAAAGAACTATTGGAACAGCACATTAATTATTCAAGCATCTCTAATTTGCTGTAAACACAGTGAAAAGTAAAAGAGCACTATTTTTATTCCTTATATTTCAAAGCAATTGATACTACAAGGTGAGGTTCTCTAAATTAAAGTGATAAAACTCAGAGAAGGTAATATTAAACTACCTTAATTTTGAAGTGGATTTAACCAGTCTGAGTTTCAGATTTAGATCTCTATTCCTGACTGCATTGGTGTAAACGTGGTTTTGAGTGGGCACAAAGTGGGCACAAAGTGTTATATCAGGATAGAATTGATTTTTTTCTATGTTGCATTTCTGTTAAAATAAACAAAAATATACCATTCTACATCAAGATATTAAAATGCCTTGGCAGTTGAGAATTAACAGTGGAGAAGCAGACAGTAGAGAATTAAGTCTGTTGATTTTTCATTATTTTCCAGTGGATCATGTGTTCCAGGGAGTGTCTAGAGGGCTGTGGAAACAAACTGCTGAAAGCTTAACCCAAACAGTAGTTTTATTACCAAAAGTGGCCAGGTAAACAGGGAAAACCCAAGGCAGAGAGAGAAAAGGGAAAATAAGCCCCCAGGTATAAAACACCCAAATTGCCCAGGTGCTTCCTATGAAGTTGTCTTACCGACCCCTGGAATGTCCAGACTTCCCACAGCAGTGGCTGCATCCTCAAGGGTCAGCAGGCTCACAGGTGAAGGTGGGCATCCCTGCCAAAAGGCAACATTGTCCTGTCACATAAAGTGAGTAAGACCCAAACATGAGCCATCTGCTTTTTATCTAATTTGCCAAATGACATCTACCAGGGCAGGTGTGGCCAGTACCACCCAGATAGAGATCGTCAGCACCTCCCCCCGTTATGTAATTGGCACTCCTCTGAGCATGTGTGGATTTCTTTGCGCCTGCATAGTATATTCCAGGGAGTCTTTATTAAATGGATCTGGAGGCTTGCTTCATCCTCTTCCTCCTCTCTTTCTCCTTCAAGTGCCCTTGAATGGCCATCAGCCAACAGTGAGAGCCCAATTAATTATAGTTTACACAAAAATGCCTCCTTCAAGGACAAAGTCCATCTTTATCAACCTTGTGTTCCCATAACTTGGCAGGAAAAGAACAACTCCTCACAGGTGGCTGGGCCAAACACAGACCGAAAATATTAGCATTTAACTCAGCCTGGATACATCAGGCCTTCAGTTTTTTGCTTTTAGCAAAATTACAGAAAATACTACCAAAAGAAAGGCTTCCTTTATGAGTAGGCATACCACATTACAGTTGATTTGGGAAGCCACCATATCTATGAAATTCAGGTAAAAACAACTGTTCAGATACTGCTTCTCATTATAGTTTTATTCTGTCATTTCTGCATTAACTATACAGTTTGGTTTTTTTTGTTTTGTTTTTTTGGGTTTTTTTTCTGAGCAAAGGAAAGCTCTGCAGTGAAAACTAGGTGTTCAGAATATCACTATATATGGAAAAGAGTTTGAGAATATAAGCTTAAGAACTGATTTATTTTCTTTTTGTGCTACTTAAGTGTTTGAAGGTTTCAGATTACTTCTGTGTTTTGTTTCTCAGGGAATGTGATGGAAGAAACCCTTTTTTTTTTTCTTTTTCAGGAAGGGAAAATAGAAAAAGAAGTTAACGTTTCTTCCTTATCTGTCAACTTGAACACTTCAGGACCACAGATAAACTGACATCAACTGGAATGAGTGCATTATGGTGTCCTAAAATGATCATCTTAATAAACTAGACTTTATTTGAGGTAGTCGTGTCTCAACTCCAATAATATACTGTATATATTTATAATGTTAAGAACAATATACAAGGTTAGAGTATTGTACACTGCAAAGGACCTGGGATTCAATGGCCTGAAATGACCAGATAATTCCCTGGGCTTTGAAACTTGAGGTTGTTGTCTAGATCGTCTTTATTAGTCTGAGATCTGGAGTTCATTGGCCTAACTCTGTCTCTGCTAGCCAAGGAAAGCCTAATAAGAATCAGTTCGTATAATGTTGCACTTCAATTTTAGGGCATAGAAAATCACTAAACATATAGCATTTTGCTGTAACAACAGGAAAAATTAATATGAAAGACAATAAGTAGTGATTTTCTGGGGTAAATAGTACCTTTCAGCTATCTTTGGTTCCTGCCTGAAGGGAATATTACTGAATGTAGAAACTGCACCTTGCTCTCTGATGCAGTCTGCATAAGACTAAGCGTATTGGTGGGACCTTGCCTCACAGCATAGGATTTTACCTACAATAGCTGTGGACTCAGCACTTCACAGTTCTCAGTGGACCCATACTGGGACATGAATTGGGACATGTTTCTATGGATTTCCCTAAACAAGGTAGGAATTA
Source organism: Sclerurus mexicanus (assembly GCA_013396755.1). NCBI lineage: Eukaryota > Metazoa > Chordata > Aves > Passeriformes > Furnariidae > Sclerurus > Sclerurus mexicanus. The sequence goes on along the minus strand of VWZF01000194.1, from coordinate 264,144 downwards.
CTATGTGAGATGAACTCTGGCAATTCACGGCATCAATATATGAGTACAGAAGTGAGTTGTATATTACAGGAATTACTTTGGCAGGAAACACCCAAAGCAAGGGAAGAAATGCCAGAACTGCAAGAAGCAATGCAAGAGCAGCAGTGACCTGATGTGAGCTGGTTTCAGTGTCCAGGAATGCCCTGCAGCCTATCACCTTTCCTGTACTGAGTAACCACCAGAGCAGATGGAACCCCCACTAAATTAACTCAGTGGACATTTTGCAGACATTTTAAAGCATTTAATAGGGCTGGTCCATAGACTAGAGGAATGATATCTGTGCATTCTATGGGAAGGAGGGGGTGGTTAATGAGGATGTGTTAGATAGTGCTGGACCTGAGCATGATATAAATGATATGGAATAAGCAGTGGAGAATGTGATTGTTTTGGCTGGGGTAGAATAGCTGGGGGGGGGTGATGTTTTGTGTTTGTGCTGAAATGTGCATGTGTGGTGGGCAGGTATTTGAAGTAAAATACACATATCCTTTCTTTTCTATGAGCTAAAGTATCTTTAACATGAACTTCTGTTTTTGTTTTCTGCAGGCTAAAGGCAATGAATTTCTGAAAGTGAGAATGCAAAGGAAATTAGTTCTCACTAAACTATAACAATTACTTCAGGTTGTGCCTCAGAAAGGACTGTGGTTGTCCCTGGGACAGCTTTGAATTGTTCCCTGTACAGGCTAATTCACACTGAATAAGGGAAAATTTCTGGGCTGATGTTATTAGAAACTTGATTTTCAGTCTTGAAGGATATCAGGGACTATATAGTTCGTGCATGAAATTGAACCATTCAATTTTATTAGAAATATGCCATTTATTTCAGATTAACTGGAATTTTCTGTGCACACTGAACTTGAATATATTTATGTAATGCATAATTGTACTTTGTGACAAAGTATGGAAGTAATCTAGTTACATTAGTATTGCAATAGCACAGTTATACTACTTTTGGCATCTGTGCTTGCCTAGATATCTCTGCAAAGCATTGTATTGGATATTATGGCAGTCTACTGCAAAAGAGATATGACAGCTCCATGAAGAATGCTTGCTCTCATTTTAATCCTGAATCTTTGAAGTTACAGTAGGGTGAACTGGGAGAGAAAGGAGAAAACATATAGATTAAAATAACTTAGTAGATGCAGTTGTATCTCAGTTTTGGAGTGCCCCACTGAAACTGAATTATGGATTTAAAAATAAGAAATTAAAAATATCACAAATTTCCTTGAACTAAATTTTCAAAAGCAACTGTATGTGAGTACTTGGTACCACTATAATGCCGTTGTATGACTAAGCTACTTCAGTCAATTGTAAAATAATGTTTAAAGCCACTGCTATAATATGTTTAAATGAATGAACTCTCATTCATTTAACAAGATTTTTAAAAACTTAGAGTAAAATGTATATTTCAAGAAACTCAAAGTATAACGGATGTGAAAACAAATGGAAAACCCCATGAAATTCTAGTGATATAATACTTGATTTTCAGTCTTCCACACAGAAATTATCTGGATATGACAACTTTCCAGGAAACCTAGATGCATTTGATGTCAAAGTGAGAGCAATTCATATCTAAGTAACATCAATTAGCTGTGTGGTCACCCCCCTGTAAAACTGGAGTCCATGTGAGAAGCAAAACTGGTAAGGATCTAATCATTGTATGCAGTCTCATACACATGTAGTAGCCTTTCAACTACAGTCTGTCTGGTGAAGTCTGAGCTTTTCTGTGTGCTGACATGCATGACATACTAACAACTAATATCATAATTACCCAAAGATTACCTTATTAACCTGTAACTCATCAGTATGAGAGACTAGGGATCACCGAACTCATTATTTCAGTCCCCACTTGCCGTGAAGTGGGAAAATCTAAATTTTACTTATGCTCTTATTATGATTAGCTGTCATTGCCAAGTGGATTCATGTGATGGTCTTTTTTAACTACTTATTTATTGATCTCGTTGTTTGCCAAATATATGGCTCTACTGTAGATAATTAGTTGCAAAATTCCAAGAATAGAAGAAAAACTAATTATCCAATATTTTATGTTCAGTCAAACAAAGATATCACTTCAGTGCTACATGCAATTACTTTACTGCAGGTTTTTTTGAGCACTAGTACCAATGTTCATAAGCACATGTTTATTACACTATTATGATCAAGGTTTTAGCTTCCCCCAGTTTAATATATATTTGTATACAGTTTTAATTAGTACTGAAAGTACATTATGGCTGAACATGGCAGTTCAATATGAGTCTAATCTGTTGTATACAATCATCTGAACTTTCTATTAGGCAGATAATAGCTTCTATGATTTCTACCAAAATGGTAATGTGGAATACCTTGATTATTTCAATAGGAGTAGGCTTTTATTCATGTGCTGGAGTTCTTAGCTTTATCAAGAATTAGCATAATACTTTATCCTCTTCAATACTGACTGCGTAGATAGGAAATCTGAGAGAGAATGAAATATTTTTGATTTATGGCTAAAGACTTTACAGCTTGTATTTTTTAAATAAATACCTATACATATTTAGACACACTTCAAGAAAATGATTCAATTTTATTTCAATATCTGTGACTCAGATGTCTGATATGGCACTTTATTCATATAGCTCTTTTGTACTGACAATCCTCAAATACTTTCCAAAACATAAACCCTCAGCCTAAGATAATGACACTGATAGCTATACTTAAGCCATGAACAGTATTCACTGTCTATATCAGTAGTGAACATTAAGGATCTCACTGGTCCAGTTTAGGTAGTGAGAAGTTTAGAATCAAATACCTACAGGAATGAAAGTGAAATCATAGAGAAATGAAAGTAAAATGAAACTAAAGGAGAAAAAATCCAATGAAATGAAAACCTTGGTGAAGTGCAGATCAATCTAATTCAGACATAACAAAGACAGAAATGAACCTTATCAGTTGGGCAATGCACAAACAGTGGTCAACAAGCCTTTAGTGAAAGGCTTTTATCCCACAAATGTCTTCAGATGTGGACAAATTGCACAATATCTGCAAAATCTGAAAATTTTTTTCTGTTCAAAATGAATTTCAGTCATAATACATTAGTGTGAAATGAAATAGACACCTTTAAGGAATGTACGGACATATGTAAGTAATTATCAGGTCTATTCAAGAGCCTATAAATTAAGTTATTCTATCAAAAGGTATCTTTCATTCCATAGCAAAAGTTATGCTCACTTCCATTTATTTCAAACTGAAAACTAGTATATGCACTGACGGACATCTTAATGTGCATTCTATCATTTGATGTTCCTCTGGGTTGATCAAAGCTAATTTATAGTCCTGTCTTTTTCATAACTCTCAAAAAAGTATGAAGTTATCAGTAAGAAATTAAAATATCATTTTTCCATTCATGCCTTATAGATGATATGAACTAAAATCTCATGCACCACAGGGTTTACTGGTTGAATTATAGCTGAGTGGTGGCACTCAAGACAAGACATTCCACAGTAATTTTTAAAGCTTACAGTTACAAAGATTCAGTGCTTCAGAGAAAGTAAATTCCAGAATTCAGAAAAAAAATTTGAAGTGGAGATACAGTATTAACAAACTAAAATGGTATTATCTCGTAATTCAGACCATCAATAACATTGATTATGTGTCTTAATGTTGAAATACTGTTCATCTCTTAACTTGAGATAACACAAATTAAGAGTTTATAGTATAGTGCTTGTGTGTATGCATGCATGTGTGAGTGTATATGTATATACAAATATACATAAATATGTATACATTCATACAAGAGATACAAGAAAACAATAAATTTCGAGAAGGCAATATATGAGAATCCCATTTAACCAAGTTTAATGCCTAGCTCAAAATTTTTGTGAACACCCTTTCTGCTGTCACTGGCCTTTTTCTACACTTATTTTTTCCAAAAAAAATGCTAAGCAAGTCATAATATTCCCCTTTCTTCTCCCCAAAGGAGTGAAATCCTTCTGAAGATAGCAAAGCAGCAAAGGTGAACAGATTCTCTTGGAGTGTTTCTAAGCCCACTTTTGCCAACCTAGTTTGCCAGTGCCTAAAATTGCTTTGCAACCTCTGCCTGGGTCAGAACACCTGCCCTGTCATGAACAGCCTGGCGTGCAGCACTTGGGACCTGTGCTGCGGATGGTCTCTGTGAACTGAGGGGGTACTTTCCTCCCGACTTGTGCATTAATGTGTTGTAGGGAGCAGCACAAATACTCACAATGTCTCAACACCCATGTTTCCAGCTGGAGGTGTGTGAAATGTGAAAATCTGCGCTCCCATGAGAGGTGGCAGGATGCTTGTGATTGAACTCTTCAAGATTAGTTTTATCAGGGTGTTAAATTTTCAGGTGTTTATTAACATTTTATAAGTGTGTGAAATTGTAATTTATATATGTTTTACTGGTCGTATAGATCCTGACTTTATAGTTCACTGATTATGAGTTAATTAGTATAATTTGTAAATTAATAAATTGTTTTAATCCTGATTTAAAATATATGAAGTGACTAGTAGTTTCTGGAGACTTCATTCAGCTCTGACTTTTTTGACACTAAATATGTGAGCCAAAGACTCTCTGTAGTCTGTGGGAGTTATCGCTAGCCTATTTTACACAAAAGGGACTGAGATTTTGCAAGTTAGTAATGACAGTACTCTATCCTAAAAGAAAGAGTACATACACTGGACAAGTATTATATATATCTATATCTATCTATCTATATATATATATATATACACATAAACACACACACACACACACACACATAAATATATATATAAGAAAAACTACTCTCTAAAATGCTGGTCTATTTCTGCCTATTGTCAATGGAATGAATCTCTCTCTCCCTCCCCCTCTTTCCCCAAATACCATCCAGACCATTATTATCTAATCTACATATTTGCATGAAAAATTAGTTACTAAATCTTGTAATTGCTTCTATATATACAATAATAAATTGTAAGATTGCCTTGAGGAGCAACTCAAGTGTGACTTCAGAATGTTATTAATCTTGGTCCAATTCATTGTTGAAAACAGTGATTCTAACCCTGTTTCTTGGGCATTGATCCTTTGTGGCAAACATCTGCAAAGTTTTCTTTAGGCAAAATAGTCTTTCATTAGTCAATACATTGTCTGGCTTCTCCAGGTTTTGATGAAGTGTAGGTAGATGACTTTAGGGGCTCTATATCACTCATTGCAGGTATCCCTTCTCCACTGAGTAGGATAAATGGAGCTTGACATCTAATAGCAAGGATGAATCAAGAAGCAGATAGACCAAATCAGATCTAAAATAAGAAAACACACATGGGGAAGCAGGGAAGACCATATTTTTATTAATTTTCAGGAACATTATTTCTTTCCAAAAGCCTAATTTGTAGTCAAAGTCAGAAACCACTTTTACCAGAAATTGTTTCACTAGACTCTTTTTCTGATACTTTGTAAAACATGTTAGTCTGTAATGTGACTATAAATGGTACTGTTTTGTTTTTCTAGAAGGTTAGTGTATGAAAAAATTAAAGTTCATTATTTTTGCATTTATGCTTACTCTGATATAATCAAAAATGTATTTGAAATAAAAATATGTATAAAATATAATTAATGTTGTCTTTATAGAAAGTTTAAAGTAGAGCAAGTCATGCTATATGGAATTCACAAATTCTGTCCTTTAAAAGAGCTGGGTTTATGGTATTAGTGATTCCCTTCATAAAAGAAAATTAAGAAAAATTCCAGCTTGATTAAGTTAACATCAAGTAACTCGATTAAGAGGTGGTGTGAAGCTGCTTTTTCCCAAGGGTGGGGAAGGGCTATGTTGTGAGTCTTAGTTCAGTCCCTGAATCTCTCCTTTCTTGCAGGGTAAAACAGCATGAGGGAGTTCATCAAGTGTTGCAGAATTAGTTCAGCTTTTTGTAGACAGCAGAATAAAATGCAATGACCTAATCAGTGGGGATTGTCCTGTCTGACAGCCATCCACTGTCTTATATTGAAAGGAGAGTAGTGAGGTTAGTAGAACTGGTGTGAATAGAGGTCTCACAGGGGAGAGAGAAATATCTTCTCTTTTGCATACAAAGCCCACTTTCTGTAGCTCTTCAGGACTTACATGAAGAAGAGTTAAACATTTTATGTATATTTGAATCAGTTGGACAGGAATGGCAAACCTACTTTCCCAAAAGCTTTTCTGTTTTGAAACAGAAAACTTCTTGTTAAACAAACTGAAGTCCTTTCCCACCTCTGAAAGCTGAGTTTAGTTCAACAAGTCATTTAATGTAGAAAGAGAAAGCGACTTTTAACTTTGTCTCTAGAGTCTGGACCCAAGCAAAGGAAATCTGGGTTAAGTGCCACACAGTCTCCTCTGGGAGAACCCTCACAATACTACAATTGCTTCTTTAGCTTTGCAACACAGCATAGTTTTGGAAGTCTCAGAAATGAGATGAGAGTTGCATGGCTTTTCTTATTTGTAGAATCATGGAATTAAGCAGGTTAGAAAAGACCTCCGAGATCATCAAGTCCATCCTTTGACCCTCCATTTTATACAATATCTTTCCGGAACCAAGTGACCTCCCATTCTTACATGAACATTTTATCACAGTTTCTTTAGGCTGCAGCTTTTCCTTTTGAAATAAAACTTATTTAAACTATTTAAAACTATTAAACTTATTTAAAACTATTTAACAGAGTTCCCATTTTTCTTTTAATCTGTTTCTTTGAATTTATCTTTAAATATTGTTTCCTTAATATGAAATATAAATGAGAAAAATTGCATATCCTTACACAATATTTTTACATATGGAAACAAAGAACATTGGTTAATACAGCTTTAAGTCTTATTAGAAGTGATTTATCTTTTCAGTGACAGCAAAGGTTTCCTTCATTAGGTAGCCATGAAAGAAACTTACTCTTAACAGCAGAATTAAACATGGTCTTGCAATAATTTTTCACATGGTAACTTATGGAAGGCAATTGAATAGAAAACAGTAAAAAAAGTTCCAAGGGAACTTACAGATATACTGGTCTGCATCATATAGTTAGAACAGAATAGCCCTACTTTTGATACTATCAAAAGCATTTGGTCTCATTACAGATTCAGAGATCTTCCATATTCCAGCTGAGGGACATAGTTTGTGTCTTAGCAGACAAGGATGGTACTCCTTGACATTGATCAAAGAACTGTAATTAGCCACAAATTGTCTCTTCAGCAGATTTTGTGTTTCTGGAACTTGAATAGTAAAGAGGAGAAACAATGTCAAAATGTCTAAGTGACAGAAAGTGAACCAGTTGGAATGATAGGACTCAGAACAGATTAAATACTGTACTGTGACTGCTTTGTAATATCAATCTGTGAAAAAGAAGGCTCAAAACATAGACTCTGCCACTGTGGTGGGGAAGAAGAAAAACTAGCACAGGGTTATTACAGAATTAAAACTAGACAGTCTCTACCATTAGCTATTCTCATGCAGTTTGAAGAGCTCTTCTTAATGCCCACTTCTATCCTCCATTGTGTATTATTGCTGTCACCACACTGCCTAAACACTAAGTTTGGTTAAATCATTCTGAAGTGCTTCATGAAGCTGAAAACCAGAAGGATTTAATAGAATTTGCAGTTTTTACTGCACCTCATTGCTCAACATTTTCATGTCATTAACAAATACACTGACTAAGTACTGGTACTTCTTTTCAGACAATTAGCCCCTTCGCCTTAGAACTGGCCTTATTCTCTATGTATTGCAGCTAAAAACCAGATGAAATTAATCTGGTCTTTGATATTTTGGGTTTTTTTTAAGAGTTAAACCACAGTGAAATTTAGTACAAGGGAAGAGAATCTGGCAATTGAGGAATATTTCATAGTGTTCAGATTAAATGTACAGAATAGCTAATAAATTCTCCATTCTTACAGATGTGCTTCTAAATTCAACATAGGGATACCTTATTTTCCATTCAAAATGTTGCTTTGTGTTGCAGCATTGATAGATTATTAGGTTTGACCTAGATAATAGTGACAAATCATAGCCAAGATTTCTTTCTAAGCCTGACTAAGTCATGAGAACATTTTGAATCTCTTTAGCTGTAAAGAGAGACAAAAGCTGAGAAACTGAATTGAAGGATTTGTGAGTAAGTAGTCTAGAAAATTTTTTTATAACATAAGCTACATTGCAATGTGGGCGAGCTCATTCCACTTCAAATTTGTTGTACAAAACCTAGTAAAATGGAGTAGAAGACACATTTCCTTCTTCTGGTCTTCAGATCCAAAACTAGTCTAATAAAATTTAAATTTCCTCCTTATGGCACCAGAAAATACCAACAAGATTATGTAAAGTCTCAAGGAAGAGGGAATTCTGTCTCCTGCTGTCCTACTCATTTTGCTATTAGGTGCTTCTGAGTTAGGAGTGAGGACCAGAAAAAATGCCAGATAATATTTTCCTTCCTTCTTCTTGATCTTATAGAAGGCATTTTTCTTTTCCAGTTTGATTAAATAATCTCAACCTTTGCACACCCATAGCTCTTACAGTGATGACTGGCACCTCATAAATTTTATTTGAGGATGTTTCTTTTCTCAGTAGACCATGCAGTTAATGGAGTTTTCCTTCATATACAGGAAGGAATGGAACTTGAATTACTCTACATGCCTATATTTTGTGCTATATTAATTCTAGGTAGAATATTCTAATGAAAAAATGGAATGCTGTGAGCATTTCTTCAGACTGTACCCCACAGAAGAACTCAACAGAATAAGAAGCTTTGAAAAGAAATGCAGTTAATGAATCATGATTACGTAAGCTACTTATCTCAAGAATAATTTGTTTTGATATTTCTGTAACTGCCAGATTTTCTGCTAGTAGTGGTATTAATAAAAGTTACAGATGAAGAAAAGCACTTCTAAGTTATCTTAATTACTGCAAGTCAAAATTTGCCCTTTTGAAGATACATATTATTAAAATTGAATATTTTATTGTCAATACCAGAAGGTCAATTAAATTAATTTGTGATATTCCATATTATTTTTTATTTTATATTAATTTGTTTTAAGGCACTCTGTTTCTTGCTGTAGAAGAAGGAGCAGCTGTTTGCTGGAGAACAAACCTGCTGCATGCTACATATGTATACTACCCAACCTCAGTTCATACCCTTATTGCGTTTACTTACTCTGAAGCCTTCCAAATTTTCTGAGAAACAAATATAAGAATAATGAAGATGATCATAAAGATTTGTATGCCATTATTATTATAAACAACAATCTGTCAGTATGAAAAGGACAATAATTAGGTGCAATATAAAGCTCCATTTGCCTTTAGGATTTTTATTATTGCTAAACTAAAATAAGGGGAAGTCAGGTCCATTTGTATATTAGTAGAATTACTCTTAATGGTTCAGTCAGTGATAAGTCTAACACAGAGAAGTAACCATGGCAACCAGTTCATGCTTTCTCTTAGTTAGTTGGTTAAAACAAGACTTGATTTAGTGCTGTATCTGAGATGAAAAGAGAAAGAAAACATCCAATGCATTCTCTCTTTCTGACAAATGTAATGGAAGCCTGCAGTGAACCCTCATGTAATTTCAGGCATTAAAAATGTATCTGAGCGTTTTAACACTAGGAATTGCATAACTTAGACAAAATCATACTGCACCTTAAAATGTATCCTTTCCCCTGTTTTGTATAATTTTTTAATAATTTTTTTAATAAATTTTAATAAATAATAAATTGACATTTATTTTTCATTGTTTCAAGTGTTAAGGCAGGCTGCATAGCAAGTCTCTAACAGGGACAGTGTCTGTGCAATCTTTTTTATATACTGTTACATGAGGAGAAAAGATATTTAATAGAATTAGTTGATAGAGTACATGAAAATTCAATTAAGGTTTGAAATTAGAGAAAATTAACATGTTCTTCATTAAAACAAATAGCAAAATATAAAATATAAATAAAAAGAATATGATGGGAAACTACAAAATATCTGAAAAATGTGATATTAACAGCCTATGAAGAATATTCAGAATTTTGCATATTGAACATGAGAAAGGAAGGAGAAAGTATATTTTTAACCAAACTGTCAATTCATCATCTGAAAAGTGTTAAATTTGTTGCCTTAATGCTTAGATGGAATCTGAGACTCAGATTAGAACAAGAGTATATCTAATCAATTTTTTCACAAAGCTGAATGAACTGAATGAAACAATGAGACTGACATGTTTTTTCTTGATTAGGTAGAAGTCCTTCAAAAAGAAGCTTTGTTTGCTTTTTTTCCCCAAAGAAACATTAAACTGAAATTTCTGTTTTTATTTCTATGATATTTCTATGATATTTCAGACATAGCACTAGAAGAAAACATTTTATTAAAAAATCCAGCAGACTTACAGAAAAAACAGGAATCATTGAAGTGAATTAAGGTAAAAATGAAGAAAACCACTATGGCTTTGTATTTTTCCTACAAATAAAGTAAGACTTTCTATGAGATAGAATTTCAAAATCATTAGAAACCAAAAGTACAGTATTTTTGTACCATTAAATTCAACAAAAGAACTCTTTCTTGACCCTTGTTCTCTTTAGTACAGATTTACAATTTCATAAGCAACCACAAAGAAGAAATAGAATGCACCTGAACTAAGATAATTTGAGTCAAAAGTATTTTCTTGATCCTAGTAAATTGGTTTGAGTTACAGGAAGCAGCTTATTGATCAAACAGTGAGTGGAATCTGTGAGCCAACTAATGAGGAATGATGTCCTTAGACTTCCTCCCCCTTATTTGTGTCCAAGGTCTTCGAGTGAACAGTGGTGAATGTAAGACATTAAAATCTTATTAGACACAGGTGGCAGATTAGATACCAAGATTCAATCTTTTATAAATGTCACATGATAAAAATAATATTGCCTGTCAGAAAAAGAAGGGCCTCATTAGTTAATATTTGATATAAAAATACATTACAAGCTATTTCAGAAACAGCTCTACAACTAACAGTCGACATGGAATAAACTGGAATAATATTAATTCCCATTCAGAATATCTCCCAATATTTGGTCAAAAACTGCAGAGAATGTAAATAAAATGTTAAAGTCTGAGGTCAGACTGCTTCAAAGCATTTCTTCTCTTATAAAACCTGAATTATTCTACCCCTCCTAATACACCCTTATATAGGGCAACAGAGTTATCACAGATTTAGATTTGTAAACAACTCTAGTTACATGCAGTTGTTATTTTCCATTAAAGATGAAAGGCACTGTTAAATGAATGTGTATGTTTAACACCGTGTGTGCTTACACTGCTGTGTGCAGCCTGTAAAGATACACCACGATCAATGTAGTTCCTGATAGCAAGTGCAGTTACAGCCCCGCAGAGTTCAGTACGCTCTGCTTTGCAGGTACTTGGCTGAAGTAGCCCATCCAGGCTAGCTTGAGCACGTCTTTGTTATTTGCAAATGTATTTGTGTATTACAGATGTGTAAACAAGAGGACACAAGCGCTGAAGGCAGGGCAGGATGCAATTTCTTGTCTTAACTTTGGAGAGCTCAGAACACAGATGCAGGTTAAAGCAGCACAGTTGACGTTTTTGATTTTCAGCAGGTAGGACCTATTTATTCTGTCAAACAGACAGACTAGAGACCAGTTAAGGTTGTGAGTACATTATATATAGAGCAGTTCTGTGTATATTATGTAAAGACCTTCTGTTCTAAGCTATTATTAATTATAATGAAGTTTGCAAGCAATATTTACATATCATGCAAAAATTATATAGATAAATAACTTCAGGACATATTATACAACCTCATTGTTGTCACAAAAAGTCCATTACAAAGATAAATACATTTTATACATGCGTATATACATATGAAAAAATAGTAGAACTATAACAAATCTAACCACACAATATAATGGATATTGAAAACTCAGAAAAAAGTAAGGAATACTTGCTGAATATTTTTGATGACCTATATTCTTAGCTCATTTGCTTTGCAGATAAATGATTCATCCCATGTATTGCACCTTTGGAAAGCTCTCTTACTTTTGCATGCCAAGATAAATTAGGAAGGCTAATGAATTCCAAAGTACTTCTGAGTAGAGAAAACTTCCGCTGTGTGGGTTCAGGCATTATATGTTTGGTGTAAAAGGCACTCTAAGAAAAAAGAACCTAAATCTTTCAGGAAAGAGGGCAGCTTCAATATCCTAGGTCACCATTCTAAGATATGAATTTCCAACATCACAACATATGTTGCTAGTAGCATTTCACTATGTAAAGAGCCCTTAACAAAACCCAGTTTATAGCTGTGCACTTGCAATGTATGCAGAGAAATCCTAGCACTAAGAGAAACCTAGCGAAGTGAACAGAACAACAGAAAAGTTACACGATTTACCACTTTTACATTCCTCCTCCAGTGACATGGTGTTGCTAAGTAATGTAGGCACTTCAAAATGTGTTTCATGTGTGTATTTCATACTACTACCTATAATATGTACAATTGTGGGAAAGGTATTAGTATCATTGTATTACTGAAGACAAAATTAGCTCAGGTAATGAAAATAGATGTGTTTCTAGTTCATGTTTTTATTTAAAACTTTAATTTAATAGTGGGGAAAATATTAAACACCTACTTCTGCTTCATAATGTAGCTTTTGATAAAGAATTAGGTCATCAGATTTATTTGAAGTCCGGATTTATGCATTGCATTTTTATTTCATTGTTGAATGAATCAAATATCTCATGCAATAACCCTTTGAAATTTCTGAAAGATAGAGATGGAAACTTACTAGATTCTTTCTATTCTAATGGTATTAGAAATCAAAGGATACTTAAAAGAAATTTTAATAGCACAGTAATTAAGACTATTTAGTATTAGTGACAGTCAAACCTCATAAGTATTGTTCTTTGAGCTTTGATTAAGATGCAGCACCTGACTGGGTGTCTCATGAGATGTGACTTGCTTTCCATGACATTTCCAACCTTTCTGGATTTTGAAGAAGGAAGTCATATTCATGTTCTTTAAAAAATTGTCTTATTAACTGTTTCACAGGTCTCTTCAGAGCTGTTATTGTGACCATTTTCCTTCTCACCAGAACACAGAAATTCAAAGGTAGACAAAAATTGTTATGCCTATAACAGGTAACAGATTTCTCTTCAACCCAGCCACATCCTCCTATGAAATGCTGCAGAGCCATTTTATGCATCTTCTGCACATTGTTCCTCAAATAGACAGCAGGAGAGAACATACTTTGCCATAAAAAAAATCATAAAGAGTTTCAGCTCTCAAAAGACACTTGCCACTCAGGAACAATCTATACCCACACACAAAGAGCATTGTTGTATTAAAACTAATACAAATTTAGCCAAAGACAGTACAGTTATTCCAAGTCTTCCTTTTGTTCCACTCTCTCTACAGATGGAACCATGCACACTGTTTAACACAGTAGTGTCTTCCACTCTTCTAATGGCAAAAAGTAGAAAACTCCATGTATTAACACAGGAATTCTAACAACAGCCATGGCAGGTGTGGGCAGAAAAGGCTCACATCCATTTCATTTTTACATAGCCACGACTGTTCCTTCTCCATCTACACCTGCAGTACCCCAGTTGTAGTCTTAGGCTCCTTCCTCTGTCAATGTTCAGCTGCTCTTGCTTCTTCCTTTTCTTGAAGTTAATGATCTAAATGAAACAGCATGATTCTTCATGTCATAACAGTGCAACCTTACCTGCCACCGATTTCCAGGAAGGATGATAATAGAAATTACTTTGGTGTTTTTATTTCTTATTCAGACTTGAAGTCAAATAACGTTCAGCCCACCACCTATGAGCTACTTTTAAGTCCTGGAGGCAAGCTAAGGCCAAGCACTACTTGAGCCTCCAATCCTGTATTTGGTTGTGGCCAACTTTCTCTCCTTAGGGTCTCATCAGTTCTTTTTTTTTTTTTCTTTTTTTTTTTTTCATAACTGGTTGAGAAATTTGTCCTTTTCCTCACACCTCCCTTTTGTTTAACTAAACATTTCCAATTGCTTGGATTTGCTTCTTTAATTCTAATTAATACCCATTCACAATCAAATTCTTTATAAAATTGCATAATATATATTCTAACTCCAAAGGCATATAAACTCTCATCCTGTTACTTTTACTGTCTTTCCTTAATCTTAGAATGCAAGTATTAAAAGGTAGCATTTCTGTCTTCCTTTACATGTTTGCAGCATAAATAAAGCATCAATTAATCATGATGCCTTCGGGGAAAAGTAGTGTCTGAGAAACACACTGATAGGAAGTCCTTTTACAAAATATAGTAATATACTGGACTGTATTCAAGTCAAGGAAGAAATTTAACACTATATAACACCAGAGGTGAATGAAAATAGTTTGCCTTCCCTAAATCAGAGAACAGAGTTTGACTAAAGATTAAAGCACAGAATGATTGGAAATACTGATGCAAATTGCAACTACAGGTGAGATTCACTGCATCTGTGCAAAGTCTTAATCTTTTTTCTGCATGTGTAAAGTTGGATAGGTCAAACCCATCTTCTGCTGAGAAAGTTGCTGCAAAATCCTAACTGAACAGCAATCCATCCCTGTGGACTGAAGTGCTCGGTAAATGAAGGGTCCATTTGGAAGCAGATAGATAAGATGTCAGCAGTTATCATGCAGTAACAGGTAAATAAGTCCCTGTGCTTTGCAGTAACAATATGACCTGTTATGAGCTCCAGAGTGTTTCCTCTGTCCATTTCTCTACTGCTCATCACTCTGCCTTCCCACACCTGAGCAATACCATTTTTATTTGCATCTTCCCTTATGCTGTTCATAAAAAGTGCCAAGACAATATGGAAATTCAATTCCTAAGACTATTCCTTGTTTATGCCTTTCTAATGTCCTTGTTTCTTTAGTGCTTCTGAATTGTCTAAATCATAGTACAATACTATTCTTCCACAGAATAGCACTATTGTACTATAATGATCTTGTAATGAGGTAACCAATTACATAGGAATGAGATCAATGATTTTAATGGGAAAGGAAAGAAGAGAGTTGTTCACTTTCACTTTGAATTGAGAATGAGTTTAGTGATTTTTCTTTCTCTCCCTCTCCTTAGCAGGAAGGAATTCTATTTAAACCTGTAGGTGTTTCTTAAGACTCGCTTTTGCTTATTTTTCATTAGTTTGTATTTAAGGTAAGGCAAATTGGTTTGTTAACCTGTCATAGATTTACCTTTGTAAATAGTATGACTCTTTGTCCTTTGTTTTTTGTATACAGGAGGACAACTACCTGTTTCTTCAGCGGAATCTTTAGGCAACAATCAATAAATCAGAAAATTGGTAACAAATCCCAAGATCTTAGAATTTGCAGAACAACTATTCCATCACTTTAAAAGTATTTGGACTTCATCTTAACACTTTAATTCCTAATATTTCTGTAGTTGCTTAATTTTAGTTTTCTGCATAAATTAGGATAAGCATCTTTGTTCATATTCATTTTGGCAGAGCTGGTAGGTATGTGATATCTGCCCAGAATATGCTTCGTCAGTAGTTTTGGTATCTGCACTTTGTCAGAACTGTTTAATTTACAGTTATGAAGGGAACAGCCTAGATTTAATTCATGCTGCAATTTTGTTTTCATTTGCCAAAAGAGCTGGAAGGCAGAGTTATTACTAGATGCAATGACTCTGCTTTCATATCTTATTTCAACTAATAACTTTAGACTTGGACATCACGTAGCTATCTAAAAAGGAAATTAATTGAAAGGGGGAAAAAAAACCCCAGCATTCGTCCAAGTATTCCTCTGTGTAACATTCATGTATGGTTTGAATTCATTCTCTGAATTTTCTCTTGAATTTTGTCCTAAGAGGCAACTAAGATTGCCTTCATCAGAAAGCAGAAACTTGTCCAGATTTCAGTGTTCTCCAATCTCCACTGTCTGAGCTAACTTGCAGCTATTTTCTTTTTTCTTTTATCATCTACATTTTAAAATGCTACTCTAAATACTGTTTAATTACCTTCTTTACGTTAAGGAAAGTGAGCCATTGCGGACAACAGCATGATGCAGCAGTACCCCCAGTAGCTGTGGACATCAGGAACAGCTTCTGCAGGCTCCATGTGACTCATAATAATGAGTCTACTAATAAGCTTATTCAATGGAATTGGTCATGACACCACTGATACCAAAACCTAAGAAAGAGTTTATTCCAGTTAACCTTTCTCTTTCAGTAGACTCATAAGGCGGAAATACCTATGACTTACCTAAGTGCAGAGCCCAATCCAAATTTCAGGCATATCAAGACTCTGTAATTATTACTTACTAGAAAATTCAACTTTTCAATTCAAGTTTAATTACATTTCCCCTGTACTTGCCTCATGTTTCCTCATTTTGTGGACTAGATTTAAAATAGAAATTCAGATTATTACTTTATGTTTCAAAGGAACCAGGAAAAGTTCTCTACAAAACAGCCTACATTTCTTAAGTTTCTCACATTCTACACTTACCTCAGTAAATGTGGCAGTAGCCACATTAATCATATTAGTTTCCTTTATTAGTTGAGCATGTGCCTTTTATTACTATTTTTTTATAATGTTGCATTTCATTTTGGCTAAGAAAGAGTAGTTTTAATGTTTTTTTCCAAGCTCTTTCTTTAAAAAGACCATAACTTACCTTGATCTACTAATAAGGAAGAGGAACTGTTGTAAGGACTTAAAGTGGGCAGTTGCCTGTCTGAAACAATATTAGGGCTACAGAACTATTTTGCCATGAGATAAGCACAGAAGGGAGTGACAGGATGGCACTAACTCCAGGCCTGTTGGAGGTAAGATCAGCTTAGTGCTTCCTGGGTAACACATCCAGACAAAAATTCCCACTGTGCCAAATTCTGTACAGAAGCAACTTCTCATCTGCATATCACCAATCGAACAAAGATCACCCCAAGTTATGGGACAGATGGCATCTGTAACCACCAATGACCACTGAACCCCCCCCCCCCCTCAGATATTCCTCTGTGGATACCTGGTACTTGTACTGTAGATAAGATAAAGGTGGTACTATTGTCTGGCTGTTACCTCAGGCCTAGAGGGAGATTAACAAACCTTGGGGAGAAGAATGTATCCTCCACAACGGACACAAAGAATACATAAATTACAGGCTGCAAGGAAAGCAAACTAAGCAATTGTGCTAAAATCAGCTCTAACTGGGTAAAAGGTAACTCCAACAGGGGGAGATCACAGCCACTGACTCATAGCCTGCTGACCCTAGAAATCTGACTCCAAAGAAAGACTGGGCATGCAGACTAATTAGCATTAGAGAACTGTGTAGCTCATGAGCATTAATTCCTTTGTTTGCTAAAATGTATAAAGAGTGAAAAGTTTGGAAAGACTTCAGGACCCACACCAAGAAGTTAATGATGAAGAGGGATCAGTGGGACTACCATATGCCATGCCTATCTTCTGCTTGATCTATCTGTCACTCATTCTCTCTAGCTCTCCTCTCTTCCATTTCTTTCTATCTGTTTACCTCAAATTCATTGTTAAATAAAATTGGTACTATTGAATTCAGCATATGGTCTCATTTGCACTTTAATTCAGGCAGGAGCATCTCTCAATAACTGAATTGAACTGGGTGAAACTAATTGGCATGTTCCTCATCTGTCTAGTTACTTATACCTGAGAATCAAAACAGGTTTTTCTTACTGTAAACTGCATAACTTGGAGGATCATTGGAAGAAAAATTAAGGTGTTTTTTTTCTATATAAAACTCCTATTTAACTAAATTTAATTTTATTTTTTAACTTTTTGGACATTGAACATTTACTTATTGATCCTTAGAGAAAGTTTCTCTAACTTAGGATGTGAAAGGAAGATGTAAGTGCCTCCTCAACCCAAAGTTACATTATTTTTTTGGACATTCACATGAAATGTCCTTTTTCTTTTCTTCTTGCTTCATTGATCTGATCTGAGAAATATTACTCTCAACTGAGCAAAATAGGTTCTGAGAATTTCTTCATTATGTCTAGTGAACTCCCTAATCACCCATTTACTCTTCAACTTTCTTTCAAGAATCATTTTGAAATGTTTCTTTTTTTCTTTTCCCAGCGATACAAAATTCTTGGAGGAATTGAGTTGTTGTGGTTCAGCTGCATTCTAAAGATTCAGAAGTTTTGGAATTTACAGCAATTTCTTAGATAAGCATGTTGAAGATATATTCAGTCAAGTATTGAGTGTTCTTTTAGTTTACTCTCAAGGCTGTACATACTGCTTATAATTTTAACTCTGGAGCACAGTTTTTTCTACTTGTAAGATACAAGCTTGTTGTTATCTCCTTTCATAAGCTAAACATTTTTTTCTGGTATCCATATGCAAGGATTTTTGGCCCTTTAGGTGATTTCTCATGCAGGGACAAATGCTAAGCCAACAAATACTCTGAGTGCTCTTTACACAAAATGCTGCATGCTCACTAGACTAAATGCTGTGAGCTATCAGCTCTTTTGAAAAACATTATATCTCCTTTTAAAAGTGATATTGTTGTTCTCTGATGTATTTGATCTGCAGGGTTTTCTGCTGATGATTGCTTTATAATCCCTTTATATCTTGATATATAGAGAAGCACCTAGAAGCATGATTTTGAATTTGTTTTATTCTATTCATGTGGAACAATTATAGTGTAGTATTATCTGAGGATACATGATATTTTACTTTTTAGGTATGATAATACTAATAAAAAACTCACAGAGTGCTAGAGAAACAGAACTGGAAGTTTTATGTGAATGATACAGTACAAAGCAACTTGCTTTGGGCTGCCTTTTTCCAATGTCTTGATGCATTAAGAAGAAACTCTTGTCCTGACTTAACTAGCTGACCGTTTAAAAATCTTCTATTCTAAGGTGTAAATTTATTTCAAAGGAATTCCGTAAAGTAGAAAGCTGTTTCTTGCTTTTCCTGAAAGTCATGCTTCAGAATGTATCCAGAGCTTTCCTCCTTGAACTAGAAAAGCATGGAAAGCTCTTTAGAAAACAAACCCAAATATGTCATCTGCACTAAACAGATCAAGTGTTAAGGTTTCAACACTGATATATAAATGTTATCTACAATGTTGTTTCAGTCATTTCAATGAAGGACTTTATTTACATCCATAGATTCAAGTTTTCTAGAAAAATTGGTTTTTATTCTTTCTTTCTCATCAGTAAAAGAATATGCTGATGCCTTAGGTAAACAGACTCTTCCATGAAATGAATTAATGCATCTCACTGAAATGTAATATTAAAATATTTTCACTTATATTTACCATTTTGCAGACAATTGGAAATGCATATCTGTCCAAATGTATTTGAAGAAATTTTTGATCTGCTAATGGCTGCTCTTCAGACACATTTCTTCACAGTCAATCCACCTCTTGATGTAGAGGGAAACTCTTCTGCTTCTCCTTCCCCTCCTGTCCCTCTGAACAGCCCTTAGCCATCAATACTTGCACCCTAGTCATATGATTTGGCCAACTGAATTTCAGTAATGGCAACAAGGTCATAGCTATCCAGCATCACAATGACTTCCACCTCCTCTAATTTGTTGCCCATGGTGCATGTTTTGGTGTAAAGGCACTTCATCTGTGTTGCCTTCCTAGAGGAACACCTCTTAATTCCTCTGAATTATTTCCCTAGTGACTTCTGTTACCTCAGGAATCCCTGCCTCATGTCCATTAAGTCATCAGGTCTTACATGTATCTTATATGAGATGTCATTATTTATATATACTATGATAGCTGAAGAACTGAAATATGATGGCTGAATTTTAGTAGATGTTGAAACATGAAGCCATATGACTGTTGCACTTGGTGATATGATTTTTAGTGCAAGGTTAATGGTTGGACTTGATAATCTTAGAGGTCTCTTCCAACCGGAAGGATTCTGTGATCTTGTGATTCTATGTTCAACATTTAAATCCTAATGAAGAAAGTACTCCTCTTTGGGGAATTTTATCAGAACAAATTCAATTTAGTTATATGCTTAATCTCTCTTCTGAAATGTTTTTAAACACATTTTCTGGAATGGGCTCATTTGTTTATAATGTATCACTCTGCTTCTGAAAGCTTTTATGTTCAAAGAAACATACAGAAATTACTTAAGTTTGATATAATTTTTTTAGCCATTCTCAAGCTAGAAGGTCTACTTGGGCCAGGCAATACTATTGATGAGATAAACACTACTATACAAACAGGGATGTTTTGGTGCTAAAAACATCCTGTTTTTTTAAATTATGTGGAAGTCTCTGTGCTTCAGGGACATTTCAGTAATTTTAGTTGGGAGGATACCAAGTTCAGGCAGACTTGTTATCTCTAGACATGCCAGCTACACAGATCCACTGATCCTACAGTTGCAGAAGGGTTATCAGGCTGTCTTAGCCCCATGGGAACCCCAGCTCCAGGCTACTTCTCTGCTCAACCTAATAAGCTGTGCTGCTGGAGTACTCAGGTGCAGAGCAAGAAGCCTCACTGAGGTTTCAGAGCAGCCACACTGTCTCGCGAGGAAAGTGCTGAGCTAGAGCTAATAAGCTCAGCTGACCCTGAACTTATTATGGAGAACAGGAAAGTTTTTGCAGTGACCTCCATACCTTCATCATTTGGGGTCAGGAATATTTCAGCTCATTGAATAATGAAGAGCTGAATACACGCATGAGGGCTTGATTCTCTGTTGTATTGTCCTTTTAAAACTCTAAGCCATAATTTGGACTTCTTTACAGAAATGCTAATATCTGAAATTACTTTTTAAAATTTACTTATTTTTTCTGTCTCTCCTCCTTTTATTTTTTTATATATTTTTCACCTGAGGAGCAATTTCTTTTTTTGTTTGTTTGTTTTGTTATAGTCCAGCAAGTTGAAATAGTGCTAAGGAGCCCAGTGTAATAAACATGAAAATGCCATATTTCCTATTTAAAAGTGGTAGTCTAAATTAAAAATGTGGATATTCATCACTTGCTTTACATCTATTAGCTTTATTTGTGTTAATTTCCTGCCACTGGTCCCAAGATGGTATTTTCAGAATAGCATGAAATTGTTTTTCAAATTCTGAGTTCAAACCTTCACTTATAAATATGGTGCCTTAATGCAATACAATCTCCTCTGTTAATGACCTAATCTGATTTGAAACAAAGGGTCTTTCAGAAAATTCTCATATGGATTAACCACTTCCAAGCTAAATCAGCATACAAACACTGTTGCTCTAATAGGTAGTTTCCTAAGTGCTAGGACAGGTCTTGGTCACCAACTGACACAGAAAAACAGGGCGAAGAGACTGCAAGTAAAGGGAAATAAAGGTTTTTTTGAAGGAAAGAAAATAACACAGGAAAGTAATGGTTTCTGTCTCTTCAAATTACTGGTAGCGTGAGTTTGCTGCAGCCAGATTTTTGCAGCTCTCACAACACATCAGCCTTACCTCAGCAGAGATAAGGTCAGCTTATCCCAGCACCACCTTGCATCAGGCTCTGCCTTCCTGTAGCAAACAGTGTTTCCCTTTAGACTTTGGTGCTTACCTTAGGATCACCACCTTAGCTGGTGATCAGACCTGTCCTAGCATGTAGGAAACTATCTATTAGAGCAACAGTGTATGTGTGCTGATTTAGCTTGGAAGTGGTTAATCCACACGAGAATTTTCTAAATCTCCGACTAGGCTTTGGTTTCAGAATCTAGAAGCTTCACTGAAGATTTGGTACAGATGTGCACCGATTTGATTTCTTACTTTCTCACAGCAACTTATGGAAAGTTTGTTTTCATTCTTTCCCTGTCCCTTAGAGAAACTGAAAACTAGATATGAACATGTACAAGAAGAATAAAAAACGAAGCTCCTGACCCTCTTCATTATTCTTCCTTCACAGTTTTGGAACAGATTTTAAAATGTACTGTGAGGAGGTTTATTTTTGACATTATGGATCAGATAATTTATCCTACCTTCTTCGTATGTTTACATTGTTGATGTTGGGTTGATAATGGTAGATACATGCGTAGGAACATGTTTTAAGCTGATTTAGCTATTATGTAAGTGACAATGTTGAAAATTCTCTTACAGGGTTTGAAAAATATTGTTACCATAAGCCTATCAATGAACAGGTATACATAAAAAGTTTTCAAAAGCTAACTTACAATTACCATACCCTTTACCATTATCTTATGTACTAGTAAAATTTCTCTCAAATGTTCAGAAAGATTTCAAGGCTAAGATTTTGCACCACAGCTGTCAATTCCATCCTTCATATGTATGTATATGGCAGATACTTTTGTCTTTTGAAATTCTTCTTATAACTGGTAAATGTTGGACATATGCCTGGGCATCTGTACCAATTTTCAGATCAAAACAGATTAAACTAACGACAAATGAAAATACAAATACAAATACACAACTGCAAATAAAATTAATAGAAAATCTAAAAACTTGTGAGCCCAAGTCTGTGGTGTTAAATTCAGTAATTGTGATCTACATGTTAATGTATGCTAAAACAGAATTTACAACAACAAAAAACCTAACAAAGAAACAAACAAAACCAAGTTTTTTTCCTTTCTGTTAAAGGGAAAAACTTTTAATTGAGTTTTGAAATACTGCCTTTTTGTTCTTTTAATGCTATAGCAAATAGGTCACTGTCTGATTAAGCCTCATTAACAACTTCCTGTCCAGGGACTGGAAATTAGTATGTGAAATAAGATCAAATAAAACCAAAGCAGGTATTTTACAGCTATAATTTTTAGACAGAAAAAATTGTAAAGAATTAAAATGAAGAAATTTTGTAGACCAAGATAGTATTTTTAGAATATGTTAAGTCAAATATGTTAAGAATTGTTTTATTACAATAAATATTTTTATATACGTACAAAGATGACAATGTAATTTTCCTCTAGCATAGCTTTTCTTTTCTCATGTTACATTTCTTCATTCACTGCTTTTGCCCACTGAATGGCAGATGCATCTGCATCCTTAACCTCTGCTGACAGCCCTTGTTTAGACATAGTGCCTGGGGAAGACAGGGATGTGGGTGAAATAGGGTTAGAGAAGAGGATGAGAGAGGCAGAAATATCTGCTGGGGGGACTGCTCTGAAACATGGGTTTTGTTTGAAAGCTGCTTTTTCCTGAGGGAGAATAAGATGTAGGATCTCTTTTACATCTTACAATCTCTTTTACAATCTTTACATAATTGTCTTCTCCCTTCCATGTGGCAGTGGGTACAGTCAAATGTCAAAATTACATTTCTTCTTTGGTACTTAGAGGGTGAGGTTTTTTCTCCATTATTTGTAGTTGTGTTTTTTGTTTTTTTTTTAAACAACAAACCGAAACAAAACCAAACCAAACCAAAAAGCCAAACCAAAACAAAAACTAAACAAACAAAAACCCAGAAAAACAAGCCTCAGGAAAAACTATTCTATCCTAAGAGCCATGAATTTCTGTAAATTGTTTTAACTATGATGCAATTTCTGAAGGTATTCAACAAGTGGTCTATCTTTGCTCCCATTGAAGTCAGCAATGAGCTTACTATGGACATTTATGAGAATAATCATAAGTCATTATGTAAGGATTTTGAAAAATCCTATTCTGTTACAATCCTTGAGAATGTCAGTGAAGGTTCATACACATAAAGTAATTCCAGTCTAGGTATTTAGAGATAACAAACTTTCACTATTTAATAATCACTTGGGTATATTTAAAAGTTCCACAAGCACATTGCTCAATCCCAAGCACTCAAGCTTTTCATTAGTTTACATCCACCTCAAGACACAAAAATTTAAACAATTTAAAGCTCTTCTCTATGACTACTGAAAAAAAAATCTGTTATATCTTTCCTTATACACTTTGACAGCAGGGATCATATCAATTACAGGTACATGCATGTGCATGTACACAAATCCATAGAATTAATAAAATGGTTACTTGCTTATAATTCATTACTGAGTTAAAACTGTTAAGGAAAGTTACATGACAATTGACTGAATCTCTTCAAGGCATACATAGTATTGCTTCTATATAGTTCTGGCAGAACAATTAAAAAAAATCTTATTCTAACCATTCAGATTTTTACAAACATTAAGAAGAATATCTGAATTTAAGAAATTAAATATTTAAGTACTTTATATGCTTAATGTAAGACTATTGTACCTTTTCTTGTTTACCAATTCTATTGCTAAAAACTAATTACAATTCACAAGGAACTTCCAAAAATTTTAGCCAATGTGACCAGCCTAATGATTTCTTATATTCAATGTCCAGTACTTATTTTGAAACATTACCGTAATGGAGAAGGATCATATTATGCCACGAGAAAAGCCATACAAATTCATTTGTTTCAGTGGCTTCTAGACACCATGCAGGGAAACGAGTACTAATATTTGGACAAAAAAAAATCAAAAGAACATCAAAAAGAGTGTGGGATGCAGCCTACTAAACACCTAATTAGATAAAATGTTCAGTGAGTGGGTAGACATAACAGAGCATGGCAATGAGGAATCAACAAGAAGTGTTTTCCATACATCTTCTTCCCTCCTAAGCATTTATGAAGGCAAGTCCTCAATACTCCAGAGAAAATTGAAGATCTTTGTTAAAAACTCATGGTATCAAACAGTCTTTGATTCCTTCAGCCCTCTAACTCAGAATTTAATGGGCAACATCTTACAGTATAGTGGTTCCTGCCATTCAGTGCAATAAACTCTTTGCCATGAAAGTATAAGGCCACCAATAATTATATAAAATGAGATGAAATATTATTAAAGGCATTGGACCTCCAAAGTTGAAATCATAATATGTAACGTTGACACTATAAAATACAACATTTTGCTAAATCTCAAGGTGATACTCAACAGTGATAATACTCCATACCTCACTGCTCAAGTGTCTCATTAATAAAGTGAAAAAAAATAATGGTGCTATTCCATGTCATCCAGACTTTTCCACACCTCTTCCCTGCAAAAACACAGTTTTGTTACTTTGTTACTATATTTACTAATTTTCAAGGTTGATTATCACTAAAGAGAATATTTTATACTGAATTGGTTTACACTGTAATAATGAAGAGCTTATGGCAATTCTGCATAAAGCCATAAAGACGTGCATTATGGATAATCAGATATTTGAATGCAAATTTAGTATTCTAGAAAGTAGAGTTCTCTCTGCCAGAGTTCAAGAAACATTTGGATGATACTCTCAGGCACAAGGTGTGACTTCTGGGAATGATCCTGTGCAGTGCTAATGGTTGGACTCGATGATCCTTGTGAGTCTCTTTCAACTCCACATATTCTGTGATTCTGTAGTATTCAAAATGTTAATGTGACTTTGAAAGGAAAAACTTATGCTGGTTCTGTTGTGAATTATTATTGATCTCGGTTGTTTCCTGACAAAATTATTAATTGCTTTACTCTGATCTTAAAAAACCTCAAAACAAATGACAAAGAACTAACCCAAAAAAGAAACAAACAGAACTGCAGATTTGTTGTTAGTCTTCTTACTTTCACTAAAATAATCTCTAGAGGCTTCAATTTAAGGCTAATTCTTCTTATCTTTTTCAAAGCTTGCCTATATTAACAGGTATTGTAGTCTGAATATAAAAGATAATACCTGCTACATGCAGCTTTTGTTCTTTTAGGATTAGAGTTAACAACATTCATCCAAATTCTCTCAGCTTTGAACAAATGTGCTAAATGGAGGAGAGTTGTTTTCCCCCAAATGTAGACACCCACAGAGGAGGCAGCCATAATTTGTATGGCAGAGTGCCCAGAGCCCAAGCAGGAACTGGGAGGACAGGAACTCATAACTGCAGTTCTTCTCAATTCTGTAGAAAATTTTATTGTTTCTTCTACCCTGAGGTGGACGAAGGGTAAGTGGAATCATATGATCACAAAACTATGATGTGAACAGCAGGAAAACCTTTCTTCAACTTCTAGTCTGCCTGCTTGTCTTGGATGCAGTGTTACTGATGTGCAGAGATTACTGCACACTCTCAGCAGAGGTGGCAGCTAAGGATCCTCCGGTATCTCTCAGGGCAGAATCTCACAGCAGAAATTTAACAAGGTAGAAAGGTTTAAGGTTTAGGTCCTGAAACTGTGTATTGTACATGAACACCCATATTTAGGTGTCTGGGTAGTGCAAAAGTAGATATCAAAATGAAATTAATAAATAGATATAAAAAAATGCATTTCTGTGACTGTGTTTTCATTTCATGTGCCAAAGCTGATCCTCTAGGTCTGAGCCTAAGTTTTTCATCTTATTGCCACAAGAGTAACAGTGTTTCATTGCAGTTTCTACACAACCTTAGTGGAAGGCTGTAGCATTTTAAGTCTCCTAGTCATATATCAAAAAGCCAATTTTTAACAATAGATCAAGAAAATGTCACCTGAGCTGATCTTTCCCCATGCATTCTGAATACTAAACACTTGGGAACTGTAAAGAGTTTGCTAACACTTTTGAATTTTTAATGATAATCACTATAGCAAGTACCATTATCATGTTGCTTTATTTTCCTTTAGGAAACTATTACTGTAAGAAAACCTGAAGATAACAGAAAGTAACAAGAGTATAATATTTTAAGTCCACAGAACACTTAAAATATTGATTATATCACATTGTGATGATTTAGAGAAAAAGGAAAAAAAAAACCAGAATAATTTTTTAGACTTTTCATGTTCCCTCAGAATTTTCCACATGGTCTATAAGAATCAAAACATTTTTGAAGTTAGATTTTCATGTTCAAATGTATCTAAGTGAATGAAAAAATGATAATGTATTTCATAAATAATTGTAAAGTAAGAATATAGGGATTTGTTACCTACAAATGTGATTTTCATAAAAAATTTGCAATAATTTTCATTTTATGAATATGTTTTTTAATTACATTTTTCAGGTTTTCTGTTACTTTAACAACAAGAAATGATAATGTCCCAGCCCTATTCTTGCGTAAAAGAAAAGCTAATGAATAGATTTTTCTTAGCATTGGTTTTTTAGAACTAGAACAAAAGAGGTTTATGAGTATTTTGAAGATGAAATATAGAAATAATTGTCTGAAATGTAAAGTGACTTTCACTAGATAAATTAAAACTGTATTTATTCTTTTATATGAGTCTGATTTTGTGATGTTTTTCCAACACCCTTCAAAAATAAATTCCAAACCTGTTCACTCAGAAGTGTCTTCATTTTTTATGTATTAGGTTTTCATGCTTCCTTTTCTGTTATCTCTCTCACATTCAAGAACTCTGGTTTTTGATGGTCAGGAATGCCAAATTCCATATTAATCAGTATGTATTGTAGCTGACTTCAAATTAATAATTATCCTTCATCTTCATTTCTCTTTTAATTCAGACTGTTTTTCTGAATTCAAAATTATACATTTTAAGTTTATTAAGTGTTAATACTCTTAGGTTCAGTAAAACTTACTGCGACCATTCCAATGAAATGTAATGATCAACGAGACTATGATGCAACAACTTACAAAGTTAAATGTTTTTCAAAGGGTCTTAGAACATAGAAGAACCTATGGTACTGCAGAATTTGTTTCATTACCAGACACTTCAAAGAGATTTGATTGCATATTTTCATATCTCATTTGTTTTCAGAGCTATTTGCACCACCAGTATTTCTCCTGTCAAAAATAAAATACAAGCTATGAATATAATTTCATTACTGCTTGCTGTCTAGAAAATCAATGGTATGGAACTCTTTTTGAGTTCAGTAAAACTGAAAAAGCTCTTTTTTTTTTTAAACCATATCTTTTATTTAAGTAGTATGAATAATGTTTGCATCTGAAATGATTGTCTAAGAAGAAAAGCATATTCATTTGTTTTTCTGAAAGCAGCAGTTACTGAGGTGTGTGTGAAACACACATTCTGTGTTTAACACATATAATGTGTGAAGCACACATTATGTGTGAAGCACACATTATGTGTGAAAGACTCATTCTTATTTCTTACCTTTACTCCAAAGAAAATGGACAAAGGGGAAAGAAGTGACCCTAAAAGGCTTGTTTGCAGTTGGGAGACTTCTGAGGCTGTGTTTTGAGGGGAGTGAAAAGGAAGAGCTTGCCTGGTTATTTTTCTAAGGCCATGAAGAAAATATCTGTTGCATAATTATACTATTATCCACTCTGTTATTTTAAGGAGTCAATTTTAGTTTTAGTAGTCACCACAAGCATTCGGTTAAGTCTTGGGTCCATTTTCATGACCTGTCTCTCCAGAAATGCTATTTGAAGATATTTCTGTTTCATTCCTTCCCACTTACCATTGTCCCTGTTCTACAATTTGCTAAGGAACAGAATAGATTGACAGATCAAATCTTGACAGTTGCGTGAGCCCAATGGGGAAGTGATCTAAATCAAACCTAAAACCATTAAATGAAACAAAAATAACATGGACTTGTTCCCTGACCTTATCCATCAAGTCTCTTCACTGAGAGCTGTGTCAGCATGGCTGAAGAAGAGACCCAGCATGGTCTGGAGCTGGAGTAGAACAACCAGCATCAAGAGTTTCTGTTCCTGAGAAGTTTCTCCTTCTTTACACTGATCTTGTTTGCAAAAAAATTTTACCTCTGAAGTGGGGATAAGTGGAGAGGGGAGGGTGGAAATGGTTGGAAGAGACAAGAAATGCTCCATCTTTTCCATGAGTTCTACTTTCCTACATGCTACAAAATACAAATACCAGCAGGAGTCTGGTACAGTGACAGAGTCATTGTAAGAAAGCAACGGTATTGTGATCTTGGGAAACCTGGGAAGGCTGTTTTGTCAGATATCTTTTTCTGCAGGGCTGAATCTCAGGATTAAACACATGATTTTCCTTCAATAACAATCACATCTAATGAAGTTCTTAATCTTTTACCTATTATCTTTAATTAAAAAAAATTAAAAAAAAAAAAAGAAAAATACCCCAAACAGTAGCTTTCCTCAGAGAACTCATTAAGGAGTTACTGAAGCTGAATGTACCTCTCAAATTTGTTTCCAAACAACTTCATGATTATTTCTTTCTCAAAAATGTTTTTTTCTTTGTTTGTTTGTTTGATTGATTGTTTTTATTGTTGTTGGTTTATTTAGAAATCAGTTGGGTCAAGCAATCCACATGTACTTTATGCAGAAAACACAAAGAAGATATTGGGTGCATTTGTTCATTCCTGAAGACTGTTTCCTGTCCCTCTCAGGAAATTAAATCTTTCACCTCAAGCATATATATATTTCCCTTATAAGCACTTGGAAAAATTCACTATATTAGACCCTGTGTTTTTCAACATCTATAAATTACTTGAAGACAGGACTGAAGGGATACTAAGCAAGTTTGCAGATGACACAGAACTCAGAGTAGCTGTTGACTCACTCAAAGGCAGGAAAGTCCTGCAGAGAGATGTCAACAAATCAGAGTACTGGGCAATCACCAACCATATAAAATTCAACAAGGGCAAGTGCTGTATTCTGCATCTGAAATGGGGCAACCCTGGATGTATGTACAGTCTGGGGAATCCAATGCTGGAAAGCAGTGCCACAGAAATGGACCTGGGGGTCCTGGTTGATGGCAAGTTGAATATGAGTCAGCAGTGCCTTGGCAGCCAGGAGGGCCAACTGTGTCCTGGGGGGGCATCAAGCACAGCATCATCAGCTGGTGGAGGGAGAGGATTGTCCCACTCTGCTCTGCACTGGGACAGCCTCACCTTGACTATTGAGTGCAGTTTTGGGCACTGCACTATAAGAAAGAAATGAAGCTATTAGATACTTTCCAAAGGAGGGGAACAAGGATGGCAAAGGGCCTTGAGGGGAAGCCATATGAAGAGTGGCTGAGGTCACTTAGTCTGTTCAGCCTGGAGGAGACTGAGGGGAGACCTCACTGCAGTTACAACTTCCTTGTGATGGGAAAAGGAGATGCAGGCACTGATCTCTTCTCTGTGGTGACCATTGACAGGACTCAAGGGAATGGCCTGAAGTTTTGCCAGGGGAGCTTTAGGTTGGGTATTAGAAAAAAGGTTCTTCATCCAGAGGATTGTTTTGCACTGGAACAAGCTCACCAGAGAAGTGTTCACAGCACCAAGCCCGATGAAGTTCAAGAGGTATTTGGACAATGCTCTCAGGCACATGGTGTGACTCTTGGGTATGGTCCTGTGCAGGGCTAGGAGTTGGATTCCATGATTCTTGTGGGTCCCTTCCAACTCAGCATATTCTATGACCATTATTATTCAAAATCACAAGATATATATCAGTTTCTATTAAAACTTAATTGTGGTATGACAATCATATAGAGTCTGCAGAATAAATGGTCTCTTTTTCTGTTGCTGCAACAGGAAAATTCATGTTTGAGGGAGAACAATAAAGAAAACTGAGATCTAAATATTTCAGCAAAAATACTAATTTATGATAATGTGGAGGTTTGAGTTGGCTACCATCATTCTCTAATCTGAGGATTTTAAGGACTGGATATTGACTGTGCAAGTGTCTGTCCACACATGTATTCAGGATAATTCTCTGCTCTAACATACGGTGAAATAGTAGCCTTTCAGATAATTTAAATAGCTGACTTTACCAGTAGGCAGCCAGTTTTTAGATATTTTCCCAAATGCAGCTATCTTCTGTGTTTAATACAAAATATTAAATCTGTGAGAGGGTTGGGAGGAGAGCTCTGTAAACCTTCCAAATAAGTGGGTTGCTAGGTGCTAAAAACAAAACTGAAAAAAGACCAAAAGAACGTGGTTTTTTTTTCAGAAGGCATGAATCAAATAGGAGAAAAAGCCTTGCTCTCCCTTCCCCTCAATTTATTGCAAGTCAATAACTCCCAGTCAAACATGTGTGAGTTCCCTTGGCAAGTAGTTGTGTGTTGTAAAGGAGATACGTAAGGACTACCTGGCAGTGGAGATGGACTCGGCTGGGAGTGATGAGGGGTAAGTCCCAGTTTAGTTCAGGTGTGCTTGGATCCTAGTGGGTCAAAGCTATTCAAGGTCTACATGGAGCAGATGGATCAAGTTATACAGCACAATGCACTCAAGCATGTCAGATGTGTGCTTGATACAGCTAAAGAAAGATGCAGTCACTAAACATTACTAGAGTACACTGTAATAGTAGGTAGTCATCACCTTTACAGAAGATATGACCCTCCTAAGAGCACACTAATACCAAAACCGTGGTGAATAACTGCCTGCTAAAAAGCACAAATTGGTGAAAAAAGTTTCCACATGCTCAGTCCTGCAACTGAGTTACCTTTCTCCTTATTAGAGTAAGCTAAGAAGTTACCAAAAGCAGGAATGAGACCTATATATCTCATTGAAGCAGAAGTGTGTGGGTCAGACAACTCCTAGTCTAATATGGAAATATTTACATATACATGAAAAGACAAAGAAAAACACCAAACATTTATCCTAATAAGAGGTATCTCCTAATTACAGAGTGAAGAGGAGGGGGAAAAAAACCAAGTGTACCAGCTTGAGTTTGGTCTAATTTTAGGTGATGTGATGACAAACTAAAGGAATGGAACATCTGTAAATTCAGATACTGGAACACTTTAATCAGGTATATTGGCTCGTCAGTGTATTTTTCACTATGCTCAAATGTTAACAGGGTAGGTCCTGATGTGACCCTGACACGCCAGCTGAACAGATGGAGGTTATGAAGAGTTGCCTTGCAATATCCTATTTTCTGTTCTCACGTCTGCCACACCCTCATAAATAAAGGTCTTCACTGTGGAGACATACTCATAACTTGCAGTAGAAAGAACAACTTTGATTTTTTTTTCTGCTGTTTTCCCAATTTTTTAATGCAGTCCTCTGAGAGCTTTATTTGAAAGTCTGAATTATCATATAATATTGAAATAATTTACCTGGAGATTGTACCTGTGGCAGTAATAGGAGACTTATGAGGCAGTTTAGGAGACAAAATTTGCCCTTGAAATTTAGGTCATCCCATCAACACTATGAGAAACTCTAAGAAGGCATTAAGGGTAATCTGGCCTTCAGAAGTCTCTTGCTTCTGTAAACAGAAGTCTCTCAGGTCTGTCCTCTTTTATATAACAGATGGTGTAGAAACTGAAGGTATGTTTGAATGTTTAAAATAATTCCAAAGGTTATATGGTACATGAAGCACTAGTTTTGGCATTTCCATTAGTTCTTTAAGAATTGTTGTAAGTCACTGTCCAGCCCCTTACAGTAGCCAGCACCAGATGCTTCAGGGTAAGAGGAAGGAGTGTCTGACTTGAACAACTGCAGAATAAAGTGCTCAGAAGAAAAAGTTTTTGGTTTCATTTGTGTATTCTTTATTTTAAAATCGAAATTTGCTCACTAATGCTTTGCTTATCCTCTAGGGCATTGCCTCCTTATCAGCAGTAACAACAAAAGACTATCATTGTATACAGGACATACTTATCTGAACAAAAGCTGTTTTTTTCAGGCCAAAGGGTTACATTTTTATCCAATGCAAGCACTGAGCCTTGAGCTGTCTTTGTAAGATAAAGAATTATCAAAAGACAGACTGTTGGACTTGAAGAATTTTTAGAAAATCTGAAGTTTACTAATCATTGTAATCTAAAGTATGCTGCATGTAATGACCTGAGGATGTGCCTGAAGGTGTATTTCTTAATCTGAGTTCTAAGACTGAGCTGCCATAAGAAAGAGCTTCAAGTTTAAAAACGTTAAAATGGTTTTGTGCACCAGCCAATGATGGCTAATGCAGTATTGTCAGTTTTTTTTCAAACTTAAATTATTCTAGGAAATCCTTTTTCCCATCAGTAATTGCAAGTTATTAATAATATGCTGAAAAATGCCTCATCCATTTCTGAATTTTTCCTAAACTTCTGAGCTATATATTACCCTGGGACAGTGTGTTCCACACCTGTGTCATGTGACAGAGACAGTATTTTTTACACATTAACTCCTGGTAATAAACACCATTTTAAGGATTGAATATTGCAGTTAGTAGGATGAGCAATTTATTCTTCCACAGCTGTGTAGCACATATTGCCTAAACCTGGAGATGTGTTTCCTGATGTTTTGTTAATTACTATTTGAATTTTTTATGGCAACTCCTTAGGAGAAAATGAGGTAGAAGAATAAAATTTCCCTTTAATTTCCTGAAAGAGAAGGTCCTTGACAGAAATCTATTCCAACCATTTTTGTGCTAAAGTCCAATGCAAAGGAATAATTTAGTGTCAAGTTATAAAGCCATATGCTGCCCATGGTTTTACACTGAACAGCCATACTGAAATGGCCAGCTTAGGCATCTTTCAGCTTTACTACTTTCTCTAATTTCCCAGTTGTTTTCAGATTCCTGCCAAAACCATGATCCTGGCTAGGCTCCATTTCCTATTTTAAATCTAATCATACCCCTAGAATGAGTTGTTCTCAAAAAGGTGGAAGTGGGATGAATGCTTGGCAGTGAGAGAAGAGGAGAAGTAGACAATGAAATTGGATTTTTGACATCAGTCTACAATTTCATCCAATGCAGCTGACCGCACAATTGTAGGATCTACTACTTCCTTCCTGCCCATCCTCTGTCTGGTGCCAAGACAGCTGTTCACACAGTGAACCAAGGCAAGAGATATTCCAGGGCTCTGGATCTATCCCTAAATAAAATGTGTGGTTCTCTGTTCATCCTAAAGAGGTGGATTTGTTAATTCAAGTCCCTGTGTAGCCACACAAATATATATATTGGCATAACATGGAGAGAAGCTTGGCATTGGCAGTGATTCATGAAAGAACAAGTACGGTCTCCTAGCAAAGAATGTCTCATACAGCCTCAGCTTCAGAAGAATGAGTGAATATTCATCCCCACGGGTAGTACTGCTAACTTCAGAAGACTTCAGTAGGACTAGCCACCTGAGTAAGAAATGTACAGGGTAGCCCTTGGTTTCTTTGGAGCATCTTATCCTTAATTACAGCGCTTACCCCTTGTAACCCAGCAATCTCACTCATTGCCTCACAGACTTTTATCTGTGCACTGCTGCCAATCCGTTACTCATTTACATTGGCATAATGAGAAGGGTTGGATGATAGTGTTTTTTCATTACAATTTTTGTAGAAAGCATTTTTAACATAGTTAAACAATTTGGTCCTATGAAGTGAGCAGAGGCTTACTAATATCTTTTGGAGTTGAGTCTGCTGAGTATCTCACAGATCACTCAGCCTCTTAAATGATTAGACCATTTTGGAATGCCATCCATTTGTGTCAGCATTTTATCAGTAATACAGAGATTATGCTTTAGATTGTGTCTTAGCCTGATTAACTGCTGTACTAGAATGGGATATTGCATCTTTATGTCCTTTATAATCTAGAATTCATCTTGATTTACATAGTATTAAAACACATGGAATAAACACAGACATTCATAATTCAAAGAATTAATGCTATCTGGCTATCCTATAGTCATGAAATAAATATAATGACCCTTAAAAGGTCTGCTGGAGTAAGCATCTGACAGGGTGGACAGGAGTAAGACAGAGATTCTGCTCAAGGAGGCAGGGTGTGTACTCAGCATCTGAGCTATTCCACTGCCCTACCACATACTGAGGTAAGTTAGAAAGTCAAATGGGGAGAACAGCAGCAGAAACACAGTTGTTGCTTATGGTTATTGCAATGTTTTGTGAAGAGAGACAACAAATTTGATCTTGAGGACTTGGAAAGGATCATTTCTCTTCTTAAGGCTATGTTGTCATGCAGAGAAGCAGAGAAGGAAAGATGTGCAGCTATCTATTCCTATAGGCTAGTTCTTTGAAAGGACATAAGCACAAAGAGGTGACATACTATAGAATAAATTTTGTCATTGCTTCTTGCATACTGGAATAATATCTAAATTTGATGGGACATGAAATCACAGACAATCTTTTCCCATCAGGGAAACATTTCTTCTGCTTTTTTTTTGGCCTTAATATTTCCTTCTTATATTTTTATTTTCCCTGTCCTCCTATCCTCCCTGATATTCCCCCCTCTTTTGCTTACAGATTAGTCCAGCAAAAACCAGTCCAGCCACGGATACTGTGTTTAGTAAATGCCTTGCCAGGTCACTGCTGGGTCTTGCTTTCCCAGGCCTTCCCTTTGCAACTCTGCATCCTCCAGACCCCGTATTACCCCTCTCTCAGGCCCTACATGTTCTTATGTGAGGAGCTGACTGGTTGTTGTTTTACTCCTTCCTCAAAGCCCTTTGCCGGGAGGTACTGGAGATGTGGCAGAGCTGTGACATGTGGTGGCTCTGCTCAGTCCACTCTCAGTGACAGTGCAGCACAGCAGCCTGGGGAGAAGCTCTCTGCTGAGAGGTATGGAGCAGCCCAGTCATGCAAGGGGCACAATGAGCAGCAAGACAGAACAAAGGGTGTGAGTTTCAGTCCACAGGATAACTCCAGAAGCATGAAGTTTGGTATTGGTTCACAAGAAGAGACAGAAAAGATATTTCTGACTCCCTTTGAGGAACAGTGTAGTGTAGTGATACGCAGAGGCAGCTACAGATGGCGCAAACATGCCTTGGGGCAGTATTCCACACTGATCAAAACATGGGAGCACTTTGCATGTGAGGTTTGTGCCCAGTTTATCAGTCCTGTTACACAGATAGAGTGACCTTGTTAAAATTCCTGCCTGTTGAAACTCTTAACAAAGAATCATAAAATACATATTTTAGGACACACTTGTGAACTATACAGTCACTAATAAGCTACATAAGTTTTTACAGCTACAATAGAGAAGTGGAACATATTGAGATATATTTTGGTGAGAAATAGAGAATGTATTTTGCAAAGTGGAAAAGGATGCCTAGCAGAAAACTGGTGGATGTAGATATTTCTGAGCTGTAATCCATTTTAATCATGGAATGTCGAATAAACTGTGTATTTACTTATAGATTTCACATTGTTTACCAAGGTTCTTCATTGAGCAGAGCAAACAATAGAGCAACTTCCACAGCAGACAATACAGTTTCATTATAATGATTGTGAATTTTATTATAATTTTATTTTCTTGTATGATCCATTTTTAGCTGCAGTAGTGCCAGTTTATGATACTGTTTTAAAGTAATCATAACATCGTTTTCATTATCTCTTTTGGAATATTTGCCACCTTAGACATATGTCAGTGACATTTAAATGAATACTGTATTTACATGTAATATGTACATAGGATAAAGCTATAAAACAGATTTTTAATGTGCAAATCAACACTATGCTATACCACTGTTGGGAGGTATTTTCAAGGTTGTGCAATGTATTGATACCATCAGGGCAAACAGATTTTCAATAGGGAACATTTCATATTATTATTTTTTTTAAGACAGATACAGAAAATTGAATGCTATTCACTCTGTACTATTTAAAGATAAGAAAGACTTAATATTGTTACTCATAAAATTTATCTGCTGTATTCAGAGAAGGATTTGTGAATGCTCAGCCATGTTAAAACTCTGTTTCTTTTCAATATGAAAATTTTGAAACAGTTGAGGTACCACTATATGCTTTTGAATAGGTCCAGAGAAATGGTGAAGACTTGCTGATTTTGCTTCACACACAGGTTTGAAAGACACAACATCTACCAAGATGTACTACTGTCAATTCAGGAGATGAAGTTGGTCAAAATGAGCCACATAATTCTTCATCTTCATTGAAGGAAATTCTCACAGAACTGTACCCTAACTTTAGAATGTTTGTATCACATATAAACAGATGAATTCAGACTTAGTTCAATAGTAGAGGACGGACTGGAGGGTATAATGTGCATGATATGATAAATGGAAAGCATTTCTCTTTAGCACATGGATTACTTACCTGGACAAGGATATCTTGGGATGGAAAAAACACCAGTATTTCCTGTCTGGTTTGCCATAGTCATGGTAACATGAGGTAGGTGGGAGTCACCATGGTACCCTGGGGAATACTGTGCAAAGGGAATGTTTCACCAAAAGGCAAAACCAATACTGACAGAGGACTAAGATTTGTAAGGGTAAAATCAGTTTTTTATAAAAGTAATTGAGAGGACTCAGGGTAGAGAAATCTTTCAAATAGGCAAGATCTGAAAAACAGTAAGAAATTTCAAGCCAGATACTGAATTGCTCTCAGTTAACAGAGCTACATTAATCAGTCGATCAAATATAAGAAAAGGGTGGACTGCAATTCTATAGGGGACAAGAATTTCTTTAAGTGTATTAGTTAATCATAGACTTAAAAATTATTCAAAATAGATTTGATGATCTGTCCACTTTTTCTTTAAATAATAAAGGCTTCCCACCTCTTGAGCTTCCCCATCCCTTTGCATCTTGATGACTCACTTTCTCAAGCTCACTTCCTTGTCATAAAATGCATGGTGGTTTTGTAGGTGTGAAAAATTCTACTCGATCTTCTGAACACCCAGGAAAATATTCTTATGGTTATTTCTGAGGCTAGACAATCCATCCACTGGAATACAGACCTCTACTCTCACAGGATGTGGGATGTTTCCAGGTTTTGTTCAGGACAAACTAACTGAGCTTTTCAATGGGCATTATTGCTAAGCAGCGCACTACTTTCCCTCCTCCTTTAAAAGGTTTTTTATCCAAAAGAAAGTGTCAGAATGAGGAATAAAGGCAATCTTTCCACTCTTCTTCTCAGGCACTGTCTATGAGAAAATATATCATGAATTGTAGAAATTACATAAAGTCACTCCTTGCTATTTCTAGAACTTTAGCAGGATGAACTGTGCCACCATATATATGTGTTCTAGATAAGGATACAAAGACACAATGTTCTGCTACTTAGTACATTGAAAAAATCCAAAGACAGAGTTACGTTTGATTATACCTTCTACATATTTCATTAATACATTTTCAATCCATAAACTTCTCATGGCTAACTGGAGGAGAATTCCATTTCCGTTTTTTCCAAAAGAAAATGTCTTTTCATTCAAATAGTAGATTTTCTTTTTCTTTAATCAGGATGAAAGAGAGATCTTTACTGGAAAAATATTTTATTCCAATGTTTTGGAAAACTGGAGACAAATTGATCAAAGTTGATTCAAAACTTTAGGCTATTTTATGCCAATTCCATATGAAAGCCCCACCACTGAAATCTTGGCTCATATGGTTTCTGAGCTCTCTTACTGACCATTGGGCTATGGGTTTTTCCGACTTCTTTCTCTTGTTTTAGTAAAGGAATCCATCCTGGACCTGAGCAATTTTTTCACAAAACCTTGTTAAGACCAGTGGTTTTGATTTTAATGAATCAACATGTCTGATGCAGAAGTTTGGTCAACAATTTTCCCAAGAGCTGATTGCCACTTCATTGATGATTCAGATAGGTGGCTGTTGTAATAATTCCTTGTGCCCCTTCAGCTGAGCTGTCAGCTTAAAGTACCCTTGTCACACCTCCGTACCTTTCGTGTTTGTGAAGAACAGTGACATTTGCATCTCTGTCGCACACTAAATTCAGCTAGAAGAGACACATAGGCAATATGTTGTTACTGGTTTCTGGTTTGTTTGTGAAACCTGCCAAGTCTCTTTGTAAAACAGCAAATTGCACACAGTTCAAATATGCATAAAATTAAGGTATTATTTATTTTTTTTTTTGACTACAAGTTCCCTCTGCATCAATGTTGCAGTAAAATTAACATGAGATAACTTCCTGAGTGCCCCATTTACCCACCAGCCCTGGGCCAGTTCAGCTGGCTACAGGCAAGAAAAGTAATTTTAGTTCCAAAATGCAAACATTTTTCAAAATGTCACCCGATGCCAAAAAAAAAAAAAAATTTTGCAGAGATCGGCCAACTACTCTATTTTCAATCTCTATTACTTTAGCCATTCATTTGGAATAGACCTACTATGGCAAGTCATATTACAATGTCAGCTATTTTAAACTTACTATAGTGAAGAGTCGACAGCATTTTATTGGAGGGGAAGTGTTTTCAGTGATACCTGCAAGATCCTTTATGGTGTCCATGAATCTTATTCCTTAGTACACTACTCATTAGTACTTTAACAATCTGTTGTTTCCAGAGCATGGCATAATGTGTTGGATATAAGCTTTGAAATGTTTGATGCAATAGAAAACAATTAATACTTGTAAGAGTAAGAAGGATTGCTTGCTATTTCAAATGTAGAGGTAGATCTTTTATAATTTAGGAAAAAAGTGCTGTCACTCCCTCCTGTATCTTTGTAGTCAAATCATACCTTTAGGTGTAAGTATAATTGCTTTCCATACATGTTAAAAATGAAGTCTAAATGCTAAAAAAAAAAAGGGATTTAATATAAAGAGAAATTATGTCCCTGCGTGAATGATATTCATTCCCATTTTATTCTTACCTACAATCCGTAACAGGAAATGAAAAATACTTGCAGATGTCAAGTCTTGAAATCTGAGTTCAGAAGCACTATGAGATAGTGAAGCAGTAGAAGCTTTTGTTAGCTGGTACATATTGACTGTTCCTAGTACAAGTTAAAGCAGTTGAAGAGACCCAAATATTTCACCTTCTGATACTCCCTTTCTTAACAATCAAAAATCTATTTGTTATGAATTGATAATTTTTTTATTTGCAATATTTAGGATCCTAGAAATTGAGACAAAAGCTTCTATAACTAAATAAATCTAAAATCAGTCCTTTGCAAACATGATGCAAAAAGATGCCCCCAAAAGCTTTAACCTATTAGACTGCAAAAGAAACATTTATATGCACACAGTGTTCCTCTGGCATGGAGGCATAAACAATAGGATAATGTTATTCAGTACTGTAAACTCTTCCATGTCCTCTGAACCTCTGAAAAGGAGAAGACACATTGATGGCTGGAGATAGTTTTAATCTTTAACTTGCCTGCTTTGCTCACTTAGGGATCATATAAGATTGAAATGAAGTTTAAAGACAGTGAGTTTCTTGATCTCTAGTTTTATGCACGGCAAAGATACCCAGAA
Organism: Sclerurus mexicanus; assembly: GCA_013396755.1. NCBI lineage: Eukaryota > Metazoa > Chordata > Aves > Passeriformes > Furnariidae > Sclerurus > Sclerurus mexicanus. The sequence goes on along the minus strand of VWZF01000194.1, from coordinate 224,360 downwards.
CAAATGATCAGAATTCCTTTTGCTAGAACACTTCAATCCATGTTATGAACAGTTTTCTACTCTGCAGTAAACAAACTTAGCATTTGTGCCCTCCTCCTGGCTGCTCCCAGTTCTACCTCTGGTTCTGTACATGCTGCATATTTAACAGAGTAATTATCAAGTTTCAACAAAATTCATACAGAGTTTCTCTATGTTTGTAGGTCATGATTTTGCAGGCTCAGACAGATGTAAGATACAGCAGAACTGAAAAATTGTTTGCTCCTCCAAAAAAGCAGAAAAAAAGAAATTACATAGATTTATTTTCAACGTGACAGGCCATCTGCAATTTCCACAGCAGCTTTCCAACCTGAAAGTGGGCTGTAAATAAGCACATTGCAAATATCGACCGACACATGCAGTGAGTAATTACAGCATCAAGGTATCACTGATCTAAGCGGTAGAAGTTATTGTAGTTAACCCACAGGGCAAAAAGAGCCTTGCCTTTCCATTAATACTGTTTGGTACATTATCTGGTTGCATTTAGAAGCATGACCCAGTTAGATCTGGGATCTGTCCCATTTATTGCAGTTCATCTGAGATACAGTGTTTTTTCTGCTACATTGACCTGTTCATAACCTTTTTGTTATATGAGGTTTGTCACCTCATTAGTGACCTTGCTGTGGTCTGAGCTCATCATGGGACAGTTTTTCTACTGGCCATTTTGTTTACAGGAGACACTGTGTCTCAGCTACAGTAGGATAATATTTTCCCACCAGTTTGTCCTTTTAAGTAGTATCCTGAAATAACTCCCTTTTTTAAAATTTATTTTGCTGCTTTCCATTACTTTATTTTGATGCTCTCTTTCTTCAAACAAATGCTTGTTTTCCTGTAATTATCAATTTGGTCTTCTATTATCCAGCTTGTGTTGGTTTTTTTTTGGTTGGTTTGTGGTTTGTTTTATTTTTTTTTTAATTTTTTGTTTTTACTTATCTGTGATGTTGGAATTGTTAAGTACAGGCACACAGCAGTGTTGTTTCTCAGCTTTTTCGGATTTCTTCTTTTCTATCACATGCCTTGAAAAGTGGTCAGTGGGTTGCTTTGTTTTTCTCCTCTTTAGTGGAAAATCATAACTTGCTGTTCTAGAATTGTGTCTTAATTTCCAAATAGTTTTGTAACTGTTGCCTTTTGTTTTCTTCTTTAGCAAACTGCCCACTTATCATTCTGTTTCTGCAATAAAATATAATCAACACTGCTGCTGCTAAAAGAGATGCAAAATGAAAATGGACTTTCAAAGTAGGATTGTAATTCTGTTTTTAGTTCTAGTTTCACATATATTTGCTTTTTTCATGAAAATTCCATATGTCTCACAGATCAGAAAAATTAAGACAATAATCCTGGATTACACTGATCAAATTCCACTGAATAGGTTAGAGAGAGATTATGTTAATAATATCTTTAAAAGGTAATGTAGATATAGAGGCTTAGTGAATGGTTTGCAGTTACCATATATCCTTACAGGAAAATGAAAAATGTTGCCAGCTGGAACAATATATTTGGCAGACATTTGGCCCCTCTCTGGATTATTATACAAAATGCATGCAAGTTAAAATTGAGGTTTCTGCTGTGGTTTGCATTATGTTAGATATAGAAAATAGACTCTTGGGGAAAACTGTGTATATCTCTCAGATTCAACTCTACTACCATTTTATTCTGATCTTCATAGAGTAGATATATTAATGCAGTTTTTGAGAGCAAATATATTGACAGTCAAAGATTGAAAATTTATTATTTCTTGCACTGATCTTTTTCCATCATTATTCATTTTGAACACATGGTATATAAAAGAGAATGAGAAAAAATCACTCATATTCTTATATTATTATAGATATAAAATATATCTTTATATATATTACATGTATGTAATAAATATCATCATCATAATAAATATATATGGTAAGTATTAAATAGAGTCCACACCTTGGTTAATCTACTGCCAGCCATGTGAGATCATGCACATATATACAAAAAACCAGTTACAGTAGGAAACATTTTATTTTGCAAACATTTTCAAGGCATATGGACAACTATAAATATATTGCTATGAAGAGTTTTGAAGTTTAATTAGATGTGTTTTCTAGGGAGAAGCATAAATGGCTATGCTTCAGAAAAACTTGAAATTATTGGGATAAAACTAATCATAAAAGCAACAAGATACTAAAAGAGAAAAATACAACATGGCAAAAGCTATATGTAATTATACAGACAGTGGATCTCTCCTATGCTGGCTAATTCTCTTTCACAGTGATGCATTTCAAATTATTTGACGCCTACAATCACCTTTCTTGACTAAACTTCAAAGGAAACTATTGAGCCTATTTGCTCATTTTGTGACTTGCTGGATCTTCAAGACTTGCTTCTACCATCTCTATCTACAGGAACTTTTCTTAGTTGTGCTGGTTTTGGCTGGGGTAGAGTTAATTTTCTTCCCCCAAGATGGTATGTGCCTGTGTTTTGGTTTTATGCAGAAAATAGTCTTGATATCACAGAAATGCTTATTGCCAAACAGCACTTACACAGAGTCAAGGACATTTCTGCTCCTCCCCCCAACCCACCAGCAAGGAGGTAGAGGGTACATAATAGTTTGTGAGGGAACACAGCTGAGACCTTAACTGACCAGCATATGAGCCTGGGAAAAGAAGAATGGAGGTGACATTTAGACTAATAGCATTTGTCTTCCCAAGTCACTATTATGTGTGGTGGACCCTGGTCTCCTGGAGGCGACTGAATACCTGCCTGCCCACATGACACAGTGAAAGAATGCCTTGTTTTGTTTTGCTTTTGTGTATAGCTTTTGCTTTGCTTATTAAAATCTGTTTATCCCAACACATGAGTTTTATCACTTTTAGTCTTCTGATTCTCTTCCCCATCTTTCCGCTGGGGAGAGAGAGAGCATCTGTGTGGTGCTTAGTTTCTGTCTGGGCTAAAACCACGACAGCTCCCAATGTGGGGCTCAAAAGTTCCATGATAATGACAGATAATACTGGGATGTGCTAGTTTGAATTTATAGTTGTTACTGCTGTTTTGCTACTAATCAGCAGACTTTTGTGCTTGCCATGAGGATTGCTTGCCTGACTGTGTATTGGAGGTTAGTGCTCATTGGTGTCCACTTTTTGCTTTTGCTGCTTGCTGTACTGTTGTGCTGCTTATTGCCTTATTGTGCTGGTGAACATTCTGATCACACCAATGTGTCTGGTCTGGCAGATGGCCAAGGCATCACTACTCTTTCTGTCCTGCTGCACAGGCTTCCTTGGTGAACTTGAATTGAAGAGACCTGTGGATAAGTCCATGTTGGAGCAGAACATCCTGAAGCATCCGTGGCTGTGGGTGAGTCCAAGCCAGATCAAGTACACCTCAAAGCATCTGTGGACATGGTTGTGTCTGTGGCACAGCAAGTATACCTCTGAAGGGATTGTGGCCTAAGGAGAAGTCCACGCTGGAGAAGTTATGCCTTGAAGCATTTGTGCCTGTGAATAAGTTCATGCTGCAGCAGGTACACCTCAAAGCATCAGTCATTGTCATGAGGTCATGCTGGAGCACCTTAAAGCATGTAACCATGGATAAGCCCAAAACAGAACAGGTATATCCCTTGAAGGACTGCATCCTTGGGTAAGGCCTTGTTGGAGTAGTTTTACTTCTCAAGGGACTGTGGCTGTGGTTAAAACCACACTGAGCAGGTATCTCTCTGAAGGTATTGTAGTACATGGAGAAGGCCATGCTGGAACAGCTGTACCACAAAGTGACTGTGGCTGTGGATAAGTCAATGACTATAGCAGGTATATGGGAAAGACTGTGACTGATAAGGCTCCACTTGGACCTGGAACAACCCTAAGGGACTACAGTCTGTGGGTAAGCACAAATCTGTGGAGCAGGGGCAATGGGAGATTTGGGTTGATGTTGTGGAAACTACTACAGCAGGAACTTCTTGTTGCTAGCCAGTCTAGGAACAACTGAAGGAGTTTATTGCATTGTTAAATGCTATAAACTGGCCCAAAGGGACTGAAATGAAGATTGTAATGGAAATATCTTTAAATTGTTGTAACCCATGATTTGAGTTGCATGTTACAGGAATTAATACAGCAGGATCTACCCAAACCAATGGAGGAGAGGCCTTAAAAGAAGTAGTTGCAGTCTAGAAGTGACCTGACCTGAGCTGGCTTTGGTGCCAGGAATGCCCTGCAGTATATCACCTCTCCTGTCCTGAGTGAACACCGGAACAGATGGAGCCCCAAGTCATGGATTAAATGAACTCAATGGAAATTTTTTTGACTTTTATGGACATGTCACAGATATTTTAGAGTGGTGATCCATAAACTAAGGGAATGGATGAAGGGGAGGCCTCTGCTTAGAGACTGACTGTGCATGAGCTGTTAAGTGGTGTACAACTTTTTTCATTTGCATCACTTGCCTTTCTTCTGTTTTATTTCTCTCTCTGTTATTTTCCTTTTCATTGCAAATTGTTATTATTATCGTTAATGCTATTACTATTTTATTTCAGTTATTGAACTATTCTTGTCTCAACCTATGAGTTGAGAGTTTCACCCTTTCAATTCCGTTCCTTCCATCCTGCTGGAGGGGGAGTGGGTGAGCAGATGTGTGGTGTTTATTTGACAACTAGGGCTGAACCGTAACTTTAGTAAATGCCTAACCATAGGCAGTTCTGTAAAATACTTCTATTTATGATTTTATAACTGACCATTCTCTTTATTTTTATTAATTTAAACAACTTTTCAAATGACAATTGTCCATGAATTTTCAAGAGTTTTTTAGTAACCTATATGAGAACGGTAAGGCATACCAATCTATCATTTCAAGTAGCAAAGTGAGCAATTTTTTTATAAACCCTTCAACACAGTTAAAAAAATGTAAATGATTTCTCATTGGAAAAACAAATAAGTATAACATTTTCAAGATCACCTGTATATGCAGAGTTGAAAGGTCTCTAAAGGCAAACTGGGAAGTCTTGTGCTCTCTGTACACTTAAATGCAGATACTAACACACATCCATATTTACATATAGAGTTCAGTGAATTTTTTCCATATTTTAAGTAGATTATTCTAAAATAGTTGTTGAATATAGCTTTTGAAAGTGGGTTACTAGAAATGGTTTTTGGAAACTGCATATGCAGGAGCCAGGCCTAGTGTATGTGGAGAGTCATAGCAAATATGCACACAGATGGCTAATTAGAGATCTAGAACATCATCCAAAGACTATAGAAGTCAATTGGAATCTTTGAACTGACACTAATGGATGTAGGATGAAACATCCAGCTAAAATGTCAGAGAGGCAAGGTTAACCTTCCTAGAGCACAAATATTCCCCAGATATGTTAAACAATTACCTTTAAGGATCATAAATTTCATAATGTAGTCACAAATAAATTAAAGTCCATTTGGAATCACTGCTGAATTAGCAAATCTGAATGGTTTTGACAAAGCAGCCTGCACAGTGCTGCTCTGTTGGATCAGGTATGTCTGGCCTGTGTTCTGGTTTGACTCATGATAATTTTGCTGAAAAGAAAGTGCCACATAACAAGAAATCAAAACATTGGCATAACTGCCAGATGATGTCAGCTTGATGGGAATTTCTTTGTAAGCAATGTTCCCTGTAGTGCATTTTATAAGGAAATCTCTGGAGTCCTTGATACCTACTGAGCTAAGGCCTCTAAGGAGCACGATAAATGTGTAGAACTGAACAACAATAAGAAATGAAATTCCCTCAGATAAGGTAATTATAAAGTTTACAATTTATAAGCTTTACTGCAGCGAAGAAGTAGTTAGTCTCTCTGAGATACTTAGTTGTACCTCCTTAGACAAATCCATATATGGAGGTGTATGGCAGTTTTAGCCAAGTGCTGCTTAAGAAATTCTTGGAACCACAACCGACCTCAAATTTATCATGGGGAGAAGTGGAATAAATAGCCCAGCTTTTGGTAAAATATAAATAGCTCATTGAACAAATTGAGTTAAAGAATTATTTTCCCATTTTGAATAGACTCAAATATATTGTGTTAGATTTTTGCCTTGAAGAGTTAAATACATTGTTTTATTAGCATTTCATTCCTTTACTATTACAAAAATGTTAATATCTCATGATCATATATAAAGTATATCCACGCAGATTATATCAGGATTAGAATAAGCATGATTAAAATACTTACTTCAAAAGTTTTAAAGCAGCTGTTTCTTAACCCCATAAATTCCAGATAAGTTGTGTACATTCAACAAAATAGGTGAAACATAAGAGTACTACGTCTATATGAGAGGAAATATATGTTAACATTTTGATTCAACATTAGAAAATGTTACACGCAGAGGTGGCTTGAAGTGTCTTATAGTAGCCTAAAAAGTTAAATCAGATATCTAGATTTTCCTGACAGAAGAGACCAGACTTTACTTAATTGTTTGTCCTTTGTGCAAAGTTTCTAAGAGGAAATGATTTTTATTTTTTTTGGCACATCTTCTTTGCATATTTTAAAAAAAAAAAAGAAAGCTTTTATACAGCTATAATAATGCAAGTTCATTCATAACTACTGAGAAGTTGAACTTTTCGCTTAAGATATGCTAAAAATAAATTAAAATGAAAATAAATGTTACAATTTTATATCTTTGGCAAATAAACCTTACCAAACCAATTGTCCATGTTTCTGAGAATTGTGTTTCACCTTATGTTTACAGTTTCAACCCTGTTCTTCCAAACGCTGACCTAGTGAAACAATTAGGAATTACTGTCAATTGAAATAACAGAAACAGATAGCTATTCTTTACTGTCACACCAGGTATTTTAGGTATACCTCTGCAATTTTAAAATGGTACTTTTTGATATACCTTTGCAGCTTTACAACAGTACTCTCAAGGAGGAGAAAATAGTTAAAATATCTAGAATACAGTCATTAATCTCTCCTTTAACAATATCTTTTACTCTGTTTCCTGTAGGCAGTAGAAGGATTTTAAGATGGAAATGTGGAGCTTGACAGTAATTCAGTTATACTAAAGATTATAAAAGTCATTCTTTCTGAGTAAAAATAGAAAAATACCAAAGATGAGTGGAAGTTTTTAGGGTTTTGAGGTTTGTGTCTTTTGAATCTAAACCTGTTTTTTTTATGACAAAAATGACATATAACTGAAACTGGGTTGCTCACTTGTCTCTCTGCCACAGACTCGCTGCAACATTGTAGGAGACATTGCTTTGCAACTGAAGCTGACATAAGGCTGTGATAATGCAATGTTAGCCCAGTTAAACAAAAGACAGAGAAGGGAAATAGAAATGAGAAGGAATTATGCAGGTATATAAAAACACATAGGGAGAGCCATATGCTTCAGTCAGTGCTGAAGTTCAGAGTTCAGCCCAAGGCAATGCAAGAAAGGACAGTGCAATGGACCAAACCTGGAGAATCTAGAGACTTTTTTGCATTATTACAGGAGAGGTCTTAAATGGGTTAATAGGTTGGAAATTAAAATTTGACATAACTTTGAGACTATTTGGTCTATAGCTACTCTAAATCAGTGTTTCTAGACTTTTTAAATTATCAAGTCATGTTGAAATAATAAATAACTGTTCATAACTTTCTCTAACCTTTAGGTTTAGACTTCTTTTATGGTTGGTTTCTGCCTGAAGGTGAATTTATCTATTCATGGAGGAAAGGTTATTTAGCATGGATGAAGTGAGAGACCACTATAGACATTATGAATAATAGACATATGAGATAGTGATTTTCATGATAATGTCATATCTGACCTACATTCTTTCTTTACATAAAATTGTCAGAATGCTCCAGGTCATAAGCTAGTAATCATATACTTTCCTAAAATATTCTGGTTCTGGGGAATTATGTGGATTCTGCAGAATTATGTGGATTCTACAGATTCAAAGACATACTGAAGTTTTCTTTGGCACCAGAGCTAAACTATCAGTGAGGCTTTCAAGTGCTGTTAAGAATCAAAATATATTTGTATTGAACTTTGAGCATGGTACTACATTTAGCCTCTAATGATATAGGGCTAGGAATATCTCTTATTTGCAACTTCTCAACATATATAATGTGTGTAGACTTGTCAGAACTCCTCTATACGGATTCTAATACTCAGTTTTTCTGCAGTCAGAAAATCCTCATCACTAATGAATGTCTCATTTACATTAAAAACACATTTTATTCTCTGATCATCATCTATCTCTCAATTCTGAATTAACCATTAATTCTGAACAGAAACTTAAAAGAGATGCATTTTGGTTTCATTTAAATCAGGGGGAGAAATTACTTTTGGTCGATGACAGTGGCCTAAACAATGCTTTAAATAGGGAACTAGGGGATAGGACAAAAGAACATATTTTGTTGGAGGGATTTTTTTGTGTGCTCCAATGTAGCTTATCATAACTGCCATCCCTATGCTATCCACAGACATTACACATTTTCTAGGACAGAGTAGCACTAAAAGGAGGGCATGATAGGAACAGAACAGATGGACAGGACATAATTTATCACTTAAATGGGAGAAACTCTAGACCATTATTCTTCACAGGAAGGCTACAGACTGGATTGAGCCCCATTCTCTAACACTTTTCACAAGAAACTCTTACTGAAATGCACTATGAATTTCTCTAAAATGCCCTCCTACTTGAGACAAGATTTAGGCTGCCTTCCTCCACCCAAAGCCATGCGCCCTTATTCATGGAAGTGAGAATCCCTTACTTCAACCCCCCAGTGATGATGTGGATGGCATAGAATAACAACGTAGACATACCCACATGGCTCCAGGCTCCGCCCCTCATTAACCTGGCCAAAACTAGGACATTGGGAAATCTAACTAAAGGTGAAAACGATAGTAGAAAGAATGGGGATCATACAAAGCCTTGGGCCAATAAACTTGACATAAACACTGAAAAAAGGAAGGGGACACAATTAGGGAAAGGATGAATTTCAGACATATCATAGAAGAGGCAGTAAGAGAGATACAAGCTGAGAGTCTGAATTAAAGTATGATAAATCAGATGGACTTTCTTATAAATACTTATTATAGGGTAAGTTAGCCACCTACATTTACAAAACCAAAAGGGTATGTGAAAAGAGAACAATGACAAGGAACCATTATTTTAAACAGAAATAAAAATCAAGATGGGATAAAATCTAACGGTCATGTACTGAAAAAAGAAAAAAGGATGAATTAGAATGCCAATTTGCTTTTTGCATTTTGAACTCCACAGGCTGAACTGTTTGTTACATTGTTGTCTGACAAACCCTTTGAAGAAGTTGAGAAGTGGAAGACAGAAAAAAAAATGAATACATTTGAAAATATTACTATTGTTGAAGGCTTGGCAGTTATGCATAATGGAGTATTTACAGTATATTTAGGATTTTTTCTCACAAGTAGTCAACATTTTTTGTTATGCTATTTCTTTTTTGTAAACATAAACTTCGTTCTAATGAGGTTTGACTTAAAAACCAGCAAGGATTTTCCTTCTTTGGAAGTCTCTCCTCAGCAGTTTCTATCCCATTCAGGTAGCATTCAGTTCTGAAGCAGCAAATTTACACGGTGTAACTCTGCTGTTCTGCTCTCATATCTTCTTTGTGTGCTGATACACTTCGGTCAAATGTGACAAAATGTTAAAGGCCACTGGATTGTGCAGTTTTTGGCAGCTTTGTGAGAGGAAGGAAACACAAAGGGAAGATGATGTGTGATTCAAATCTTATTAAAAAGCAGGAAATTTCAAGGCTTCACAAATCCAGACTTCATCAGTTGCAATACATTTATAGAAATATGTATACATATATAATAAATGAAGAAATGATTGATTTTATGTGACAGGTCAATCAATATCCTTGATAAGATCAAGATCTGTGGCCATACATTGCTGTTCACTAAAATATTTCCTATTATTTTTTTGGAAACTTTTTAACTGTTCTGGGAAACTATAAACACTATTATTAAGTAAGAAGATACTTACTCTTCTTATGGTTTTTTTTTTAATTACGGTGACGTTTCTGACTTGCTGATTAATTTTGTCTCTGAAGAGTAGTATGCAGAACTGAATGTTTGCAAGCATTTCTAGAGAAGACCTCTTGCAGGTACAGCTATCTCCACAGCTTTATTGAAATAGTTCTCCAAGACAGAGTACTCACTAAGCATAGGAAAGAGAAGTTGAGTTGCTTTATATATGTAGTCTGTACACATTAATGTCTTGTGTTTCACCATGTTGTAATGCTGCTTTGGTTGATATGTATACCATCACAATTTAAGGCCACATTTAATAAACTTTACTCTGATTCACAATAATTAATGATACTAATCTCAAAGTAAGAAACTGTTGGACATAGTAGATGGTGATACAATCTAACAGTGAAATTTCAATTTAAAGTACATGGTCACATAGCAAAGTCATCTTAAGGACAGCGATCCCTCTGGAAAGATGTAGTGCTCTCAGTGCTATGAATTAGGCAAGAGATTTCTGTGACCGTCAAATTAACACCACATTATGAAACACATGTTTAAGAATTTTAAGCTTTGCAGTAAGTGTTCTTTCTGAGATTCTAGAGAACATAATTCACTAAAGGTGTAAGTATTTTTCTTGAGAAAATGAACAACTGTCATGGGTTTCTCTGATTAGGTTTATTTTATAAGAGTAAGAGTGTTTTTTGTTGAAAGCCTCTGGAAGTTTCCCTCCATCCTACAGAGCAGAGCTAATGAGGGCCAGCTCTGAGGAAAACTTTCTGCTTTTGAACCATTAAGTTACGCCCCTGCGTGAAAACATATTTAAGAAGTTGTTGCACAGTTGGAAATTGGCAGCCACGGATTAACAACATCACAACACAGACATCAAGGTCAGTGCAGGAGGAGAAGGAGGGGGAGGGACCCCACAGATCAGGGAGAGGACTTAAAGCACCCTGACTATGTGGTGATGACCATGGTGATTATGAGCTGTCCCCTCGAAGCCCATGGGATCCATCGGGGTGCAAAGACCCCCCTGCCAGAGCAGGGGGAGGCATGAAAGAGGCTGTTGCTTAGCAGGAGGCCCCCAAGGTGGAGCGGAGCCCTGCAAAGATTTGCGGCCGAGACCCATGGAGGGAGAAGCCCATGCTTAGCAGGTACAGCAAGCTTTTCATATGAGACTGCACCCCATGGAATGACCCATGAGAGAGCAGAGGATCTCTCTTGTGGGGGGAACCCACGGAATGCAGGTGAAGGACTCAGAGTTATGATTCCCTTGTGACTGTGGTGGTGACTGTGGTGAAGCGAGCTGTCCCCTTTGCAGCCCACAGGAAAGCCCCTGAGACAGCATATTTGGAAGAACTACTGCTTAAGTTTTGGACTTACATCTGCAAATGGCTGACCCAACAACAACTGACTATAAACCTTCCACTCCCTGTCCCCCACACCATCAG
>VWZF01000194.1:99508-212170 GCA_013396755.1 Sclerurus mexicanus | reverse complement strand
CAACACCCCCCACCCCCCCAAAAAAAATACATACATATATATAGGACACACAATATATAAAGCATAGTAGTCCCTGCAGTGTAAGTGCTCCCAAGCTGCTTTCTTCTGAGGTGCTCTCAGAAATGCATCTTCCTTCTCTCGCTTCCCCAACACTGAAAGCAAACCAATGTGCTTATTTATTTCATGGGAGAATATTCATATGGAACCTTGTATTTACTCAAAGTGGGAGAAAAGCCAATTAGTATTCTATTTTTTGTTTGTTTTTTTTTGTTGTTGTTGTTGTTTATTTTATCCTGTGGACCTTGACATTTGGAATATGCATACTGTTCCAGACAAATATACTGCATCTCCAGGCTCTGATGAAGAAAGGCTGACACTTCAGCATATTGTCTTAAATTTTCTTTGTTGCACCTTTCATTCTCTCCCTCTTTTAACTGACTGTGTTTTTATGGTACAGACATTTTCTCTTTCAACCCTGTAAGTGCAGAAATGCAGACAGAAACCTTTCNGAAGGACTCAGAGTTATGATTCCCTTGTGACTGTGGTGGTGACTGTGGTGAAGCGAGCTGTCCCCTTTGCAGCCCACAGGAAAGCCCCTGAGACAGCATATTTGGAAGAACTACTGCTTAAGTTTTGGACTTACATCTGCAAATGGCTGACCCAACAACAACTGACTATAAACCTTCCACTCCCTGTCCCCCACACCATCAGTGGAAGGAGGGGGGCACAGACAGACCGAGGGGTGGTGGTGGAAAGGTGTTTCTAACCTGTTTCTATTTCTTATTTTTAGTTTTCAGTTTGTTAGTAATAAATGTAAGCATTATTCCAAGTTCTCCTTTGCCCATGGTATTAATCAAAGCTCCTCTTTTGGTTGTTATCTCTAGATGTAAATTCCTAGCTGGCTTTTTGTTCTTCCCTCTGGAAGGTGAAAAGAGGGGGGAAGAAAGACCTTGAAACAGTTTTGCTGGACACCAGGGGTTTATCCGGATTTAAACCACCACAACAACTCTCACAACTACTCTGATGGAGAACAAGATCAGTTGTTCCATTTAAATTAATCTAGTTATCTTTAACCCTTCCTTTTATGTTTTAACTTTTTAGGATGATACGTATCTGTAAGAGGGTGTTTATATATTCAGACTATTAAGCATTTAAAGCTCTCAAATATCTGGTCCATCAATTATAGACAATACAATGTCAAAGAAAATGGGGAAAAGCAGTAAGTCTTTGGAAGAAAGGCTTTAAATTTTTAATTTTAAAATATACTCCAAAATTAAGTACATTTCATCACTGCAAAAATATTTTATCCCTAAGTCTATTTCATACACTAAATTATCATATCTGTCAGTAAAATAGAACACAGATGTAGGGACGAAAGAAAGGCACAAAATAAAGGAGTCCAGAGGCCAGGAACAAGAACTGTGAAGTATATATAAAATAAATACGACTTCAAATAGTAGAAGATGAGTAGTGTAAGTATTCCTGAGTTTGCTTTTGTACTATGGAAATGAATACTGACAAGGCATTCCTCACATCTAAAGGGCAGAAAACAGTTTAATCATAGGGTATGAAACTTCTATGATTGTGCTGAGTTTAAAGACCATACTAGAGATTAGTACGAATACTTTAGTGGTGTGCATTAATTAAATATGCTTTTCTCAAACTAGGCTTAAGAATTACTGTTCTGTCTGATGCAGTGCTTTCACATGGGTGGAAGGTAGGCACCAGAGGATCACTTAGATACACAGTGATGCTGCAAATGCAAATATTTAAACAGATAGAAGAGTGTAAAAGTTAAGTGTTTTTTTGTCTCAGGTCAACTAGAAGTCTATTAAAGATTAATCTGTCAGTATAAACCCAGCAAATATTGATAGCAATAGACTACTAGCTGCTGTACAAATATTTTATTATACATTAGTACTGAGCAATTAACATAAATATGTTTTACTGTAACTACTCCACTCCCACACTAGTGCTGTTCAGTCACTATGCAAGTGAGTACAAAATCTAAATTGGATTCATCCACCCAAAGTCAGGGATGTCCAGAATGTATGGATTTGGCTACCAAACAGTTTATAGTGCAATGAGAAAGAGACTTAAAGATGAGTTTAAAAGACATTCTTTCATGCAGAAAGTTTTATTAAAATATTAAAAGGGCTATTTGACTGAGTGCTGTATAAAGATGTTGCAGATATAGAGATTGATTGATAGAAATGCATTCTTTTTAGCATAAAAGTAACTCAAATCGATTATCTTGAAGTTGAAAGAGAATGTTAAATATCTTGTTAAAGTAGATAAGATATCAGGCAGAAGTCAAAGGTAATAGTGGCAACAATGTGAGGGAACTGGAATAAGGCTGTAAATCCATAGGGGATGGAAAGCAGGAAAGAAAACATAAAAGAAACCTGAGCTGAGTAATGAAGAAATAATATTTCTCATGTGACATATGCACAGTNATATAAAGCATAGTAGTCCCTGCAGTGTAAGTGCTCCCAAGCTGCTTTCTTCTGAGGTGCTCTCAGAAATGCATCTTCCTTCTCTCGCTTCCCCAACACTGAAAGCAAACCAATGTGCTTATTTATTTCATGGGAGAATATTCATATGGAACCTTGTATTTACTCAAAGTGGGAGAAAAGCCAATTAGTATTCTATTTTTTGTTTGTTTTTTTTTGTTGTTGTTGTTGTTTATTTTATCCTGTGGACCTTGACATTTGGAATATGCATACTGTTCCAGACAAATATACTGCATCTCCAGGCTCTGATGAAGAAAGGCTGACACTTCAGCATATTGTCTTAAATTTTCTTTGTTGCACCTTTCATTCTCTCCCTCTTTTAACTGACTGTGTTTTTATGGTACAGACATTTTCTCTTTCAACCCTGTAAGTGCAGAAATGCAGACAGAAACCTTTCCAAGCTACTCAATATTGTCAAGAAAACTCCATGGTTTCAAACTTCCCATTGTTGCAGAAGAAAGATCCGGTCAGCAGTGTCAATTTGTCAGCAGCATTGATGCATTTTGTATCAAGTAGATAAAGTGTTCATCAAGTAGATTTGCTTGTTTGTTTGTTTGTTTGTTTGTTTTTCTGGGAAATGACTGATTTCCCAGTGCAAAGGCTGGTGCTCCAACTTTCAGGGCTAATGGCTTAGGGCAGTCCTGTTTCCTCTAACACATACTAACAGGATTGCAGAGGGCAATGGAGCTTATGAGTGCGAGAAGATGCCAGGAGGTGTGCTGCCACACTGTTCCAGGCAGGACATGCCAATCCCAGGACCTCCAGGCAGCCTGCAGACTGCCCAGAACTAAATGGTGAGGGCATTTTTACGATTTGCTTGGTTTTAGGGACAGAATGTATTAAAAACCCCAGTCCAGTACATTTCTTATAGCCATGGATAGCATCAATCAGAGCACATTCTTAATGCTTTTAAGAAGTTTATTTATAACAAGAGCTGGATATGAATTTTCCATTGGAATTTCCCAACAGAAAATGTAGTTTTTGGAAAACTGAATTATGTGAGAAGGTTTTTATAATGCCAAAAAATATATTTTCATTTCAAAAATTAGCATATACGTAATTTTAACTGTTATTTGAGCCAAAGAAGAGAATTTTCATTTAGAACAAGAACTTCAAACAACAGGCTACATTTTCTTGTAGCATATGAATTTTGTTATAAAGCAAGAAATCTCTCTAGTCACATCCTTCATATGTGGCACTCCCTCAGTGCTTTGTCTTCTGCAATGTCACATAGACTGTAAAGTTTGATGTGAATATTATCTCACAGGGTAAGGAGGGGTGCAGGCAGTCTGGCATTACAGAAGATATTGCACATGAAGAACACCACAGAAAAACCAAGTTTCATTTCTTAAGTGATTCACATCATTGTGCTTCAGGCCATTCCAACAAATCAGAATGAAACATAGCAGTTTTAGTAATGGCAAAACACTCATTTTCAAAAATGCAGGGAACAGTCTGGGTCTTACGGGACACTATAATATGAAAAAATACTGTTTTTTTTTTCTCCATAGAACAGTTCAAAATAAACTTCCATTAATGTAGGGTGTCAATGAAATGGCCCTCACTGGAATTTGCTTTGGGCTAAAAGTATTTTTTTTTTAATTCACTTTCACTTGTGGGAATTTATTACTGTTCCTTTACAAAATAATAAATTTCAAGACTGGTTTATTCTGTTAAATATTTGTGTGAATAATCTGAACATCCATGTGAATGGAAATGAAAATAAAATTTAAAATATATTTTAAATTATTCTGGTTACAGGAAAATTTTTTTCCCAACATTTTTTCCTAGGCTTGTTTTAAACTTATTTTAAGTTCTAGCTTACATTTTAAAGTATAACTTCCAGGTTTGTAATTAATGTAATTATATCCTGTAAAGTTCTTTGTCTTGTATATTCCAACATATTAGAACATATTAGAAGTATTTTCTGTGTAGATCCCTAGCAACCAACAAGGGAAAGGATATATAAATTTACTTTTTCATGAATTTGCAAGCACCAGTACATGTTAATGAATAAATCAGCTAGTAAAAATATACTTTACAAGTGTTTAAACTCTCTGTGAGAAAGGTGAAACGATATGTTAAAATTACTTCAAAGATTAAATTCTATACTAGTTTTAAGATCTCTTTTTCATATCTAGATTTCAGAAAGTGTTGCCAAATGAAATCTATAGATCAGGACTGTGGAGTAATGGATAAAGTAAAAAGTTAAAATAGAATAAGAATTACAGGGGAAAGACCAGCTGCCACTTCCTGATGATAAGAAAAGACTCCAGCTACCATTTCCCAGATAAAAGTCATGTTGCCTTACAAAGTTTCCTAAGTGTAATGAATGAACTGAAGGATGGGGGGATGTGAAAATATCACAGCTTTTTTTTTTCAATGTTCTGCAGGAAGGGGACCTGGTAACCTTTTGACCTATGTCACCTATCCATCAAGAAAAAATAGATGTTGATTTAGCTATTATGACTAAAGTAACACAAACTCTAAGAAAAAAAAGTGTGTATAAAAAGGACATTGATATGGGAAAAGATCAAAGTAATTTTTCTGTCAAAACTACTGGGATCAGCTGATGAGTTCTATCTGTCTTCCTTCACCCCCAGGACTCTGGTTGGGTGAGAAATTTAAAGCTAGTCACACTAATTACTTTCTTTTAAAGAACTAGACTTTGCTTTCACTCCATAGTGTTCTAGTAGGTTGGTATGATTTAAAGTTTATACTTGTGCTTTGCTTTATATTATTACATGCTTTTTAGTGTGCTTTTGTAGCTAGACCTTATCACCGATGACCACGAACCCCTATTAACTTGTCACAGTTTGCATTAATAAGAAGATTGTTTTACTGTAAACTGCTAGAGTGAGTGCTTTATAAAGGTGCTAACAATTTGCTGACAAAAGAGTAACTTGTGGGAGATACTGGCTGAAGGATTTTGCCTTTCACTGTTAAATGACAGCCCTCAAAAAGGGTGATTGAATTACCTTGATCTTGTGAATCTGTTTGGTGAAGGGTTCCTGTGCAGAATACCGGGCAGACTAGATTGGATTTACATGGTTTCATTTTCCCTGGGACACTAACAGACAAATATACTTTTACCGGTCAGGCATATTCCATCCTTTTAGGTGACACAGTACCAAAAGTCAGCTTTCTACTGCATAAACTAATTGTTTAAATATAAAATTTTCCTTCCTAAAAAGGCAAAATTTTCCCATGGCTTACTTTTATTTAAAGGTCTTATAGTAAATTCTAGTACCCTTTTATGGGTATTGCATGACCTTTCTCCAGAGAGTATCTCAGCTACTTAGAGAGATTGGGACAGGGTGTGCAAAGATGGAGGGAGCAGGTGGAGAGGAGAGGAACCGCAGAGATTGCATACTGTTTCTGAGGCAATAAAAGAGAAATTTAATTAAAATAAACCTGCTGTATATAGTCTGCCAGAATTTAATTACACTAAGTGTCCAATTCTTATGGATGAAAATGGCTATTCTCCTTATTTTTAACTGGATAAAACACAATAATTCAAACCTGTCCATTGTCCTTTAAAGTTCTGAGTCTCACCATTTGTCACAGCAAGCTTTAGTAAAAGTGCTGTGTCACAGCATACAGCATTGAGGGAGCTTGATTTAGACCCCTTTGTTTAAAGGAGCTTCTCAGCTCTTGAGGTACAGACAGGCTAAATTAATGCCTGTGTCTTGAAAGAGGGTGAATGAAAAGCCTGTTTGACTATTCTGAACATGTATTCAGTAACTTCCATAAATGAAATCCAAGGATTAATTTATTATTTGACTTTTCCTTTCATAATACCACACACTTTTCTAACTTGACTATCTACTATTCCCTGGAGGTCTGATGTCTCTGTTTTTTAGGTCAGGCAAAAGAAGTCTAGTATTGCTTTTAACACTTTTGGTGCTTAAGGCTACCCTTGGCTAAATTCAGTGCGGCAATGATAATCAATGCATGTGATAAAATCCAATTTGGCAGACATGACAGATGCTGAGTTAAAAAACACCACAAAGAATAAGGAAAGAACAAGGACTGGATAGGACTTTCAAGCATTGTACACAATCTTCTTCCCAGTGATTTTTCTACCAAATCCTATTGACATCAGAACCAGGAATGAAAATCTTTGGAGTAGGTTATTTTTATGTAGTATGTCAGGAGACTATAAAATTAAGAAAAGATAATGTGTAGTAGAAGGTGGCAGGAAAGGAGATAGCAAAAAAACCCCTTAGTAACCTGGTAATTGATATTATTTTACATATACACTTACCTGGCATAATGCAAAATATGCTGATATAACTCATATACACCTGAATAAGCACCTCTTCAACAGTTTATATACCTTTGAAAGTAACAAATAGCAACTTAAATAGCTAGCATTTATATCTGGAAAAAAATTACAGAAGAGGAAAATGTAGTTTAGCAGTGGTAATGTATTAGTAAAATCACATTTACAATGTTAATGAGGCAGTGTGTATCTTGCTGTGATACTGGTGGAGTCCAAATATCTTTTGCATTAGCATATCTACTGTAACTCCACTCTAGTATGTATATCTAGGAAAAACTCAGTCTGTAAGAGGTTACAGCTACTTTGCTCAGTCTCTTCTTAATACCAGCGGGAAAAAAGTGTGATGAAAGTAACTTCTTTTTACCTCACTGATGTCTTATTATAGCAGTGTAAGTCTCTAAAGAATTATGTACTAAAAAAACTCCTACAATTGAGAAAAGAAGAAATAAACCTTTCAGATGAAATCAAATAATTAAGTTTTCATACTACCAGGTAAGCTTTAAGTGTCATATTCTTGTCCCCTGCCCCACCCTCAAACCTGTACCCCAGGTTAGACTTGTAGGCTGCCCTGTACAGTGATGAAAAGAAGATATTAATTTTCTTGTATAGAGTATAGTTGCAGTATATTCCTTTCCACACACAACTGAAATCTCCTTTAGGTGACAGTTTATCCATTGCAAGAACCTAAACCCCACTGGAATGTGCCAAATTCTTTTTTTAATCAACTTTTTTGCTTAGTAATCCGTGACTATTCACTACAACTTTGAACTCATTTGACTCACCAACCAGTGTGACCCAAGGGCTAGATTTTGTCATTAAAAGTGACTAAGTTTCTGTTACAGTTCTACTAAGTTCCACTCACCAACTAATGTGTTTAGATTTAAATTTACTTTTTGATTTCAGAGGTTCTGATATAATGAAAATCTCAGACTAATCTGGTCTCTAAAGATCCTTCAATGAGATGAACAGATAGCAATTTAATGAAGTGGAAATGGAACTAAACTTTCAACTAAATTTTGGTACAAGCTCAGCTGTCTAGAAAAAAGTCCTTTCTGAAGCATATTATTTAGCAACTTTTCCTTTAGCTGTATGGTGACATTATCCTAACACAAAGTATTCCTTATGCGTTTATTGCTTTTGTTCAATTATTTTCCTGCAGGCAAAAATCTGTTGGTGTCAGGAAAAGCACCCAACCAATTCTCACAGCAATCCTCATATGATGTAAAGAGCAATGTCCTTGTTGCTATTAAAAGCAATTCAAATCCCAAACTTGGACAATTAAATACAATGCAAGAGATGTTAATCCATGTCCAAAGCTCAGCTAGGTCCTCTCTTCATAGATGAGTCTCAGAAAGACTAGTTGAACACATGAGGTTCTGTTGATGGGTTAAACCAATTTATTCACTGTGGAAGGGTCTAGCAGTCAAGGAGTGTTGAGAATGTAAGAAAACACACCCTTTTATTTTGTTTTCTTGTTTTGATATGCAATATTTCCTTTAAGCTCCAGAAAACAAACAAACAAGCAAAACAGGCTAATTACTTTGCCAGTGGTATTCTGCACAGCAGAGTTTCTCCAGAGGCAATACAGCAAGGTGGATTTACATGGAGGGATGTGCTCATGGGCTACAGCATCTCTCTTGTCATGACCACCACAGTACATGTATTCCGAGCATGCAGGCGGGGCACTGAAGCTTTCTGTTAGATTGCAGTAATCTCTAACCAGACCTATCCACTTCATATGAAAGAAGCATTGTTACAAAGCTCTGGAAAATTGAAAAAAATCAAGTTTTCATATAATTATGTTAAAAACACTTGTTTTACTAGAATCAGTAGGTTAGTCTTGAGTTTCTAGGCTTTGTAGGTTACTCACATCAGTGGTGTTAGACCAGGTTTTGCTAGCTCAGAATTTTCCTCAGCAGACTAGATTTCTAGATTTCTTAGGCTGATTTAGACTTCCAGATTATATCAGGCAAGCAATTAGCTTTTTGGCAGAGAATACTTTCTGTATGTGTTTTATATAGCATAGGGAAATAGTAAAAGGCCTCAGAAAGGACTAGTATCAGATACAGAAAGCATTAATATGTCCTCATACTATAATTACCTGATTCAATGGTAGTTTGCACTGCTATAAATAAGCACCATAAAACTACTTCCAATATGAACTGGTTATAGATACCTGCTTCTTTTTTAGAAATACAAGAAAAAAGCCACTAATAAGAGGCTTTAATACAGATCAAGATTTCTAGAATCCTTGTCTTTGCTTAACTACTTATAAATGTTCTTCTCAATGAGTTCCAAAGAACTGTGTATGAAATTAAAGAAGCAACTACTTATCCTCAAGGTCTTTGAAAACTCTGGCTAGACATTTAATCTCTATATGATACTGAAATTTTATTCAGAGAAGATATAAGATTATATTAGTTTGATGTGAAAAGCCTGACTATGCACTTTGGGTTTAAAAGAAGATTCTACAGCAGTTGCTGCCATGTAAGGAACATGCTGATTATTAACTCCCTTTTCCCACTAGAACAGGGAATAGGGCCAGCCCAGCAACGCTTTTTGTGACAAAGACCCCTAAGTATGAGGTTATGGGCAGCTCTAGAAGTCTGTCCTTTTTCCTCCACTGTATTCACTGAAATTTGGCAATGCTGTTGGAAGCTTTTCCATCAAGGACACATTGTTGGCTAAATAGAATTTTCTGGATAAAACTCCAAAATTTTGTTATAGGAAGCATTTTGTGCAAGGCTTTGGTCATGATTGCTTTAACTGAAATCAGACCTTTGATTAATGCTAACTGAATATTTTTAATATCTAATAAGACAAAATTGAGCAAAGGATATCTCCTAGTCAGTCTTAGAAGAGATGTGAGTTGAGCAGTTCAGCTGTGAGTGGAAATTGCCAGGCTGCTTCTCCAAAGGGTGATACTTCTTAGGTATTCCCTTCACAGAAACATTCCTGTCTGATTTGCACATGTACAGGTGGTGCACTCAGACTTTACCTCAGTCTGGCACATAACTTCTGAGCACAGACTGTGGCCTCTTTAGGAGACTGGTTGAACTGTCCCTTGGGAGGCAGTCCTGAAGGGCAAAGAAGTCCAGGAAGGTTGGGTATTCTTCAAGTAGGAAATCAAGCAGGCACAGGATCAGGCTGTCCCCATGTATTAAAAGATGAATCAACAGGTGTGTGGGATTAAAAAAAAGTTAAGAAAAAGTTATCAATGGCTCAAAACAGCCCTGGGGCAGGGAGAGCAGGGCAAGTTCTGCCAAGGTGAGACAGTACACTGCCAAATCCCTCTCCCACCCCCAACCCTGTAGCATTTAGTCCAGCCCAGAATGGCTATTAGCCATTAGCACAGCTGAAACCCAACAGCACAGCCCTGAGGCCCTAACCTAACCCCAGATGGCTGAAAGACTGTAAGGTCCAGCTACAGGAAACACGTTGAATGCTTGTTTTAAACTTGTGTCAAGTTCCCTTATTTTCCAAAGTTTGCCAGTAAAAATGTGGTATCTTGACCCCCTGAGAAGTAGTGTAGTGTTTCTTCTGTGCATGGTCTCGAGGTACACCAGTGGGTGTGTTTTGGGACCCTTGTATCTTTTTAACTGTAAAACCCCTTCAATGAACTTGTCACTTGTAACCCTGGGGTGTTACAATGGAGAAGAAGACCAGCCTGGCTGAACAGAGAAATCTGGCTGGAACTCAGGGTAAAAAGTAAGAATTCATCACCTTTGGAAGAAGGGACAGGCAGCTCAGGAAGACTACAAGGATGTCATGAGGTAGAGCAGGTTAAAAATTAGAAGGGCCAAAGATCTTTTCCAACCTTAATGATTCTATGATTGCATCCAACATATAAAACCACTGTTACACACATACATGTAAACAGAATGCTTGCAATCCTGGGGACCAGGTTTAAGGAAACCATCCTGAGGACATCTGACTTCTTTTTGCATTGTAGGTCCTGAACTGAGAGACCAATATGGAGTTTTGTGTATCAGATACAGAAACTACATTTGGAACACAGCTACTGGTGTCAGTCATTTGTTACAAACAGCAGTTAGTAGATTTTTATAAAGGATGGCAAAATGAATGCTGCCCCTGAAAGTAAATCATTTGTGTGAGTACAGATGAACAAAACTCATAATGATAGAGAGATGACTCTGAATAAAGATTAGGTAGAATTTGACCCCAAGTAATAAATGATTGACAAGAGCATACAAATTTTAATAGGTGACACCATTTGAAAGCATTTCTTTAATTCATTAAAGTACTTTTTAGTCATATGTTCTAAAATTCAAAATAGTATCTTAATTTATACCTTAATCTATGTTAATAAAAACAATCATTAAACAGTTCTTTTCTCACAAGAAAACCTTCATATGCCTTTATTATCAGTTATAGGATATTTCATTTCCTGAGCTGGCCAAAAATCTCTGTTGAATTTTCTACAGCTGATAACTTGAAAACATTCTTTTCATTGCAAGAAGCTTCTTCATGTCAGAGTTTATTTTTTTCTCTCTCTTCACTTGTCTTCTGCAATTATGGTGATTTTTTGATAGGAGGTCCTCTTTGTTTCCTGGACATATTTGGTACAATGTTCTCACAGATCAGCTTTTGTTTAAGTGTATTTAAAAATTGAGTTTCCACAGAAAATCAATCCAAAGATCCCATCTACATAGTTTATTAAAATAATGTCTCTTCTCCTTTTCAATGAAAGAAAAAAGAGGTTTCAACTGAGATTTTCAGATTTTTTTTTTTAAATTCCAGAGCCTGTGTTTTCAAAATACAACAAATTATTGATGATAATAAAATATCTAATAGAATTGCCTCCCCTTCATTGATATATCAATATTTCTCTCTAAGCTCTCTATATTTCTAATGCTTCACGAAATATGATGAGAGAACAATCTCCTGAAATATATTATTTTGCCTACTCTATAGGAAAACTGATGCAAGCAAGAAAAGAGTTCAGGAAAAGTAGTGATAAATTACTACTTTTAGTTAGTTAGACTGGTAGTGAAGACTATTTATTACAGGCAAAGCAGCATAAAAATATTTTCTCAAAGCATAGTTCCTTGCATGTTCTCTTCCAGGAAAATCATATGTTTATATTCTCTCTTATTCAGAGCAGACTTAGTCACTGAACACTGCAGCTTAATGACAATAGTTCAATGGGTAAAAATTATCTATGTTCATATACAGCTGGACTTGGTGATCTTAAGGGTCTTTTCCTATGCAAAGGGTTCCACAATGCTAATGTCTGGAGTTCAGACTCTCTTCATTTGAACCTCCTCCAAGAATGAGAAAATTAGCCTGAGATCTGTCTGCTAATTTGTGCTGTTTAACTAGTTGAATACTAAGTAAAATCTTACTGCTAACCATGCTGAAAGAAAAAATAAAAATCAGTCACTTTATCAAGAGACTTACCTGCTTTTCATGATTATTTATGAAACATGTCCTGAGAAATCTTATTGGATTTGACTTTGAGAAAGGGCTAACTATTGAAAGCTGAGAATACTTCAACTCATATGTTTTCCAGCACTGAAGAATAGCAGCAAGATAATCAGAAAAGACTATCTTAGAGTAAGCAGCTGTTCTAAAGATGATCTCCCATCTTGCTTGAGTGGGTGGAAAGGTGTTTTACACCAGCTGTAGATAAACTAATAATTAGATAATGACCCTGATAGGAGGATCTTGCCTCTCACATTCATTGAGAAGAGATGGTGCAATAATCACTGCTTGGCAATGAAAACTGTGGCATTAAGGCCACGTGTTTAAATGTGAGAGAGAGAGACTGTGGTTCCAAATTTGGATTTTGTTGCATTTGACAAATACTGCATATGGGAGTTTCAATTCTTTTTCTCCTTTAAAGAGCAGCCTTGTTTTAAAGCTTTAGATAGAGTTTTACTGAACTGGAAATAAAAAGATCAATATTTAACCCTACAGCCTCTGCTTTCTTACCGACATATTTTCAACTACAGGAAGAGGTTTGCCGCTGTCTTTTAATCTATCACACTGAAAAAAAATGGGAAATTATATATAAAGGTAAGAAAACCTGCAATTTCTTGTCTGTATCCATAAAGATCAGCGTGGGCAATTAAATGAGCATCTGCAAGACATTTTTATTTGTTCATCATGTTCTTCATTTTTATCTTATTTGTGATATGGCAGAGCAACATGGCCTCTGCTAATCCAGGGCTTGAAGTGACAGGATTTTCTTATACTGGAAAAGAAATGCATTCTCCTCTCAGCTTTTGCAACTCAGGTCTACAGGAAATGAAGTCATGTTCTCAAGCAAGCAAACTTTTAGTTCAACTGCCTTTTACAAAGTATTATATTCCTACTTATAATATGTAGAAGTATTTTAATTTTTCAACGCAACATTTGTGAAAACATCTTATGGATGTGTAAATGTTCCTCTAGGGCTAAGTGAAGCTAATTCCTTTTGTAATAATGGATGCTATTATAATGGAATACAGGGGAGAGAACAGAAGGGGTTTTGTAACAATGAAAGTAAAACAAAATGTACCTATTTTGCCATGAAACAAGGGCATTTGGTGTCAGAACCATTAAAAGTCTGAAATCATAATTGAAGCAGCTAATTAATTTATTTTAATTAATGGTTCTGCGAACAGCTCACAGAACTGAGTGAATAAGAAAATGTTTTCTGAGTGTTTATATATTAGTCCATTTTTTCCATTATGTGATAATTAACAATAATTCTCCTCAAAAAAATTTGCTCTAATCATGAAGCATTATAATAGCTAAAAATACCTGCAAGCTTGCAGTTAATTTTTGGTTCCTCTTCCCCCCCCACCCCGAGAAACTGAAGAGTGTTCAGACTAACTCTTATATTCAGAAAAAATTCATCATCTGTACCTGACTTGTGTGGATTACATATGTGGTCCAGACAGCACTCCAGCCATCCAAACTCAAAAATTAGCTGACATTTCTTTATATTTCCTGAAAATGAAAGATTTCTGCAAAAATGTAAATCCATTTGAGAACTCTAGATCCTTCAGAAGCCCAAAAACTATGCTCTTCCCAAAAATCTATCTCTTTTGCAGTCTTACACAAGGAAATCATGGAACAAGATATTTTACAGCATCAAAAATTGGTTTCAAACTCCACTTGGCCTTGCTGCCTTCCTAACTTTAGTGTACCTGGTGCCTGGCCGCCCTGCAAAAGAAGGTAACTGTTATTTAACATTGATTTTTCACATAATGGCCAAAGGTTTACCTGTTTCTGTGTCCATTTCCATTGTTTCCTTTCCTAGAATGATGTCTTTTCACTGAAGACTTTCCTGGGAGTTACTTCTCATAGATGGCTGTAACACAACTCATGCTTCTGTTATTCTGCTCTGAAAGATAACCACTACTCTTTCAACAGTATTTGCACCTGTACTCTGTTAGCAGGGAGAATTGCTATTGACAGAGCTCCTGCAGCTTTGTGGCTTCTCTCTCCATTACCATGGACTGTTACTAAGTAAGACAGCTCCAGAGAAGGTGAGCTGCATGTTGGAACTAATCTGCCAATGTAGGATGGCACAGAGAGAGATTGCAAGCTGAACTCTGTAACTTGTGTATGACCCCTAGTGAACCAGGCTGTCCTGCTCACCTACAGTGACTCTTCTCACAAAAAACAAATTCAGTTCTTCTTAGATCTGAGTCCTTAGGGATGAGTACAAGTCAAACACTGACAGTCTCATTTACTTTTTCCCTCTTCTGAAGTTCTGCTTTTGTGGCAAATTCAATAGAACACTTTGAGAAATGTGATTTTTTGGTTGGATAACCAAAAGGGTGAAGTCATGAAGCACTTGTTTGAAAAGGCTTCTCAAAGAGCCAAACTCTTTTAAAAAATTTTACAAAAGTAGGAAAGAAGGTATGTGACAAAAATGAAAAAGATACATAGTATTGAACTTCTGCGAGGGCATTGTGCTGTAAAATAGAGAGAGGTGAATGAAACATTTAAATAAATTCCTTTCTAACATTATGACTAGCAGAACATCTCACATAATGAGTTACACTGTAGCCATCTCAACAGTGAAATTAACAATGGTAAAGGGCATATGGTATGTACAAAGAGTTGACATACATTAATTACTTTTAAAAGCTGCTACGTTACAGTGTAATCCAGCTGCTCTTTTCAGACTCCACTTTGACTCAAGTATGAATGTTAGAATAATTTTATTTATGTAACATAAATGCTAATTCTAAGACTGATAAATTTTTAAGGTTTTGTTTTTGCTGGATGTTTTTGCACTCATTAAGTTAAAAATGACAGCACTACTTTGTAAGAGTCAGAATGTTTTAATACATAGAAAAATATTGCCTTGTTTTTAGTTGCACACTGATTATTCCATTGTTCACAAATACTTCTGAGTTCTTGAAATTGCTCAATAAATTCACATTTTTTCCCAATTCTTCTTGCAGCATATCAGAAAGGTTTATTAAGGTATTTTACATTTGGAATTGAAATAAAATTAGCATGATCATAATGGATTTTATATGCAAGTTCATATGTTAGCCTTCCATTTCATGTCACAGCAAGGTAGGACATCTTCAGAATTTCTTTTTCCTTTTTTGTTCTTATATAAAAAATATGTTGAACTGTATGAATATCTCACCAGTACATTCAGCATCTTTTAATTTTTTTAGTGAAGAAGATTTTTGTGGTTGGTTGTTTTGTCTCTTTCAGTGTACTGTATCTCTGGTTGCTGTCCTCAGTATATTGAATTATTTTTTTTATTTTTTTTAATGTTGCAATGGTTTAAACTGGATACGTGTAGCAATCAAATCAATCAAATGAGAACTTCTAGTTACTTTTTGCTTATTTTAACTTTTCTGCCAAAGCGACAATTTGTTTTCTTTTCCATTTTTTTCCCCCATAGTACTTTAACTTGCTTGTTTCTGGTCTTGTTTTCATTCTCAATCACTGTCATTGGTTTTTGTTCTCCTCTGGTTTCATCTTTTTCCAGACTGTGAGTGACTCACTGTATCTTTGTCCCTGGAAGAAAACTTGTAAGGAGCATTGTATAAAACAAGGTGTCTGTCTTTGTAATGACCTAGTTGCTTTCCAAGTTTCTGTTGAAAGGGTATAAAGGATGCTTTACTGAGTTGAGCAACTTTGTTTAAGGAGTCTATTTAGTAGACAAATCAGGGTTTTTCTCATTTTCCCCTGTATTTTATTGAGGATATTTTTCTGAAAAAATTCTGACCTTAAATTTGTTCTATTAAAAAGTACTTCGGTCTGTGCTTAGGGAGCGTGTAATTCCAGTTCCACTAGAGCAGTACCTTTTCAGGTCACCTTCCATTAGCATCAGTCCAAGTTTTTAAGTACATACACCATGTTTTTCCAGTTAAATTATTTGTGTTCCTTTATAGCCAGTAGGTTTTTTTTAATAGATGTGAACATTCATTGGTGCATGGCTATTGCATATGTGCAAAACTGTTCAAATAATGAACTTCTATAGTTCTGCTGATTGTATTGATTGTAGAGATAACTGCCCATGTTTTAGAAATTTTCTTTGAAAACTGAGCTGTTTGATGGCTGAGAAGGCTTGGATATATTATAAAGGCAGAGGGATATTTTCTAAATAAAAACTTCAGGTAATATACAAGTGATATTTATTTTGCTAGATTTTATATACTTGTAGGATAGAGAAATGAGAATGCTTTATATTGTTTATTGTGATCCTCATAGTAGTATATGACACTTATAATACAGAGAGTAGTTATTTCGCTCTAAAATTTGAGTAAAAACACAGGAGTGAAGAATTTTCCAGTTTCTTATTCTATAACCTTTATATAGCACATTGGTTTGGATTAGAACAAATGCTCTCTGCAATAAGTAACATTTACCAGAAGATGTGAAAACCTCATACACCTATGAAAAAAACCCCGAAAACCAAAATAAAAAGCCTAATGAAAAAGACATGTTGCTTGGAGCTTTCCAAAAGCACAAGTGGATATTTGTGCTATATTTTGAGTACTCTGTTAGAAACATGTTAAACAGGTCCCATTCCCAGAAAATCTGCATTTCTAGCAAATTTTAAAGTGGAACATTTGTACTGCAAGTCACTAATGACTTCTAAAATTTGAAAACTTAGGAAACTATAACTGTATTCATTGTAGAAAAGTGCCTTTCCTTTTTTCCCTGAACACAGGATTTAGCATAAGGATACTCAGAATATTCATAGAGAAATAACAATAAGTTTTCTTTTTTAAAAGAAAATCCTACTTTTCAAACAAAGTCTAACTTGTTCTCTCAGAAATTCTGCTGCAAAACAGCTGATACAAAAATCATAAAATACTAGGAAAATACTCCATCAGATCCTCATTTATGCATATTGGGTGAAAGCCAGCACTAAAGGCAATGGAACTATTATTCCAGAGTTGGATTTGGCCCAGATGTCTGTCCTGTTTGCACATGTGAAAGCCCATTAAACTTATGGTGCTTTCAGTGATATAATTTGAGGCCAAAATATTGTTCTTGTTGTGGAACTTAACTTGAACTTAATGTAAAATTTGGCTATTGTATTAATATAGGGATAAATCCCATTCAGACATGACTTATAGTGGGTCTATGTCAGTAAATCTGAATGGGAAATCTTATAAGTGCTTAACTTCTTTTATTATACTCTAAGTTTGCAGATGGATGGCTTCTTGCACAGGGTATAATGATTGGGTTAAAATCACATATGTGTCAGAGTTGTAATATACTATTCTCTTACAGTGTACAAGACTAGAGACATGGAGAGAATTTACAGGAAAATGACAGGATGATGAAAAAAGATGATGTTAGCAAGACCTTTAATTTCAGTTTACTGAGGAAATAAGATCTCAAGAATGACACTCATGTAGAATGAGTTTATGTTCATAAGAGAGGTGGGGGTCAGAGCTTAGGCAGGAAACTGGCAGTGCAGACTGTAGTGAAAATTCAGATCCTGGAACTGCTTGTTCTGTTGCTGAGTAGTTGATGTGCTGGATCATCAATTAAAGAAGAAATTGAGTTACTGGTATTCTGTTTTAGAAATGATAATGGAAACCACATAAATACAATAACACATATAGAAAAGCAACATAGTAATTTTAACCACTTCTATGTACTCGTATATAATGGGGGGAAATCCAGAACTTCTGGGTTCAATCTACACCCATTGTATAAACTTTCATTACACATAAATAACGTATTACTCCAGTCTGCACAGAATCTAACAAAGTTCTATTTTACCTGAGCAGGTTAGACTTAAGTGCCACTTGATAAAGGAAACTTCTTGAAGCCTGATTCATCAAACAAGACCAGACAGGCTGTAAAGTCTGACTATAAACCACAAATAAAGCTATATATATTTTCCTAATTTTCTGAATATAAATCTGTTTCTGAATATGATAGTGTTGAATTTTCTTTTGGTGGGAAGTGCTTCTCTGCCATGATATACTTTTGCTATAAACAGACTTCCACAAAAAAACCTTTCAGGACCTGTTGGAAGTAAATCTCTGTTTTGTTCCTGGAGCTGGAATTGGCATGATATTGACTGCTGTAGCAGAAGTCCCTAAAAGGACACATCTTCCTATAACCTAGACAAGACTGATGACCTCTGCTGACTTGCTGGTGGGAGCATCTGCTTTCACATCAGGGGCTCCTCATTACCTGTCCCTACACAGACCAGTAATGATTTTCAGAGGAAATGAAGCTGAGGACAAAAGTAATCTCCCAGAAATGAAACCATTAAGACTCGATAGTGGCAATAACAACAGATTTCAAGGAGATTAGAAAGATAAAAATGAGCTGATTTTCACTGGAATTGATATGAGGAGAGAACATACCTTTAATTTAATACCTCTTTTAATCTGGAACTGAAGTTTTCCCTTTCCTCTCTTACACTCTCCTCTGCAGAAATAACCTTCAAGCCAAGCAAATACTTTGGCTTGTGGAAACTTCAAGCATTGTTGAATACTGTAAACATGTTCACGCCACCTCTGAATCAGTTCATGAGTAATTATTCTCTGCCAAAATGCTGTCATGACTTCCTGCCATCCTGGTTTCCTGATCCTTATAGTCCTGTACTTCACTGTTGCCTTGCTAGAGGAATTGGCATGCAGCACAGAAGCTCTGGCAGGCACAGATAATGGGAGCCATGCTAAAAAAAGTTTCAATTTTGCCTTCAATACTTTTCTGCTAATAAATTGCTTTCCAGAGCAATATTCAGCTAACACATTTGTTTCGTATGGTAGGTTTCTGAACAATGAGAGACTTGAACACATTTGCAAATGTTTTGCTGAGTCACAGCAATATCTAGATCTTCTGAGAGCACTATGAGAAATTTTTCCTATAATTTAAATTTTTATGTAGTGTTTTCGCAAAAATCTTGGAAGACTGTCATTCGTGGTATTTTCCTAGTTAAAACTGTTGCTGTAGGTTGCTTCTCACTCTGCATATGTATTGTGAGAGTATTCTCTTCTACTAAGGTAAATCTACTGCAAGTGTTGAAATGCTGGTCCTTTGTGAAAAAAAAATTGCACTTGGCAATAGAGATTATTTGTTCTTTACAAAATTATATCTGACTCCAAGTCATAGTATGGTTTCTAGTATTTTTTAATGCTTTTATTGATCTTTAATAATTAAGGTCATAATCTTTAATAATTATGTGATAAGGTTACTAATAGGTGTTTATATAACAGACTGTAATAGTTTAGTTTCTATGTAAGTATAGTAGCATAGTTGAAAATATAATGTGGCAAAATGAAGCAATGTGTACTTTTCCTTTTATTTTATCATTCCTGATGGAATAGAAAGAATCTGAAATCCTGAGTAATGTATTCAAACCGGCTTGATATTTAAACAAATAATTCAAATGGGGGACTTTGTGTTTAATTACCATATCCACATTCCTCATCTTTTTTTCTGCTTTCTTTGTAGATATTCTTTCCCTTTGTTTCTTTTTCAAGCCACAGCTGACTGTGAAATAAGACATCAGCTATGGAGTATGTACAATTTTAGATAAGTTTAACAGTTACTCAAAATAGACTTTTAAATTATGCATTTGATTATTTTTTTCTTCATCTGTTATCAATATTAAAATCACTAACAAAAAAAGAGGATTAGAAGTGGATGTTTCATATAAACTTTTTTGTACTGTGATATATCTCTCCTTGTCATAGGTATATATCTAATTCTGGAGGTCTTTTCAGTGAAATGTTAGTTTATATCAGAGAACAAATTGCTTGTATGTTTTATTTTAGAAAACATGAATAACACCCTTCTCTCTCTTGCTTTTTATAAAACAAACAAACACTGCTATTAGGATATTGACATTTAATGTTCTTGCAATGGATGGTATGGTTTGCAATAGTCATCCCATCACCAGAGCACTCCACTGTTTGCAAAGAATGTATTGTTTGGAGTGGTTTCACTTCAAGTCCAATTTCAACATTGCATTGTAGCTGGAAAACAAATTGATATGAGAATGAATGTGGTTTGAATGCAGGTTTTAGTCTAAATGTCTGCAATTGTAGAAGGTCCTTGGACTCACAACAATTGTAGAGGGAACATAGTTCCACTGCAGACTAAATTAGTAGACATCAGCTGTCATATACAGATTTGCAATTCCAAAATGGCTTTTACTCAGAAGAACTGTTAACACTTATATTTTATATTTTCATTTAAGAAAAAAAAAAACAAAACAAACAATCACATTTTTTTAGATGTTTTGATACTATTTGTATGAAAACCATGAAAGCTGTTGAGAAAAGGCTTCTTTGCATATATGCATAAATTGAGGCCTACACATCTAAAAGAAATCCCCAATTAACCAAGTTAATTGATGTAATTTACCTCTGATTGTGTATGTATGTGCATGTACATACATATGTATGTGTAAATATATAAATATAAAAACACATTTTTTAATCTATGCAACTGTGTTCAACAGGACAATGTAAAGGTACCACTTTAGGTTTCTTTTCAAAGCAGTCATTTAGAGGCATTTATAGAGTCTTCTCTGTCTCTTTGAGCAGACACAAATCATTCCAGGCAAACTTTAACATACTGCTTCACATATAGCAGCTTTTCAATAATGTCCTTTTTGAGTTCAGGATTAGATTGCACCCAGACAGTATTAACCTTAAGAAAGAGGGAAGAATAGAATGGCCTGGTCTTTCCAGAAGCTCCCAGTTTGCTGACTTTCATGGCCAAAATATATTTCCATTGAAAGTTCTTGACATTTGCAAAAGTATTGGGGGAAAAAAAGAAGCTGAACTGGGGTTTGCAATCTGACCATGAGGCTGCATGATCACTTTTTTCTTGATGTGGCAGCTAGGAACCATTGATCTTTACTTATAAAACATGCCCTAATGGCAATGCTATCATCCCTCTCTCAGGTAACATGCCCAAACTTGCCACCTGCAAAAAGCTATCCTTTTAAGATCTTTCAGATAATTGACCTACTTTCTGGCACAAATGTAAAACAAATTACTTCTGCTCATTTATTTGAGAAGCCTTGAATATCCCTTCCCTAGCTGATTTCATTCTGGCTGTCAATACACTTATAAACTGATTTTCACATCAGGCTGTGTCTAGGTATTTCAATGAGAAAGTAATAACATTTTCTGTGACTGAAATCTGAGTAAGTGAATTTCTGGATCTACTGTATGGGTGAGCATCCACAGTTTGCTTAGAGACATTGTTAAGTCTCCATCTTTGTAGATATTCAAAGTCTGGTTGGGCAAGACCCTCATCAACCTGCTGTAGCTCACCCTGTTCTGAGCAGAGGGTTTGGGGCAGGCAATTTCCAGAGGCCCATCCCTCTCAACTCTTCTATTAATGTGATTAATGTGATTAATGTCACAAAATAGATTGGTGTATCTTTATATTACATTCCCCAGCAACTACAGATGTACAAAGCTATCAAATATGATATGGCGTGCTGACAAATTAAATGGCTTGCCAATTGCAGAAAATACGTGTTGTAAAGGGTATGATGACTGATCTGTCTTAAATATTTTGGCTGATATGCTAATCAGCCAGATTTCTTGGTGGTCCTGGAGATGGCTATACCATGTTTCATGGGTAAAGAATATGGGATTAAACAAAGGCAAGCACTAGAAATGAAAAAAAAAGTAAAACTACACTAACAATGTATAACAGACTTACAAAAAAAAAAAAAAACAAACCATTTAATTAACACAGTATGATTTTTGGTGATTTTATGTGAAAATAAAAAATAGCCATTGTCACATGAAAATTTATCTCTAAGATTAAAAGGAAAACTTTAGAGTTTTAAGTTAAATTGTGGTTATTCTGACATTCCATAGATTTATTTTTTTGTCTGTGAACTGGTTTGAATGACTTACAGCATACAACACAAAGAAAAACTCTTCCATTTTAATGAAAATTTAGTCAAAAAACCCCTGTACTTTTAGTAAGACAGTTTTGTCACTCTGTTACTCCTGAAATTCTCATTTTCAAGTTCATTTCATTATTTCTGGTAGAAAAAAACCAGAATTAATTGTGGACTTCAAATTTCAGTTCTGCCGCTCCTACTCTGGGCTGCTGTCTCTCCTTCTTTGTGTGTCTTGTTTTTTATAGTATCGAGAATATGTTGTTCTCCATGGAGCAGTTGCAGGAAAAAATTGAAAAGAACGACAATAAAGATAGATATTATTATTTACAAAGCTGGATCATACTCAGAATTTTTACTATGGCTCTGTGTTATTGTCCCATACATCTGTGTAAGTATGAAATAGTAACGGCTCAACAACAGCAGTTGTGCAGGGAGAAGCAGTTCTGTGTGGTGCTGGGAGTTTTGCTTTCAGCTATAGCCCAGTCCCTGGACTAAGCATCTCCACTAATCATGTGTTTCAAAGTGACTGAAAGCTGCCCCTTACCTTGTACACTTACATTCCCCCTAGTTATGTGCATGTGCTATGCATTTTGGTAAAGTCAGAGGAAAGTTTCTGGTTTAGTTTCTTCTGAAGTAACCCTAGTTTGTGTGTACCAGTGCTGCTGAGCAAAATAGTGAGTTAAAAGTCAGACTGTTTAGAATTTTATTTTTTTCACAATTGAAAATACTTATGATGCAGAGAGCATGTCATCCCATTTTATCTCAATACTGGTGGAGGGCACCAGTGATTGGTTAATAGATCCATGGCTGGAACATTGTGAGCAGTACAATCAGTAGTTTTTTCCGAATACAATTAAGAGTTTCCTGTTAAGAGTTTGGGGATCATGAAAAGATTTAAAAATGCTTTTAATTAGTTTTAAATGCACTCAATGATTCTTTTCACCCTATGAATTAGAGTGTAACTGTGATAGTGTTTTATTTTTTAAGGGGAAATCATCTTGGTTTGAAGCTATTAGAAAACTCAATAAGAAAGTTAAGGAAGAGCCATAAAACTGTGGAACATCAAGAATACACTTTATGGTGACATGAAACCTTGATCACTTACACCAAAGAGAAGCAAAAAGTTACAGATGAAGAAAGAATGAAATAGAACAATGGACAATCCCAGAGCAAATATATTTTCTTAGTGTATACTGCTTGAAATACACTTCCATGTCTTTATATTTCCCACTTCACTTGTTAGAGTTTTATTAGAACTATCTTCCTGTGATATTTCAAATAGAGAAAAAACCTCCAAAAGATATGAAATCTTTCAGAAGAGCTTTCTCATATAAGACACCAAAAGGATGGAAATTGTTATTTAGGTAACTGGAAAAGGGGTGACTGGCTAATACTGATTTGGCTGCTGGAGAACATCTTCAAAGGAATCTATGCTTCTAAATCCGATACTGATTACTCATGCAACTTGGGTTAAATAATTTTACCTGGTTTAAAGGTACAAGTTTTGCTTCCTCATTCCTTCCACTTTATTTCCAGGTGTTTTTTATAAGTGGTGTAAGAACGTGAGGACAATTTAAAAATAAATTTAAAAAAAAAAGATAAAAAGGAAAAAAGATACAAAATCAATATTTGAATATAATTTTTTAGAAAATCTTTTCAATCTATAATTATAGTCAAATATTGACTTTCCACAGCAAGACTTTAATTTATTGTGGTGTGACTACATATTGCAGTCCGCTGTTTCTTATCTCATAGTATGCACCAAGTGAAATAATTTGTAGCTTTAAATGACATAACAATATTGTAAAGAAGCTGAAATTATATATCATTATAATTGTTTTGGCAAGACTGCATCTCAAGCAGAAATTATCTTCTAAGTATCAATCCCAGTTGCACTACTGATATAACTAATTCTTAGTGAGACTCCCTAAACATAGTATACAATTAAGATAACTGAGTCTGATGGCTGTCAAGTTTTCCATACTCTTTTTAATTTAAAACAGTCTCTCACAAACAAGTTCATAGCCTGCATAACCTGTCATTAATATTTTTGTGAGCTTAGGTTTCTTTTATATAACAAAATCTTTGAAAGGATATTGTATTAACTGTTTGAGTGTGGTGCCCTTAGAAACCTCTGAAAGTTTTCGTTTACTTACTGAATAACAATAGTGATATAATATTGTAATAAAAAAAGAACAGAAATCTTCCTTTCAAAACTGAATTGTATCAGGCTTTATAGCAGTTTCCAAAGAAATCCTTGTTTGGACTATTAACAACTCACAAACCATCAAAGGAAACATTTCTTAGAGAATATCTTGCATTTCTGTTGGGCTGGGCTAGTACTATAGTACTACTAGGAAAAATCTCTCTTGTTTTAGTCTAAAAAAGACAACAGAGGTATATTAGGATGCTAAGAACAATTTCCTCAGCATAAATATCTAGTTCTATAAGCAGTGGAATTAATGAAATCTGTTATCCCTATCCCTTTTTAAGAGGAGATTGATTGAAAGTTCAGACTGATTTTGTTATAGTTTTCTCTTTGTATGCTCTCTAGTCTCTAAGAAGACAAAAAGTTGATACTATTGCTTCTACATCTTGGAATGCACCTGGAAAAACCACTGTCAAGACCTTTCTCTGAAACATTCTGCCACTCCTGTTCATTTCTCTGCAGGAACGTAACTCCTTCTGATCCCTATTTCTGTGTAAGGTTTGGCTGATATACGCCAGTGGGCTCAAAAGCTGTTAGACAGATATTATTATGCTCATTTCCATAGACAGTAAGACTAAGACTGCATGCATCTTTTCATAAAGCATTAGAAATGACAGTAGAAATGATGTGCTTCTTGATATGTTTGCTCTAAACAACCAGGTGGGAATAGGGAAACAGTAAATGAGAAGAAAGCAAAATCTCAAACAGTTACAGTTACAGCTACCTAAGTTTGCCTGTATATTGAGCTATTTTAGGTCCGAGCAAAGCTGATGTTAGAGAAATATTTCTATTTTTGAACAACGATTTCTTTAATATTACATATTCAACTATGTTATTCTTTGCCATATTGGCAACCTTGTTTCACCCAGGA
Source organism: Sclerurus mexicanus (assembly GCA_013396755.1). NCBI lineage: Eukaryota > Metazoa > Chordata > Aves > Passeriformes > Furnariidae > Sclerurus > Sclerurus mexicanus. The sequence continues at coordinate 186,955 of VWZF01000194.1, read as the reverse complement.
TGTCTCAGATTTTGCTATACACAGATAGTCTTTGAGAACATCTTAATCTCAGTCAGATATATTGGTATATGGTCTTGCTCAGATACCTAATGAAATGGGGAAACTGACTTCTGGAAATAAAAGCAATAAAGATATTTTGCTATTCATTTATCTTTTTGTGATCACACAAGATTGAATAATTGTTTGCTGTAACATTTCTGTGCAAGCACAAATATGTCTATAACTGACTGCACTTATATTTTGCAAGACACATCAATAAGTAAGAAATAGTTTTTGTAGAGATTCAGTGTATGCAGCATCCCTCACCTCTACCAATCACATTTGAAAAGGGATAAAGCACAATTTCTGAATCACTGTGGCATGAAATACTACTGTTAGTTGCTGTAAAAAGTGGGAGAAGTAAAATGTTTCCATCAGTAACTGAGTGTAATTTTACTTTGTAGTACATATAGGTCTTTACAGCTCGTCCTAAAGAAATTCTCTGGGTGAGTTCATTGGAAGAAGAAAACAATATTGCCCAGTAGGGCAATTAGGAGGAGATTGAAGGGGTCCATAAGGTTGCATAAATGTTATTCTTATCACGTTTCCAAATTTAGGGCTGCTGCAAAAGCAGCCCAGAAGGTTTTCTCACTTGCTTTATGTTATTCTAAAGGGTCTAGAAGCATAGAAGTCTAAATTATGCTGTGTTATCCCATATCCAGAAACAGGAATGAATATGAAAAACTGATCATCAAATGAAATTTCTCACCAAAAATTTGCATATTTCGAAGCATGTTTCTTAGCATATTTCTAATGAGATTTTTTCAACATGAGTGCAGAAGGGCTGCAGTGTGCAGGAGAATCTGCCTCGTAGTAGCTGTTCTAGTGCACTTAGTGTGATATTTCAGAAAAATGGCAAAATTTAAAGCACCACTAGATAATGATGGCATTTGACTGCAAATACGGGTTGTTTAGCATGGTGTTTGTACTATGTGTGAGCCTAGCATGTGGTGAATTGTAATAGATTAAGAAAGTGCTAATAGAAAAAGAAGGGGAAGGTTTCGGTATGGAAGGCAACAGAAGGGACACAGCAGGGACAGGAGTCTCAGCACTGCCTGCATCACTGGCAACCACATTAGCATCATGATCCCAGCCTGTCTACCTGCAGTTTCACAGGACAGGTGAGACCGCAGACAAAGATCAGTGAGGAAATCCTGATGATTCACAGAGCCAGGGCACAATGGAGATACAGGTCACCCAAGAGGATCCAAAAAAGGCATATCTGAAACCTGTACAAGATTGCCAGTTTAAGAATAGTGTGGGGAGGAGAGAAGAACTTGTCAAGTAGTTACTCTTATCCTCCAAGGATGTAACAGCTGAACACAAGTGTTGCAGAACCCTATGGTTGGATGAACACTTGAAAACCCACCCCTGCCCTGGTGTGTGACAGTTGGACAGACATACATACACAACACTTTTCTGGTGCTTTGACAGTGAATCTGTGACTGAGCAATGAGCAAGATCTGTTTTATTTAAGTTTTTGTTTCAAATAAAAACCACTTACCCTTCCATAAGTACCCACAGTAGTACTGGCTGCATTGCTGATCTAACACTGAAGTACCATGTGCCACGAACTTTATCCTTACTTTATCTGTATCCATCTCTTTTTCTGAGATGATATATAACTATGACCAGAAAATCATTATGGAAACAATTACAATCATGTTTCTGTTCACACAGTCTGGACCTAAGGCATTAGAAGTAAAGTTGTGGCTGCTGTATCCTCAAGCATAATGGGATAAGGTTTAACTGGAAATGTGTCTTGTTTAGTGGGAAAAAACACATGAGAAAATCTTTTTCATCCATAACACTTTCATACAACTTATGTGTATACAACCAGTTTAAGAAAGTCAACTGAGACTAGCCGAATGAATGTATTTTCATAAGTTACTTAGTTTACATCAATTTTTTTTATACTGATTTTTTTACATTGTTTTCTATCCATATACAAAAACAGTGGCATATCTGAATTCTTTCCAGTAAAATTTAATAATTATCTACACTTCTATAGGCATTTCAGTTTTCCACATTTGAGTGAAGCTAAGCTTATCATTCACCTACAAAGTACTTCTTTATTTTTTTGAAAACAAACAAACAATCTATTACTTGTTAATTATAATTGATTTACACTACCATGACTGGCATTTTCTAGACATTCTGGAAATTATCCCTCCGACTGATTGTAAACCTCCACCCCTCAGTTCAAAACCATGATTGTTATCTTTTGGCTTTGAATGAAACATTTAGGAAGTGTTTATTGTTCATGTTAATCCATGCTGTAGCTGACTTTGCTGTTTCTGTCATCTGTTCTGTCAAATCCTGTTAACAAATAACGCCATTGTCTGAAAAAAATAAAGCATCTCTTGTTATCTCATGTTGCTCTGTAATAAATGGCAATAAAGTAATTATACCATGCAAAGCTATGAATCAGTTGAACAAGCAAGTTCTGTTGGAATTGCTGATTATGTTTATTGTAAGGGCATTGGTCACCTTTCTTTTTTTCTGTAAACAAGTGTATAAGTCCAGCTACTGTGCTTTCAGACTTTCATGCCTTCACATTTGTTTCATTGCCGTTTTCCTGAAATAAAAGGAGTATTTTTAGTTTTGATGTGTCTGAAACAGAAAAAACATAGAAATTTCTTCATCATTATTTTTTATAAAGTGGTGAGATTCAGGATGATGATATTGACTTTCAGTACTTTTGAATACAAAACTAAGGTGGTGGAGAATGCAAAGATGTTACAGCATGAGAGAGAAAAGTCAGAGGTTCAGATTTTTTTATAAGCCCTCTGAGCATTCTGATTTTCTCTGCACAGATAGAACCATAATAAAGCCTAATGTTAAGCACTTTTGTCCTGTTTTCGTACTGTGTCCTTTCACTGTGTTCTGTTCTCTGCACAGTGAACATATGGTCTTCCTGTGGTTCCTTGGCAGTGCACAACATAGGATTGCAATGCATAATGTTTGATTCTGTAGGGTCAAATTCTACACCCAAATTCTAGATTCCACTCTCTAATTTTAGCAGTGGCACCCTTCCAGATGCCTGAAGAGTTATTGTGCACACGAAGTAATATTACAGGCACTCTGCTGGTCTACATAGAAGCAAAGTGACTCCACACCACAAATGCTCACTATCTAATGCTCACTGCTGAGTGTCAAACTCTATGCCTGTGATTCCTCTCTCCATTTCAATGCGAAGAATTTGGCAATAAATATAAATATATATTGCATAAAAATTTATAATTTTCTATATAAAAATATATTTATGAATATTTTCTTAGTTTTGCTGAAACAAGAGTGTCTCTCTACATTTATTCATAATGACAGTCTGGAAGATTTGCAGCTTTTTCAGTTTAAAATTTCCTCTTCCTTTCCTTGGAACACTTCAACCTGTGAGTGCTAAAGTGGTGAAAAGTCAAGAGAAAAGAAAGAAGGACAGCAGATTACTTCCTAAATGCTGTGTGGAGAAGTCAGCACACAGAGTCTGAATGTGCTCCATTGCAGTTATGTTAACAGACTATTCATGCACTTGTTTGCCATCACAAATAGGGGAAGCCAGTGCATGAGCTCTACCTGTACAGGTACAGCTCCAGCCTCCTGCTGACATACTGTGGTAACTGGTGGGATTTATATTGTAATTCTGAGTCCTAGAACTGCTGTTTCCAGCTTACCCATGCAAGATAGGAGTCCCTAATTAATAGCAATGCAGGCTGCTGGCTTCCCAAGTTTATTCTACATCCTGTGAAGTTTTCTGTTTATACAGTGGATTTTCAAGGTAAAAATCATTGACTAGTACTCATGCCTGCAAAGCGTTTTATATCTGGACTACAGTGATACATGAATAATAATTGAATTTTGTTCTTCTCAGTGCTTACAAAATGTACAAAAGGGTTGCACACAGGGAAATTAAGGAGAATAAAAAGGAGATGGGAGCTTCAGGAAATGATAACACGGGGAACACTTTAACATAATACAATGTAATTCCAAAGCAGATGCTTAACAAATGATGGAGTCTATGGGATTCGTAGCAGAAGTAGTTCTTAAAGACAGATTTGAAGAAAACTGAGCAAACATAATGATTTAAAAAATCAAACAAAAAACCTAGGCTTTGGAAAAATTGCATGTGGGAGAAATAGGTATGTAGAAATTCATGGTTATTACAGAAGAAATTCTCAGAGTACTCTTAGCACCTTTGTGTGAAGGCTAACGCCTTAGTCACAGCATACAAGGGGTACATTGTATTTTGCTACTTATACAAACAGTGCAAATCTAAGTATTTTGTTAATGGTTTATAAATCTACTCCGATTAATAACATCAGTTTTGACTTTTCTTCCTGAAAACATGCCAGTGCCAAAAAAAAAAAAAAAAGCCACTTTTGACACTTACTGTTACAGCCCCATCAGAGAGGCTATTAAAAGAAATAGTGACATCATTTTGATGAGGTAACAATTTTAAGATGCTGAAAAGTACCGAGATTTTCATGAATCAAAACAGATATTCTCTGAGTTTGGAGTATGGTTTCTTTTTTCATTGATTAATTGGTTTTGCTGGCTTTAACAATAGAATTACAATTACAGAAAATCTATGTTAGTGTATCTATATCATCTATATCTATCTTTATCTGCATCTATATCTATCTAATGTATATATCTTATTCCTTCTCAGATACAGGAGGAATTTTGCTGGTATTGGCACTTCTAAATGTAGAGAAGGAAACAGTGCTGGATAGAAATACATGAGCCAGTTATGTTAACCCATACATCTGTGATATGAAGGCCCTCTTTGCAGAAGTTAATAGGAACTGCTACTCAGTAAGGCTAATGAGGGTGATCCACCTGCCTTATTAACATGACTGTAACATTTTTTGGTAGTAGAGGTAGCTTGTATAGGTAGTGCTATACATCACTGCACTGGGTCATGCAGACATAGCCCTGGAAAGTGCTACAGTCTTGATTACACAGAAGACTCATAGGGAGAAAAAATCTCAAGGACATGCTATCTGGTTTCCTTTCAATGCCTGAGGTAGTAGCAGAATGTTTTGGGTTTTCTTACCTGCTTCCCCTTAACAGTTCAGTTTTGTTCACTAAAATTTTTACTGTATTGAGCAGGGACAATAGATGTTGTGGTGCTGCAAATGGAGTAACACCCGCTAACTGTGCTTAAGAATCTGCAGGAGTCTGAGCACAGTCCTGCAAGGGTCAGCTAAGTGAGCGTTCATGGTCTCACTTGTGAGCACACTGCCTGACATACCTGCAGAGCCAATCACTGTTGCTCAGAAGAGAGCTATGCTGACGGGTGTGTACATGTTGTCTCAGGGTGGCAGTGCAGTGTGCGGTACTTTTGTGCTGTTCTCTGCCATCTGATGTAGGCATCCTCTGTGTGCCTCATACAGCTCTGAATACAGAGTTGCTGCTTTGATAATAATGCATGTAGTTATTATTCTTTCTCATTATGACTATGTTTAACTCTAATTTTTCTTTTATTCTCTTTGAGGGGAAAGAAATCAGATGTGCTTGGAAGACTCCATAAACTTGAACAAGACAGTTAAAAAGAGGAAAGCACAAATTATAAATAGAAGCCCAGATGAAAGAATGTGCAGGGGGGAATTAGGATTTTCAGAGTTTAACATCTAGTTTCAGATCAGGCTACTGCTTGTCACCATGTTCCTTCCTGCACTATAAACTCTCAAGAGTATAATCATATTTTCAGTCTACTCTGCAGATATTTGAGTCATGCAGCATTTGAAATGAAGTGGCAAAGCTCAGTGTCTTACTGTAGAAAACATCACAAAGCTCCAGTCATTTCTTCTGCTAAGGAAGTTTCAAATGAAATACATTTGAAAAAAATCTGCCATAACTTTGTGAAATGTCAGCACATAGAGAAGCTGACATCTATAGGTTTATCACCTGGGGAGAACTCACTGATAACTTTCCATTGCTTTGACGCTATGGAAATTGGTCCATCTCACAAAAGGAATTGTTGTTACTTGAATTATTCAGACTAAATACATCTAATTAATGTTAGGCGAGTTACTGTAAAGGAAGAGTGCTGGCCTGAATAAGAGTATCCTAGAGGGAGAAGGAAGCAAAAAGACCTTGTGCAGATGCTTTTTGAAGTGATACACATATACTTTGGAAAAGAGAAGGAAAAGAAGATAAAATGAAATCTTGAAGTTGCCTGCAACCTTTGCAGAGGAACTCATGTTTTCTGTTCCCTGCTAATGTGTAGTGAAGAGATTAGACGGGAGGCAGAATTAGCTTCCCTTGTCATGCTGGTGATTGTGCAAGAAGAAATCCATATATTGTGCTGTCATCCTTCAGAGCTGACATGTGAAAATCATGTGTCTTGTAGAGCCACATGAGCCCCATTGTCAGCAATATAAGCATGAACTGACAAATTCAGAGAAAGATCTGGCACTGTCCAAATGCGATTATTTTGGTTTTGTCTATTTCTCATTTTTATCCCATATAAGTTCCCACTATAATTTAATTTGAATCAAAGGCTTTTTATAGTTCTGCTTTACTGGAAAGAATTACAAAGTTAGAGATTAGGTGTTAGCTTTTGGGGATCATGGAATCATAGAATATGCTGAGTTGAAAAGGACACATCACAATCATCTAATCCACCTTCTGGCCCCATACAGGACACACTGTGTCCTGCAGAATCACCCCAAGAATCACACCGTGTGTCAAAAAGTGTTTTCCAAACATTTCTTGAACTCAGACAGGAACTCAGGGGCTATGCCATCTCCTCGAGTCCTATTGCTGGTCATGAGAGTGAAGAGATTAGTACCTGCCCCTCTGTTTCCCCTCACGAACAAGTTGTGACTGCAATGAAGCCTCCCCTCAGTCTCCTCTTCTCCAGACTGAACACACCAAGTGCCCTCAGCTGCTCCTCATACACCTTCCCCTCAAGACCCTTCACCATTCTAATGGACTTCATTTGAAGCTCTCTAGTAGCTTAATACCTTTCTTATTATATTTCAATGCCCAAAACTGCACACAATATTCCTTTGCACTCCAGTGCAAAGCAGAGCAGGACAATCCCCTCCCTTGACCAGCTGGCGATGCTGTGCCTGATGCCCCTCAGGACCCGGTTGGCCCTCCTGGCTGCCAGGGCACTGCTGACTCATATTCAACTTGCCATCGACCAGGACTCCCAGATCCCTTTCCATGGCACTGCTTTCCAGCATCTCATTCCCCAGTCTGTATGTAACTCTGGGGTTGCTCCATCCCAGGTGCAGAATCCGGCACTTCACCTTGTTGAACTTCCTATAGTTGGTGATTGCCCATCTTTCTAATTTGTCTTAATCAAAGGTCTCTCTTGTTGGTGGGAGATATTTTTTTTTCTTTTTCTTGTTTTGGCAGATTAACTGAGCCAACCAGATGTTATGAAGGCATAGCATTCAACATACATGGGGTGACCATGGAGTAAGGCAAAAAAACATGCCAGTTTCAAAAGAAAAACCACAATCGTACCAAGCAAAGATAGTTTCTTCATCTTCAATATCCCTCTGTATCAGGAAAATATGTGAATGGTTTCTCTTCACTTTCTGGCTACCCCTGAAAGATACAGGAAGATAGAAAAGAAAGATGAAAAACTTGACAAACTGTGTACACTTCAGTGTAAAACCCATAAGGTGTAATTATCAAGTAGCTGAACAGTATGGCACTCCTGGTTCTTGTGGTCCTGATTGTCCTGGCTGGTGATCTATCCAGCCTATGATGTAACTTCCTTGAGAATCCCTTCTAGACCTGTGGTGACATGAGGGTGAGGAGCAGGGAGGGAGGTGGTTGTTGCTGGGGCCAGATGGAAGGAGCTGGCAAGCATTCTAGGTTTAGATGATTTAGACCTAGGGTTTGCTGGTATGAAGGCACAGGTCCAAATAGGTGGAAATGTATGGTGTGTTGACACAGAAAGATGTAGTATGCCAGACACAGGAGAAAAAAAAAACATCTCTCAAGTAAGTAAGCAGGCATTCCTGGTTCCAGTACCTACATGTTTCCTGAGACATAATTTCTAAAACAATCAACACATCATATCCACATATTCTTTGGATTCACCTTCAGAAAACATAGTTTTATCTGGTGTTTCACCTGTGTGTGTGATTGTCTGCCCTGGGTACTAATCTCAAACAGGCTGTGGCACTGACTTTTCAGACTGCCTGGAAGCTGTATCTCTTGGCTTCTTGCTGTAGAGACACACTTTTCACCACCAGGTGAAATTGTGGCAGGACCAGGGCAATGTACAGCTTCCTGGAAGCTATCATAAATTGTTTCTCAATAGTCAAAGAGTTGAATGGTCTGTACACCAAATAGTTGTCCCACAGTGGTCTCTAAGTTACTTTTTCTTGCCTTTTTTTTTTTTTAATCTTGATATTTAGTGACAGATGTCTTTTGTGAGTCCTCTCTTGTGATTCTCTTCAGTGATTGTTCTGTTAGCTTTCTGTGCTGGTTTAAGGGTAAACCGGCAGGAGAAATGGACCCACCACAAGAGGGATTATAAATCAGAATTACAATTTAATGAAAGGTATTACAATAAATACACTGACACAAAGAGAAAACTGCTTTCAACTAACCAAAATCCAGCAGTATAACCCAGTGTCCCAGGGTACAAGCCCAAAGGGGTTTGTTAGCCCTTGTGCTGAGACCCACATGGTTCCCCCAAGTCCAAAGCAAAAGGAAGTAAAGAACCTGTTGGTGCAGATGATGGCTGGGGTCTGGTCAAGAGTGATTGTTTCCTCCTGTTGAGATCCTGCTGCTCTTCTGGATCCAACAAGTTCCTCCAAGGTCTTCTTACTCCCCCTTATGTACCTTCAGGGAGCACCCAGTCCCTTCCCCAGGGCGGGGATTCACACAATGGGTGATTAACTCTGAGTCATGGGGCATTGTTGAACCGTTGATGGCCCATTAGCAGCCACGCCCCCTCAGGGTGGGTGTGAAGGTGCTAACAACTCCCTGGGCAGCTGCTGCAAATGGTCCATTGTTTTTAGGAAATGAATAGAGGGGGGTAGAATACATAGCTTTGATCACCCCCACACAGTGATAACTGGTCCCACCTGCTGAACTAGGACACTTTCCTGAATAGAATAGCAGAAAGAAACACATTTAATTACATGACTGTGTGTGAGTTTTGGCTAGTGTAGTGTTAATTTTCTTTACCATAGCTGGTATACAGCTGTGTTTTGGATTTGTGACAGAAACCATGTTAATAATGCAGGGATGTTTTTGTTATTGCTGAGCAGTGCTTACATGGAGTCAAGGGCTTTTCTGTTCTTCTACTATCCCGACAGCAAGGAGGCTGAGGACACAGCTGGGACAGCTGACCCGAACTTACTGTAACTAGTAACTAGTGATTGTACATGTGTGCTTTACTTCCACTAAAGTGAAGGTTTCTCATTTTTAATTATTACAATGTATCCATTCTGCTTTAAGAGTTATTTTTTTAAAAAAACAATGTATAGTGACACACACAAAAAAATTAGTTGGATATATTAAGACAAGGTTGCATGTAATCATACTCTGTGTGAAACAGATCTTTCCTGTAGCAAAACAGATCTTTCCTGTAGCAAGTTTTTTTAAAAATGCTTAGACAGAAGCACATCTAACAAAATCCCAAGATAACTCCAAATAAACCAATTTGAAAACTGAATTATTAATACATGTTTTTTACAGCATTTATTTTATGTAAAGGGGATTTGTCTTTAGGTTTAATAACACCTTATTTAGCAATTTGAAAAATCTATCTGTAAATTCATAGCTTCAACCAGCCTATTCTGTGTGACTTGTGTACAGAAGCACTTGTTCCTCAGCAGCATGAAGCTCTGAAAATAAGTGTTACATGACCAGAATGCATTTGAAGGAAACTGGTCTCTGTGTTGTGCCAGATATATTGGTGGGTAAGAGATAAATATCCCAAGCGCGATTGTAGTGGAGGCACTTCTTTAAAGCTATGCTTTATCTGCAGTGCACTTCCATGAGTAAACAAGTGTCTATCTACAAAAGCTCAGCTCTCATGATTTGCTGTACTTTGTACGGCATAAGCCCATCTTAGATACATGTAAATCAAAGTAATACAATTTGACAAATACAAATTCACACGTCCTGGTCCTGGATCTTATAATATTCAAATCACCAGTATTTTGAAGTGCAGATGCACTAGGCTGAAATGTTTATAATTTCTTAATGCTGCATTTTGGAGGTTATAACAATAAATGTCTCTATTTATATGAGGCTGGAATAGAAATAAGCTACGTTTCTTTAAGAAAATGCAAATCTGTGACACCCTGACCAAAGATCCAGCTCCTTAGCAGTTTAGCGCTGTCTCAAATTGAGCAAAATTACTTTCAAAGTTACTATACAACCATTTGTTTTCAGATCCACCACTGAGCAGTATTTTGTAATGTTGAAAGGATTTAATAATAACAGTAGAAGATGATTTTTTTCTTTCCGGATGAAGGACAAAATAATTGTAATAGTATTTATACAGAATCTACATGTCTGTTTATATTAATATTTCAAGAATAATGTATACATATAATATAATATATAGTATACATACATATACATATCTAATAGTATGCATATAATATATACATATAATAAAATATAAATATGTAAATATAAAGTATACAGAACTTTCAGTTTAAAATGTATCGAATTCTTTTTAACAGAAAGTACTGTAAGGGGGAAATATTAAAATGTATTTGATAAATGCATGTGGCTTTTTTTTTGTTACAGAACTGCCCAATTTTTTTCAGTATTGCACCTGCTTGTATTGGTGTCATTTGAGCCATAATAATTAAACAATTTACAAGAGTTTCACAGTGGTTAAGATTCAGTGGCAGAGCCCATTGCCTGCACTACTGCCTAACAATGACTTACCACTTCTTTGCATTGTCCACCACTGCATCCGTCTGCTTGGCTTTCATTTGCTATTCAAATTCTTTTTCGGTGTGTTTACGATACAATTCACTTTAGTACTGATGAACATCTCTCATAGAGTTTCAATGCCTGACAGAAGTATGTCGGACAGTCACAGAGTCCAAGCAGCCTGTCACTTAGAGAATGTTATTCAAATATCCCGTTTTGAGGGAAAAGCTCTTTATTTTCAGTCTTGTTGAAGGTAAAGAGGATTAGTAACCAGTAGTTATTTAGAAAACAAAAAATGCAAACACCAGAATATCACATTGCTAGGCATTACATAGATATATAAATACTGTCCCAGGTGTGAAGACTTCATACCTTACTAACATGTGCTCTTGCCTAAAGCACTGAACAAAAATAATACAGTTGGAAAAGTCTTTCTACATGAGACACAATTTCATTTTTACTATGTCCTATATTTTTTTTGTTCTCTTCTTTTGTTTGTCACTTTAGTGATCAGAATGTGCCATAAGTACATAGACAAGAAGAAAGAAACTGGTTTGCTTTTTCAATTATCAAGTTATTTTATGTTTGTAACATAAAACCACATGAATTAAAAACCTCAATACTTTAAACCCACAAACCTCCAACACCATGGTTGTGCTTCTGTATCTATACTTTTGTGGCTTTTTTAACTGTTTGAGTTCATATGCACAAGAGCGTAACATATGGTGACTTGAGAGTGTAAACACTGACCAGAACTGGCTAGCTTAGTTCCCATAACACAAAGGAGAGGGAGTTAACACTTAGAAATAGGTTCTCTAAAAACCAAAATAGCAGTTTCATGATACCAAAGAAAGTCGCATGGAGGATGCCTGAGGGAAGGCATGCCTGAAACCCACCTTCCACAGGACTTCACCTCATCTCTGTAGCACTATTGGAGAGTGGCTTGTCACAATATTAGCAGCTGTTCTTTTCAGAGGCAAAAGCTGCCTTTTAAGAATCCTACTTNCCCCCTTTAAAATGCACTGATTTAGAGCTGTTCAGTAATTAAGAAATGTGACAGAGTCCTTCTTTATAAAGAATGGGGTAGCACTTAGGTAAGATTGAAATTAGAAGATCTACATTGTATACTGAATTTCCAGCTACACTACCCTGGTATTTGTCTTATTTTACTCCTTTAAAACATAATTGGAAAGGAAGGGCTGTGTTATAAGTAAAAGGCAAATATTTGATAAAAAGATCCAAAAAGGTTGGTGTGCTGACTTCAGTGGTTTCCTTAGCAAGATAATTAAGCTCACTTCTCTAGCTTCCCAAGTTGTAAAAAAACGTAATTCCTATTGCATTACTTTTTACACAACTGTGGAGACCAAGACAATAAATCAGAAAATATTTTGTTACTCTCTTATGATAAAACTTTGGAGGAGAAAAGAGTTCCAGATTTTGGTCCATGTTCCTAGAAGCAGCCACATAAAATGAATAAATCGGTTTGCTAAAATATAGAGTGTGAGAAACCTTACCTATTGGATTACATATTCCTACTCCATCTCAGGCTTTCTGAATTGATTAAATTTGAAATTTTTGTTTTACTCTTATCATGAAACAGGCAGGTATGATTTCTCTACCTTAAAGAAACCTAATAAACTTGAATCTTAGATGAATATTTTGATCAATAAGGCCAATGAAGGCAAATTTCTGTGCTGCTTCCTGTAGTAGAAGTGATGTATTTTTCTACTATGCAATTCCATCAGTGAAATATTCTTAAATATGAGGCTCACTTGGATTGTAAAGAAGACTTGAATGACTAGAATTTCAACAGGCAGTATTTATTTGCCTATGTAATCTGCTGGAAGTGTGTTGATGTTACCAAAAATATCTAATGTTTTGTAGGTTATTGATGGATCTAGGTGGAAACTTCACAGTTTGAGTTTTAAGGGGGAGTTAGTTGTAAAGTAAAAAAATAGTCTCTGCCTATCTGCATGATCAGAAAGCTGATGGTCAACCCATTTCCAGAGATGTGAATCTAGAACAGCTCCCTAGGGCTTGCCAGGCATGCAAGCAATCTGTTTTAGCACTGTGCTTGGAACAAGAAGCCAAGGGAAATAGAGACAAGTCATCTGTCCCTTAGTAACTGAGATAGACAGAATGACACTCCCCGTTCAACCAAAAACATTTGTTACAGTTTGTACTGTACGAGGGCAAATCATCCACTCCCTAAAAAAGCCTCTGTGAAACTGTGATCAAAAACTTCTCACTAGCTTTAAACTAGCACATGGAATGGGAGATGCTTGTTAAAACCTAAGGCAAAAGGCTTATGTATCAATCAGTTATCAGCCAGTCTTGAAAAGTTATTTAATTGTTCACTTCATTATCTTTATTTATACTTGATGCAAAACCAGTACCTCTCATAGATTGTATGTAATCATAGAAATCATTGTTGTGTTCCTCCTGGCAATATTATTGTTTCTGTATGAAGAAAGCAGCACAAACCTTGTATGCCTTTCTGGGAAAAATTAAAGACAGAAGTTGCAGCAGTATTTCTGTAAAATAGTGTTTTTCACAGTCACTGTAGTCTTCAGCTCACCACTAAATCATGTTTTCAGAAGGGAAGAACAACAAATAAATGAAATTAAAGTACAGGAGTTCCTACTCTAGCAGAAAACATAATGCTGAATTAGTGTTCTTATCTTACATGTTTGTCTGACTAAAGTTTTCTAAATAATTAAAGAGTAATCATAACTTATATTGTTTCTGAAAATGAACATTAATGATCAACATTTCAACTTCACCAGAATTTTTTTATACGTGTTCTTTTCCTTATTAGGGTTCTAGATATACAAGCTTTAGTAGCTACTGGCTCCTATTTTCCCACTTAAAAGGTTTTCAAAGAACAATATTATGCAATTAGATGGCTATGAATTGTACCACAAAGAGTCCATGTACTGTTAGAACTATGAACTTTTCTTCATAAGGTAGTAAATGTTTCACAGTTGAGAATAATTGCACGTGTACTAATATAGTATAAGAGAGACTACTCTCGAGAAATACATGAGTAATTTAAACACTTGATTAATCTGACAAAGACATCAAACTTTTATGGATCTACAATCTTAAATATCAGAACATCTCTTCAAGTGTACTTGCTGCCATGAACATTATTATCATGATATTCAGAGTGATATTAAACCCAGAAAATCAGAACATTTTAAAACAGGCAAATTACTTCTCTGCATCTCAGACAGATTTGGGTTCAATTTTTTCTTGGATCTCAGCTTTGTTAAGAATATTAAAAGCCATCTGAGTGAAAATAAGTAAAAGTAAAAAAAAAATAGTGAATGGAAATAAAAAATTTGTTTGGTCTCAAATATCTAACTGTTTTAATGCAAATATATGTAGCAAATTTATCAGTAGTGCTGGAAGAAGATTGGAGGCAGAAAAAGCAAAGCAAATAAATGGGGCCAAAAGTTAGCTAACCTATAAACTCATAATTCTGTAAAAAAACCCCACCATCAAAAGGTAAAAGAGAAAAAAAGTTAAAAGGAGATTAACAGTGCATCCTATGGCTGTAGAACAGAGAACAGGCTGACAGTGTGTTTAATTTCAAGAAAAAATTACATTACAGTTAAATTTTGCATGTGTCTTATTATGGCACATGCATTTTAATTATGCAGGAAGTTGAGAGGAAAACTAATGGTCTATGTGTATGATGGAGGTGTTGACTGATGGGGAAAGATTACATAAGTAAATATGTGCAACTACAGTAAATAACAATTAGAGAAGATAAAGTAAAAGAACCAATACCACCTGAAGGATATTAGGAACAAAAAGTAAAGCTTTATTTTTGTTACAATGGAATAATATTCAGTGAAATACAGAGAAATAATAAAATGTGACCTGACAATTAAGAATCTCATTTTCAAAATAACATTTAAATGGGATAAAGTTCTTCTCAAACTAAAGTTATGTTGATGATCATTACAGTCCAGCAGTAAAAACTTGACTCCCCTAAAATCATTGGCATAGAGTCTTTTTGACTTAACTGGTGTTATTTACCCAAATTTTTCACTGACAGAGGAGTGTTAGAGATTACTTTCTGTAATTAGGTTCTGTGCTGCAGATACCAGTAGTTGTTGTGTCCGTAAAAGATGCTAATAAAATTCTGGCTTTAGCCAAAATAAGCCAAATGAAGTCAATGAAATGAATCTGAAGGTATATTCATGAAAACTACACTAAGACTTAATCCTTCTTCTTCTCATACAGTTTCCTTAAGACTTCTTTTCCCACAGTCTAAATTGAAGACAACCAAGTAGACCCCTGACTCCTTTTGTTTGTCATAGCTTTTAATTTGTGATAATAGCAGTCTGGCAGTTTTTGAGATTATTTGCCTGTAAGAAAAAAATGAAGCAATTACAATGGACTTGTGCTTTAGAAGTTAGGATGACTTCATATTTTAAGGGTTAGACCAGGAATATGAAAACTATGCCTCGTCTCTGTGTGTCTCTCTTTGCTAAACCATATTCATTTAAAATTGAACAGGGTACTACTTCATCTTTGTGAACTCTAATTCCTAATATCTAAAGCAAGGATAAGAAAGTTCCTTTTCTTGTACCCTTTGACTGCTTTACCTATTTAGATCACACTACTCTGGGCCTGAGGAATGTCATTTACTTTTTGCAGTGCTTCAGTAATGAAACATTAGTCAATTTTAAATATTGTTAGATGTTGCCTGCTAGATCTCCAAATGACACACTGCTTTCCACAGAAACCTTTCTGTCCTTTATCACTGCAAAGTGTATGTTGCTTTCTGCAAAGAAATTCCTACAAATAGTGTCTGCCTTTCTGTTTGGTAACTTCAAAGCCAGCCAGAGCTCCCCTTACAAATGACCCTTGTTGTCTGAGAAAACAGGATTGATTTACAAATATAAGCCAAGTTTTAACACTAAGATCTGTCTTGCTTATAGATAAGATTTTCTGCAAAGATGAAGCGCTGTGTGAATTTTAAATGTTTCATGGAAGCAAAATGGTAAAGAGCACCTGTCATACTATTTAATTTCTTTGTTATATAATTGAAATAAAGCTAAATTAATTTTGTTTAGTAGATGCTTATTAATACATACTGGTAAAGAAAATAATTTAAAACTACCACTGGAAAAATAGCCTAGAGCTTTACCTGCAGTATTTTTAACAATAACTATTGAGTGTTAAGAATCAGGCAGAAAAGCAAAAGGCGAATGTTCTTAAAATCTGTATTTTTAATAGAAATTGGTCAGTGAAATACAGTAGTACTCTAACCCTGTTGTCTAAAAATTGAGTATAACATGTATATGTTAAGGTCTTCTGGCTCTTAATGTTTAAAAATTCCGGAGGCAATTTGCATCATTTTTATTAGCTCTTGGCACAAGGTCATATTTAGCTGCCTAGAACTGTCTCGAGTGAGTGGCCTGAGAACTGTTGCACCAGCTTTTGCTTTTCTGATAACCTGGCCCTTTTATGACAGCTTGGGTTTGCAGCCAGAAGGAAAAATATATCTTTTTACAGGGAATCAGTAACTACTCTTGCATGAGGATAATTCTGAAGAGCAAAATCTCACATTATTTCACGCAAATATGTACATGTCTGTCAAGACTCTAAAACTACATGTATAACTAATACATTTTATTTTAACAATTTACTTAGGGAAAATAGCAACAACTAAAGTTTCTTGACACTAGCATTTTACTAAACATTCTATAAAAGTTGTGCATTAATCCTTGTAATGTACCTTTGAAGATAGTTACTTTTGAACAGAGAGCACTGACTCCAATTACCTAAATGTCCTGCTTCATATAGTAAATTTTAATCCTTTGATTTGAATTACCCAGAGCATTAGGGAAATACATTTCATTAATGCAACTTTTTCAGTCAAGAATTAGGCCAGTTGGAATGGAGGTTTCATGTAGGCCACTTCTCTGTGCACAAAGTTCTGTCTACATTTTTCCATTTTTAGATGTTATTATACTGTTTTAGATACAGTCTTTGCATTTTCTGATGGTGTAATAGCCAAACAGTTTAAAAAATTGTATTAATTCTAAAAGGTCATATAAGTGCACCTCAGAAAGAACATTTCTGTGTAATAAAAAGAAATATTTGCTTGTGTTAAAAATTATTTTGCGTTGGCTTAAAAATTGAACTATTCAGGGTTCTCACTATGAAGTTATTTCATTTGTTTTACCATATTTTCACTTTTTCTTTTTTCCCCTCTTAGGCTAAGTCTCTTAGAGAAATTCATGTCCATGTGATAAAGGAGTGAAGGATTTCAAATAAATTTCCATAAGTTATCAACTTCAGCAGTTTTAAATTCTCAGTAAAAATGGTTGTTTGAAAGTGATATTTATTAAAATAAAAGAGTGAATATATAAGAATTTTAGGTAGCTTCTGAAAAGCCAAAATAGAAAAGGCAAACAAATAAAAAAAAAAAAATTGACACCTTTTTTCTTGTCTTCCATGTCTCAGTTTCACTTCTTCATCACATGTTAGTCTCCATCCCTCCCAATTTCCTTGGTGAGGTGATGGGCAGTGCAGGAGTCTGGGATTATTGCATGTTGCCTTTTTTCTTCCGTTTCTTGCTTCTTACTCATTTTCCTCCATTGTTTCTTACTGTTCCCCTGCTCTGACATGGGACCTCCAGGGGATGCAGTCCCATAGTGGCAGTGCACTTTTTTTCCCATGATTGTGCCTCTATCTGTTTGCCCACAACATCGTCTTCCTTTGTGCCTCCTCATGCGTGTCTACTGCCCTTTCTGAACATTGTTTGAGAAGAGGTACCCTGTGTTTCTCTGGCTGATGGTAGTTTTGATGTGCCTTGGGTCACTCTGTCCATGTCAGAGCTGGTTGAATGTGGCACAGGAGAGGAAACAGCCTCCTCCCAGACAGGCTACCTGACAGCCCTCTTCTGCCCAAACCCTGCTAGTTATGCTTAATACTTTTCACACCTTGCTTCCGCAGAACACTGTGTGAATGTTTATCCATTACAAGGTCTATTTTTAACATCATCATGGCTTTAGCATACAAACATTACAAACTCTGCCTTTTTATCAGGACAATAGGGTTGACATTGTAGAACCATGGGCACATGTTCATGAATACTTTGTTCGTTCTCCAGCAGACAAGATTATTCTTCTACAGATTTCACTCCTTCCGCCTGTAAACCCCAAAATAGAAAATGTTACAACAGTCAACATCTATCCATTACAATCTCCATTACTTGTTTCTACAGGCCAGATTACTGGGTTTAACAGCATAATAATTTGACATATTAAATATTTCAGACCTTGTTGCGATCCAGCACACAGCCCAAAACATTACAGCTGTTGGAATATTCATCCATCACGAAGTCCAAACTTTTCTTCTCCACAGGGTTATCAAGGAGATCCTTGACTGGAGTAGCAGGACTGAGCCATTGTTTTCTAAATCCCCCCATCAGCAGATCCCAGAGCTCTCTTGCTTTGCACAATTTGGGTCCCAAATTCCCCAGAGTAAAGTTCTACTGAGACATTAGCTATAAAACAGTGACTCTGGTTTCCCAGCACCTCCATACCCCTTGAGTGGGCAGCTCCTTTGGGCAGTGCCTGTAGGCAGCCTACATTTAATTAATTGCACCTGCAGTAAAGGATCACTGCATGATGCTTTGTATATGAGATTAAATTTCGTAGACTTCATATTACACTGTCTCTGAAAATGCTGTGTGGTAGAACTATTTTATGTCCAGATACATTTCTGTTTCCTATCACAAATGAGGAAAAGAGGAAATGGGAGAAATTAGTTAAAAGACAAAGAGCTTCAAATCTCAGGCTCTAGTTAAAGAGAAGCATGTTAATGATGTATTATGCTTTTAATCAGTTGTGCTTTTTTAATACAAAGCTGATCTTAAAAAGAAAGTTGTGAGTTTTAGTTTATCAGTGACTTTAACTATAAAGCACAGAGTAGCATTCAACCATTAAAATCACTGTTTGAGATGAACATTACTGATGCTCTAATTAAAATAAAAAGATATAGAAAACAGAATGGCTAGTTGACAGCAAAAAAAAAAAAAACACAACAAAAAACACTCTAAGTTTCACTTGCTTAAATGTGGATGATCTACCAACTACAAAATGAAAAAGAAAAAAAGGCTTGAAAAATAGCACTGTTTTGCAAAGTTGCTTTTGGGCTGTGTATGACTTTACAAAGCAGTAGCATCTAAGTGGACTAGAAAGACACTTAGTTTTATTTACTCTCAGACTGTACTACACAGTTTATTCCAGAGTATGTAGTCTTGTCATGAGAGACAAAAATGATGATGTCAGAAACTTCTATTTCAATGTTTAATAGATGCTTTCACAGAAGGCAGTTATTGAGGAGAATGCTTGGAGCATACTGACAAAAATTAAAAAAAAAATCAATCAGTGTTGATGCTTCCAAAGTAAGAAAAGGTATTTTGTGTCACGAAAAAGCCATATGAAATGTTATTAGCCTGTCAGCTTCAGAAACCATTTTGAAGATTACCTAGCAATGCTAAGTTAAAGGCTGGAAAACCACCTCTGGTGAATGTGAGAAATGACCCATCCCACACACTCACCTCAGCTGTGCAGCTGAACTGTGCCACAAATAGTGGAGAGTACAAGATCTCACTGAAAAGGGAGCTGCTGTCTGTGCTTGCTCCACCATGCTATGGCATTTTCTTTAACGTTCACTCCAGAGCTATAGCTCATTCTGACAGAATTTCATTTTGTAAACAGTTTGGAAAAAAATTTAGCTCCCTTTGCACTTTGAAATCACATTTAGGAATTTCCTTCTGACAAGACAGGTATCTTGTTATGCTGGGGTAAGAATGATCACATATCAAGAACAATTTTCATCCACCTTAATATATTGAGGAAGACCTTTTGAATCCTCATTATCGTTCCCTTTTGATGTATGCAAGCAAGGCTTGCTTTTTCCTTACCTATTTCAATGTCCCAATCCAAGTCACTACTGTAAGGACAAGATAAATTCTAATAAATGAAATTATATTAATAATGGCATAAGAATGGGAACAGCTAAAAAGGAGAAGCCATCACAAAGGTGAGAAGGAAAGACAATATTACACACTATCAACTAAAACAAGGTCAAGGATGCAGAAATTAATCTACCAAGATCATTCTTCAGTGACAGAATTAGGAAACAAGGAAGAAATAAATATTTTGCAGTGTCTGAATCTGAAAATAGGACATCATGGCTTAATTAAAGTTCAAGAAATTTTTTTCTGAAAAAAGCTTGCCTTATATTTTAGTCACTTGGAAACCACTATGGATAGCTGAACTGTTTTGGAGAAATAATCACTACTACGTGAAAGCTTAAATTTGGAGAAGATTTGGGAAGCTACCTATTTCCTCACTGACTTCCAACTAACAATTCTGTTCTTTCCATTGAAGTGCCAAACACACACTGTTGATTTGACAGACCTATGATGGTAGCTAGTCTTGAAAATTTACATGTTCAGCCACTTCCACTATATCATAGGTTTTGAATGTGGTCAATGAACAGCCTTTTCTTATATGCAATATACCATAAAGAAAGCAAATGTAAAGGCTTTGATGATGCTAATAAAATAATGCACACTGATTTTCTTGCTAAGAAAAGGAAAATTTCAGCTCATCAAAATTTGATAATAACTTAATGAATTTTTTTTTAGTTAAAAGTAGAAAACAATGACTTAAAATGGACTAAAAGTTGATTACACTGTACAATGACTGCATATAGTTATTGATAAAAATATATTCTCTAGATAGTATTCATATATTGCACATTTTATTGTCAAAGCACTTCAGTTACATCAAGAAATGTATTATTAGATTCTTCTGCAATACATATTTTTACTAATACGTTATTGATGCAGGAATGGAAAGAAAGACGTCAACATTGCTGGCTGCAGCATCTTATCCAGCATAACGCAATGCAGATAACTGAGCTCATACTGTAAAGTTACTGAATATCTGAACATCCACAGCTTAATCTTAGGTTAATTGCCACAGATGTTTAGCACTACTAAAAGCATTCCAAGTACTTTTTTTTCTGGGTGATTTACAGTAGGTGAACAACATTATCCAAAGCAGAGCACTAGTTGGATTTCATGAGTGTTAAATTCTATGTAGACACCACTCTTATATAACCCCCCCTATATTATCATTACATATTTATGATAAAATCTGAATTACTCCAAAAATTCACATGTTCCTTAAAGAGTTTCCTACAAAACCCCACCACATCCTTTGTAGCTGGCTAGACCTCACTCTGATCCAAAATCTATAAACTGGCAAGATGAATATAGAATTAAATGTCTGCTTTTAAAAATAAGTAGAAAGTAACAGAAGTGCAAAAAAAGGGAGATAAATTACTTCATTAACCTGTTACAAACCAATTTGTAAACATTTCTAATTTTTAAAAAAATATTATTTCTTCATCTATTACCATCTGACATTTACATTTACATATTGGTCGTCTATAGGTAAATACTATTCCAGTTTTTAAGGGGGAAGTATTGGTCTTACCTCTTGACTCTAAAATGTCTATTGTGGTCACACCTAGACAAGAGAATGATTTTAATTAGTCTTACCTGTCTGTAGACTATGATGATATTGAAGGAAAGACAATATCAATGCATTTGTAGAGAGTATAATCAGGCAAATATAAACTTCCTCTTAACAGATCCATACCATGAAGATGTTCCTTTTTTAAGTCCTAGAGACCATAAAACAGTAACAGAATTTGAGATTCGTGTCTCAGTATCTCTCATTTTTTTGTCTTTTATGCTCTTCAAAGACTGCTGTTTTCCATAAAGTTTAGTGATTTTGCACTCTGGATAATTATATGGGTTTGTAGTTTACTGGGTTATATAGGTAATTTTGGACTTATATCTACTCCAGAGCTCACATATAAATTAGGTACTTGATTGTGAAAGCTAAATATTTTGATTAATAGGTGGATAAAATGGACTTGGCTTCACAAGATTAATAATAGTGGTGAATCTTTCTGGCAGAGCTGTGTATTAGTATTTGATCAGCTGTATTCTTCTGAAGTGGTTACAGCCAAAATATGTTAAAAAGTTAGGACCTCTGTTTACCTGCAGATTGTTGCTGTCCTTTATCCAGATGTGACCCCCCACCTCAGCATAACTGTCCATGTAATTTCTCCCTAATATAGTTCTACCAAAATGATACTTTTAACATATTTTAAAGCCAGACCAGGATATCCATACTGTTAAGATATTCATGGTAGTCTGTTTAATCAATCTGACAAAATTGACAAATGCAGTGACTATATATATGGTTATTTTGGCAAAGCAAAATATCCTTCTTTTGTTATAGAAGAATAAGGATAGTAAGAGCCTAGGAAAACAGTTTCCTAATCCAACTCAACTGCAATTACAACAGCATTGCTATCCACACCTCTGATTTCTGCTCATGGGCTTGTTCTTGAAGAGTTTTGCTGGTTTAGTGCAGAGTCACCTATTTCTGTGGTTCTTACCGATGGTCAAACAAGCCTTCAGAAAATTTTCATTGTAAAGCAGATACTTATTTCTCCGCAGGTGGGCTACCTTACATATGGCAGTCTGTGTATAACACACGCATGCATACTTGCTACGCGATGCATACTTTTCTATTATTTAGATTGTTGTTGATAGCAAAGAGGTAAATGAAAGTACTGTGAGGATAAGTCTTAGCAAAAATAAATCAGTCAAGAAGTAAATTATTATTATTTTTTAATTACTAGGTACAGGCTTCTAAATTTGTACCAGTAATCTAAGCAAATAAGCTCATTGCAAAAGTACTGAATACTGAGTACCATTACAAAAGTGGGAGAAGACATTTGTGTGGGGTCACGGAATGAACAGCGTTCATGTGAGGCTGGAAACCCGTAGCTCTCCAGAACAAAAACTTGTAGGAGTGACAACTGAGTAATGGAGACATTACACAGATGCAAGGACATTGAGGCACAGGGAGAAGACCTTTACCTTAGTGGGTTGAGTGACCGGACAATATCATGACTGTAAAAAACTCTCAGATATGTTGAATGCACTTTTTGCCCGTCTTTTTTCATATTTTAAATAAATCATTATTCAAAGGCTTAACAACTCTCTTTTCTAGCATTTGTCATGTGAATAGTAGCAGCTGCCATACAAAAATAAGCTAGTTGATATGGGCTTATTACAATGTACTGAAATACTTTCAAAGAAATGCTTGCTCATTTGTTCTTCTGGTTGTATATAACCCCACAAAATTCCTGCCAAAACTTAGTATACATTTACAAGCAACACAGACTTTTTCTCCAACAAAATATTGAAATTAAAAGAATTTGCCTTTTTTTTTTTTCTCTCACTGTAATACGGCAGCGGTATTTTAGCAGATAGCAAAGGAGTTAAGAGTGTCAAGTGTAATAAAATAGTAGGTCAGTTATTAGTTATCAGCAAAATGATTCACTGCCAGTAATAATGAGACTTATCATCTTATGACTCCAAGGTCACAAACTGTGCTTTTCTCTTTCTGATTTGATATTCTGGAGAATCTTAGCTCTTGCTTTAGCTGGCCTTGGGTCTGAAATGTTGGGATCTCAATATTCCACCAAAATAAAATTTAAGGCATGAATGGAAGTAAATTGGTGTAATTCTGAACAAATTTCATTGAATGTAAGATATTTTGAATGGTTCATTTAAGAGTCAATAAAACTGGCAAAAAAAGTCAGAGGAGTTGAACTAAACCCTTAAGTAATGAAATTTATTAGACAATGGCTCAGAATTAACAAATTTTGCGGAAATGAGCTTTTCTTATCTCCCTGATGTTTAAATGACCTTCAGAAATAGTTCTGATGTAGACTTAAGCTGTCTTTGCCAAATTTTGGATATCAATATTCAATTTGGTTCTATACTTTCATTCTCTACATTATAAGTCTCAATCTACAAATCCACATACTTTACTGGTTTTTATGGGCAAAAAGAGTTTAAGAATGATTTTTACCTATCATCATAGCTTTCAAATTTCAAAGTTTGTTTGGCTTGTTGGTTTTTTTCCCTTCCTTTCCTTCCTTTTTGACTTTCTGACTTGGAGGAGTGAGACCACAAACCTTCCCCTTACAATCTTTGTTTATATGTATGCTTTTCTGAAAAATATTTTGGCTTTGCTGAAACTATGAAATATCTGATAATAAGCCCAGCCCAGTTCTGACTGGGAAATCCCAACCTCAGAATCTAAATCTACATATTTTATAAAAAGGTCTCTTCTGCATGAGTTACACCAAATAGTGAACTATGTGTCCAAATACATATGATTTCAATACATAGTAGGATGAGCAAATTTATAAAAGTGGATAAACAATCAGTCTTTTAAAAGCCTGTTTACAATTACTTTTCCTTTATTTTTCCTTAAGTATTGTCCTGCAAAGTGTGTCAGAAAGTCATAGTAACTGTGATGTGCAAGACAGTCTGCAGTATGAATAGGAAGGTTTTCTATTAAATTAAGTCCATAATTCCACTAAAATGGTAATGCCTTTTACATGCTATTAGTCCATGGTGGTGAGTCAAGTGAAATAACCAAGCTATGTAATTGCAGCCTAAAAATTAGAGATTTTATTGTTCATAATATCCCACATACATTGGCTCCATCCAGATACAGTAATAAGGATGATACTAAAGAAGGAGTTTATTTTTAGGAATCACTGTTTTTCACTTTTGTATCAAGACCTTAATATTACACAAGTAAAAATAATTACATAGTCAAAAACACTTAAATACTCATGACTAATTATTTTACTAGTATGAGTACTATACCTATGGACTGGTATCTCCATAGTAGGACACTTTTACAAAGATGGTGATAGAATAGCTATTAAATTGTCTGTATGAAAGGTTGAAAATATTCTTTATTCCATGTCCTGTGAACTGAGATTTAAAATAAGAACTTATAAAAGATTTTAGGAGAGTATGCTACTTCTTTATATCATAAGAGTTTAGTACTCTGTCAAAGTAGTGATTGAATAAGACTGGAAATATTAATGCTCAAGTACTCCTAAGTCCATTGAAGGAAAAATGTCCTGCGCTGGAGATACTATGGGCCTCTGTCAGAGCCTACCTCAAAGCCTTGTGAACTTTGTATAGTTACCTCAATTATCTTTTCAGGCTGTAAATTAATGAAAATCAACAAATTAAAAGTGGGAGATTTCAACTGTACTTATTTTAAGAACTGACTCTAAAACTGGTGCTCTTGAAGAAACAATAGAAATTTACTTTGGTAATGGAAGATGGACAAAAATTTTATACCATTTGACTCTCAAACAAAAAAAAAATAAATAATTTAACCCTTTTTAAGTCTGAAAGAGTGCTTCCTTTTTCTTCTGTATATTGAGACTTCAAAGTTCAGTCTTGTAGAGGGAACTAGAAGTCAAAGGACTCTTAGATTCTCTATGCTGCTTCCAGATCTAGTGAAGATTTTCTGGTTTAGAAATCCTGCAGCAGGTTCTGCCTTTGCACATGGATATGGGATTCAGGGTAGCCATTTTAATAATTCATCTACAAAATAGCAGCAGAACACCAGATTTTTACTATGACTAAGACTAGATTCAGTGTTTTAATTCATATCTTGTATTATGTACCTCATGCTTTCTTTTTTTTTTCATTATTTGACTGCTGCATTACTTGCAATAAATTAATTAGCAAGGTTAAGAACTCTAGATCTATGTGATCTGATACTTTAGCACTTTCATAGCCTACAATATTAAAAAATGAATGATAAACACTACTATTAATTCATGCTTGAAAGGTCTTCAAAAGAAGTTTTGTATAAAAATCAGAGTCATAGTATCGAAACCCTTCTTGGAAGGAAGATTATTTACAATTGTAATGTCGAAAACACTGGGATTGTAGTTTTTTTCAACCACCAACATTTGGGTTGTCCTGAAAGAAATTCTGAATTATCTGAACTGGTAATACTGTAATAATTACTCTGAAATTTTATAATTGCATAGAGCATAAATAATTTAACTCCCACACTCTTTTGGTTCTGTCGGATTGGACTATTTCACAGTCTGTACTGCAAATATCCACAAGGAGTTAACAGAGTTCTGTGGGGAGTAAATTTTTGCAAATGTTTTCTAAACATCAACATGCTTTACAGATGTTTTCTGTATGCACAATACCATCCTCATAGACAATCTGACCTCAGCAAATAAATTGATAATACATATACATACAAACAATATTAATCAAGGTGACAGAGAAACTTCCTGTCAATTTATATTCCTTTTCAATTTAATTTTTTTAAAGAAGTCTAAAAAAAGCTCTGTTGTGTTTTGGTTTTCTGGCTGTAGTTTTTTTGTTTGTTTGTTTTTTGGTGTGGGGTTGTTTTTTTTTTGCATAAAAATCTTCTAGTAATCAGCAGGGAAATTATTTGTAGCAAAGGGCTAATAACCAACATTCAGATTTTTACAGTGGTTAAGTAATAGTCTCATTTCCTCTTTCTCCACCCCTCTCCCAGTGAAAATGGCAACATGAAATGCTTTAGACACTGGAGCCTATGAGTGTAGGGGAATGCTTGAAAAAACCAGACCTACTTGAGCTTCAGAGTAGCAGAAGCACAGTCTGTCCCTGGGTTTGGACTCATGGGGCTACACTCTGCTGACTGCCTTACATCTTCTGCATCAGCATCCTGCCATCTCTCAGGTCTGTTATGGAGATACTATCCTATATTATGCTTCTGAGAAATCTAAATCTTGATTTTCCAGACTTGTTTTTCTAACCTTGTCTCAGATACAATCTCTCTAAAACATATGCAAAGCCTGAAAAACACTTCCATGCATAGAATTACCAAGAGGAATCAGATTTTGGGCATCTTATTCCAGCACTTCATCAGCTTTTTTCCTCTTACATAAAAGGAAACAAGATATTTTGCAAATTTTTCAGAATTAATACTGTCTTTTAACTGCTCCTTTCCAAAGATGTACTGTGAAGACTTCAGTTCATCAGCATTTCAGTTATAGAACTGCATTCCTTATTTCTTAAATTTCTGTGCCAGGGGACTGGTGAGGCTTTCACAGTTCTTATTCTGATGGGCAAATTACACTCATAGCAATTTATTAGTACTTACTAAATTTCAATTTCTTTATTTCCTCCATTAAAATAAATTTTGTAGTAATGAATTTTTTCTTCCCTACTTTCTTTTCATGGTTTTATTAGTGTATAGCTTCAGAACGCTTATCTTGCCTGTATTCTGACATCTTCTTAATGTATCTTTAAGCTAGTTTAATGCTCTGCCTGCCTGCTAATCTTAATACACTTATTATCAATGATAGGTGTAATAGAAACAGTGTTACTTTTGAAAAATGGCTGTACATTTCGTTACTGTCATTTCACCGAGAAATAGGAGTTTGTTTAATGCATATGAAAAATACCAGCAGAAATAAAAGATCAAAAGGGATAAAAAATCAAAGCACTTTTTCTTCTCTTCAGATGCCAGATTGAGAGTCCTCAATGTACTTTAAACAATGATTTATTAGTCTTTTGAGATTAGAGAAGTTTCTGCCTTCTTAAGCATAAAGTTTTCGTATCCTAAAAATAAAAGGGCAGTAGCATAATATACTAATTATTCTTGACGCTTATATGTTAATGCGTTTCTGTATGGAATTCCTTTTCATAGCTGTTCCTATTTCCATGTACACTGATGAAATAGGTGTAGTCCAAACAGGAGAGTAATTTCAACTGTAAATATAGTAAAAATCTCATTTGTTAATAAGAAGAAATATATATTTTTATCATAGCAACAAAAATGCTGTTTTACCATATAATCACTATATAAGGAAAACAGAAAAAAATGCATTGATCTATTTGCATACAAGCCACAGAGAGCTCATCCACCCCAGTTCAGTCATATAATCAACCATGGAGCGGTTCTTGCATGTTTGTGGGTTGGTTTCGGTTGTTTGTTTGGGGTTTTTTGTTCTCTCCCCTCCACACCCCACACCCCCCCCCAGTCTTTTCTTGGTTATCCCTTTCTCAAAGAAATAAAGAGAGAGAGAATACTTGAAAACTTTAAAATTACAGAAAATTCTCATTAGTATTCACCTGAGAGATGAGACAATCACAAATGCACGTAAGTTGAAGACTGGTAGGACTGGAAAGCAAAAAATCCTTTTGTTTGGATTTACCATCAAAGAAATACAAGAAAAATGGGCAGGAAAAAATCAACACATTTCAGTCAATTAAATCTATGTTTAGTTTTCTAAACTTATTTTCTACTTCACAAAAGCTTGTATGTTTGTTTTACCAATGATATCTTTTTTCTAACAACATTTCTTTGAAAGTCTTATTATCCTGTTAAGGCCTTTGCCACTGGCTATTCCTGCATGTAGAGAACATATTGAATCAGAAACAAAACAAAACAAAACAAAAACGCAGAGACATTTTTAGTGAATTTGTACTAATTCATTTTTTGATCTTATCATTGTGAAATAGGAGACAGCCATCAATTTTCAATGAATTCTGCATTGCTGTGTTTGTCTGTGGATCATATATCAAGAGCACTCTGAAATTACAAGAAGATAAGAGATTCAAATAAAGTCAAAAAGCAGAATGAGATCTCTCTCTCTGCAGACTGAACATCAGTAATTATTGGAGAAACCATACAGCCAGAATCTTAGCAGCTGTAAATCAGTAAAACTTCACTAAGCCCAACAGAACTACCTTAATTTACAGAAGCTGACTATTGCAATATAATTTTAGAAGGCTTTATTTGCAAGACACACTCTGCCTAACAGCAGGTGCAAAGTGCTTTTTACAGTTTAAGCTATTTGTGAGGAATGAGATAGACTGACTAGGAGAAAGGGTTTAGTGCAGTTCATGTGAAAAATACGGTGATTAATTTAAAATGCTCTTAAAAAATCTGCACAGTACTTGAAAAGAACAATGAGTTTTGAATTGCCAGTTGTGAGGGGCAGCTCATTATGCATTAGAAACAGAACTTCAATTTATATAAATGTTTCAATGGTTCGACTTGTATAATGCTCTATCAAGTACTTTCATGCTTGTGCTCAATATTGCATTGCGTTCTTCAAATCCTGCAACAGATACAGGAAAGTTATGTAGTAACCCAAGTGTACCAACCACCATGGTAAGGATTTTGGAATCTGCATAAGCAGACAGTATCCCATGATATATTGCTTGAATTTCCAGACAATTCAGACTTAGAACCAAAAAATAACTCTGTTGTGTTGCATACCTCATGACAATCTCTAATGTAAACAGAACAAAGATGCCATGTTGAACTTACAGCCTCATATTAAAACAAAAAAGTACCATAAAATAATATACGCTCATCATTAAGGAGCAACACTATTTCATTCAATAGTATAGTATTTTGTGTGATATCAAAGACTAACTATAAAGTGTGGACATTTTAAACTTGACAATGTTTCAAAAGCCCTTTAAAATATTATGTTTTTTTTAATAATATTATAGTTCTTAACTACCATCCTGGTTTAGTAATTTAATTCTCTGTGCATGGTACTATTATATTAAATGGGGGATCACTTTTATTAAGGTTCCCTTATGTAGAACAATCTGGAGAAAAAATAATTTATAGAACTGAAATTTAAGTTGGTACTATAATAAAATATGAATTCCCCAACTGATGACATATGTTAAAAAATAACCACATTTTCTTCCAATTCTGATCTGTCCCTAACAATTCTAGAGCAGTGGCTGGAACTTCCTTAGGGTTCAGTACAAAACCACTGTAGATGCTTTAGTCTCCTTATACTCCCTTTAGTCACCTTAAACAATGGATGTTCTTTTTCTTCTTTATGAAGAATTATGACTTTTATTCTTTTGTCTTCTCATGTAACTTTTAGCTTGATGCTGCAGATCTTGTTTTTTACATATTTTGGAAGTTTAAGTATGGCATTGGCAACTGCAAAAGTCTGATACTGTTACCTGAAGTTGTTAAAATTGAATCCTTTAGTCCTTTTATCAAGTACAGAAATATATACATTAAATGTAGCATAGTATCTCTCTGAGAATATTTCTCAAGCTTTTTCAATCATTGAACTATATCTCTGGTCTTCATTTTTGAACCCAAAATCTTCTGCTTCACAGTAAGGGAGGGGCTGTAGTGAGGCTCCTGGACTTATCACATGAAATAAGATGTAGTACACTTTTCTTGTAGCCTTCAGTTAAACAGAATGTCAAAGTTTTTTTGTAGTTGTACAGTTAGGTAGTTACCCATAAAGAACAGCAGGTATTAGATATTTTGTACTTATGAGCTTTAAAATAGTTTTGATAAGATTTCATAGATTCTGTGTCCCATATAGCTTATAGAAACTAATCTTCCATTGTAATAATATTGTTTCACTTCTGGGTTTTTCAAAATTGGATTCTTTTGAAGAATTGAAAGCTATCTCTCACAATACAATTTTAAATGACTTTCACTGCAGTGGCTCTAGCTGTATAGCAGTGGAATCTTCTCTATTAAATATTTCACTTTGTTCTTTTGTTTCTCCTTTTTTTTTTGTGAAAAAGTGTTGTGCTTTTACAACTAATCTGCCATGCCTCATTCTTTTCCTGTAAGCAAGTTCTTTTCTAGCCAGCATTGGTGGCATAAAATGGCCACAGATAAATTAGCATGAAAAGTCTTATAGCAAATTTAAAGAAAACATCCACTTTATCTAGTGTGGAAGTGATTTAGAAAAAAAAAATCACAGCAGTTTTTAAATGTAAATTTTTTAATTTTGTATGTCAGATTTGAAACATACAAAAAAATTTAAGCACTTAACTTTTTTTCCTCAGAATGAATTAAGTTTTGGCACAAAAAACCAACCAACTAACCAACCAACCAACCAACCAACCAGCCAGCCAAAAACAAAAACCAAAAAAACAAAGCAAAACAAAACAGAACAAAACAGAACAGAAGAAAAACAACCCTCCAACCCCTCACCAAACCCCAAACTGTAGTTATATGGGCATACCACAGTTCTTATATAACTCTTTTTGAAATGGCTTCACAAACAGAAAGTCATGATGAATGAACTTCCAATGATTAAAAATAAATAAAAATAATATACTTATAGAAATATGAACCCTATAAGAAAATAGTCAACCAGCTGGCCCTGTTCATTTTCATTATTCTCATTCACTGAGACATGACTGCCTCAGCTTATCCCAAGTGTAGTAATACATGCTGAAAAAGTTATGTGCACTGTCTGATGCCACACCAGTTTCAGGGCATATATCAGAAAACAGTAATAATCCAGATCACTTTTGGAAAACCATGTGTTTGTAAGTGTGTCACAAACACTGTCTCTTGATGCAAATCATTGTATCTTTGCTGTCTTAGTAGTCTGTCAATGCATGGCACTAGTTTTTCACAAGGTGACCATGACATAGGTTTAATAGAAGAATGACTCCAGCTGAAGTAACAAACTTTGACTGTGACAGAGTTTCAAAGGGAAGGATGGGGTAATAGGGAACACAATATGGTTTATCTATGAAAAAAATAAGTCCTTTATATCTCAAATCTTGTTTATAAATTAGTGATTACAATTTATGATAATGTAGAGTAAGATTGCATTGATCAGCCTTAAAAATTAATGAGATACATATATGAAAAGCATGATCCATCCATGTAATATTTTAAAATTTTTATATTCTTTATGTTCTTTTATGTTCTGCCTGTTTTCACAGTTTTATTCATCACATGTTGAAATGCTGAGAAACTATATCTCATAGCACTGTAAGCCATCTGTAACTGTTTCTTTGCTTCAGTAAAGAAATATGGTCAACTTACAAATTGATTTTAGACTGATTAGCAAGAATGAACAAACAGGTAAACAGAAAAAAACGATGATAATTTTACTTCTGTTAATATCGAAATGTTATTGAACCTCCTTATTTACTGACTGATTAGGAATTAAATATTTTACATTCTGAAAAAATAAGTCTGTAATTTATGAATCTTTGTACCTGTGCATATTTACATGGTCCTGATTCAGAGATAATCCCTTTAGTGATCTGTCAGCATGAAGAACACAGATCCAAAGAGGTGAAGAAGAAACACCATTGAAAGCATTGTATTTATTCCCTTGCTAGTGCAGCAAGATGGATTAGGAAGGCACCAGTAAATTAAATATGGAGAGTTTTCAGGCATATAAGATTTACCACATCTCATTAATAATTGAGTTTCCAGTGTGCTGCTGCTAGAGGGCTCAGTAAACATTCCATTTTGTTGAGGCAAGAATGTGTTCCCTAATCCAAATATGGCATTTAGACTAACCTCACAAAAATGCCGTTTTATTTACTTATTTATCTTTTTCAGTGCCTCTGGATATTTTTAAGGCAGGTTGTTGACATTTTTTTCGTAGAAGTGTCGCAAACAGTCATCAGCCTTTCAGATAAACAGTGACCTAAAGGACTGAGGAAAGGTTGCCTTAAAACCAACACTGTTTACAGACCATCTGTCTTTGCCTTTCATATTTTGCTTGGTTTCCTATGGTTATATATATGTTCTGAACAATTAGCCACTATTCAGATATTATATTCCAATAACAATAACTTAGAACACAGTTGGAATTTTTGTTTTTTTGTTTTCAGTATTGTTTGGGATGTACATGGTGTTGATACTTATGTCTATATAGAACAGCAGCTATTTTTTCTTCCACAATACATATTAAAATACATGTCTAAAAATTTGCTTTGTCTTTGAGTTCAGCAAGCACCAAGGGTCCAAAAGTGCTGAGGTTTAGACATATTTTAGATACATGATATTTACTGTGCATGCATAACACATCTGTGCAACATATTCTCTCTTAGACTTGATGGGTCATGAATGAACAAGTGAAGGGGTTATTTGTTTGGGATACCTTAAAATGATGAGCAAATCAGCCAAGGGACTATGCACAGACAGGTGAAAAAAGGAGACATATGCTGGAAGGTCTCTTCAAGATGTTATTGGAATGTATCTGCAATGTTTCCTTGAAGTCACATATTAGTCCCTCTGTCATTGATTGTCTATCTGTTGTAAAGTAGTTGTAAGGAAAACTGATAATTAGGTCACTCTAAGTGGGAAAAAAACTCATAATCCTTCAGTTATCAGGACAGCCTTAAGTGTAAAGAAAACAGTAACATCACAGACATGGTGCTGTCTGTGGGTAGACATAGATGTCCAAAGTTCTTGCCAATACAGATAAAAATACAAAATTATATACAAGTACTAAGAAAGTTATTATACAGTTGAGGAGAATGTAGCCTTCTACATTTATTTAATTTATCATAAACTATATTTATTAGTTAGCAATAAAGGTGTTCAGACAATTTCAAGGAATTTGGGGAGTAATAGCTAAACTATGAAAGATAAAGGCTGAGATCCACACTTCTGTAAAGTAAAAACCCAGGAGGGCAGCTTCACAGTTTCCGTCTTCCTCTGCTCTTTCCCTCTATGCTATTTCTTAAAAGTTATATAATAATAAGTTGTTGTGATCTGAGCTGATCTCTCTATACATAAAATATGTAAGAATTCTATAACAGCAAGTCAGAAATATATTGTGAATGACGGCTATAGTCCCTTAATCTAGAATAATATCTTTTAAAAAGAAAGAAATGGAAAGATACTTTATTCCAAGTATCTGTTCAGAATAAAGATGATCATTAATTCCCCCACACATGAATGCATAGTAATAAAACAAGCAATAGCAGAAACTAATCAGAAGACTACTATTAAGGAAGAATTTCTAACTAAAAAGGACATTTTTTAGTTGCAGAAAGAAATACATGTTATCATAGCACATATTATGTCTATTCATAAGGTATTTTTCAATTCAAAGCATTTTATTTTTAAGTCCATTAAGGTCTTATAATTTTAGTAAATGCTTGTTTAAATATACTTCAAAATACTTTAAGTTGCATCTTCCTCATATTTTCTTTCATTTTCTCCTTTGAAATGTCTATGATGAAACACACCAAGCCTTTAACTTTCTTGTCTTCAATGAAGTAATCTGATGCTACAAGTGGTTAAAATAATATTAAAAAAAATTGTGAGCATAGGATTCATATTAATTGCAGAGTTAACATAATCTGGTAATTTCAACAGTTTCTTACAAAGTTGAAAAAGGCAATCAGAGGACAAAATGGTCAATGATGACTTCTATAATATCTTCTGAACTTTGAAGAATATTCTTAATATTTGCAAAGAATTAGTCATATTTTTAAAGTAGGGGTAGCTTTAAATTGCACTTATTAAAAACACATAGAACAGGCTGAATAGAAGGAAAAAAATGAGCCAGCAGTCAATTTAAAGATGGTCTGAGAAATTCCAATTAAGAGAATTAAAACAGTTAGAGGTATGATGCAAATCATTAAATAAGGTGAAATGAGCTGAAGATATTATTGAGACCAATTTATAAAAGGTAGTAGAACAATAAAGGAAAAAAGCCTTGTTTTTCCTGTTTATGGAAAGGAGCTACAAACACTTCATAAACAATATTTTCTTTCAGTTCTTCCCTCATTATACCAAATATCACATTTACTCATATTCACCTCTGCACCAAACATAACTAAAAAGCACAGAGGCATTACAGCACAGCACAAAACGTGGAAAAACTTTTCAGTTGAACACTTGGATCTTAAATAACTGTAAATATATCTACTCAGATGAAGTAAATTCTAAATAATTTTAAAGAATTAAATGTAATTCTTCTCAGTAATTACTTGAATGTCTAGAAGCTTTTTCATTATGATTTAGACAACCTGATCTTTTAGATAGTTTCATCCTATTCTGTTAATTTTTTAGTTTTGATATTCCTAAAGACAAAGTATTATCATTCCCAGGAAGAAATTGGAAGTAAGACTTGTTTCAGATTATTTATAGTAGTTGACCTGAACGTGTCAAGACTATTCTTTTTTTTTTTTTATATTCTCCTGAACAATGGATATTGTTGTCTGTGGGTTTAATTATGATTTCTGTTATTGACCATTTATAAATTGTTATAAATGATAAATCAGAAATACTTAACTCATGAAGATTTTTTTTCTCCATCCCGAAGCTTTTGTAGAGCACAAATATATGCAGTTTATTTCTTTCTGATTTTCACATTTGACATTTTTTACAAGTAAAGGTCTTAAGGTTTCCTCTGGGATAGACCTACTCTCAAAAACTTCTTTGAAAAGGTCTTTATAAAGAAAAAAGTCCATTGAGATTGTAATGGAACTAGTTGCTGTTCATTCTTTATATGCTCTTTTATTAAATCAGTGTATTAATTAATCAGAGTTAATAAACATGATACCAAATTTCAAGTAAGAAAAGTATCTTCCAAGGTTCTGGTAAGTACAAACACTCTATGAGTATTAAGAAACAAGAAATTGTATTTTTTATCCAATTATTATTAGCTAAACATAAGTAACATTAAACTAGATGAATTTAATTTTTTACCTCTGAAAAAATATTAAAGATGCTAAAATTAAAAAGAAATAGTATCACAGATTTTCAATAAATCTGAGCCAGTCATATAATTTTTTGAATCAGGGAAGTATCTGAAGCAATGATTAAATGAACAGTCTAACGATTGATACAGAATTAAGGAAACTTCAAAGGGCAAAGTAAGAATTTGGTATTGGAAATATATCATACTTGCTTTGGGTCTCTAAGAAAAAGATATCACTACCAGAAAGAGGTATCAAATATTGTACAAACTCTATGTGTTTAGGACAAATTACTTCAACCTTTAAATTAAGGTCTTATTTTGTTTCTTGTCATCTCAGTTATAACTTGCTAATTACAATTAGCAGTCAGAAGTTTGAAGATAACTGACATTGTCTTCATTTGTGTTAAAAGAAATATGTGAGCCACAGGTTTTCATCTTCTTTTGGTTCAAAGGAAAATGAAGTCATCAGCAGTTGCCAAAGAAGGCAAAATCTGGGCCCTATTGTCTTGTCTCCTGGTAGACCTCTGGTAATCTATGGCTTGTATTCCTGGTGATCCACCCAGACATTGTTCTTATGTCCTGGCAAAACTCTGAATGGAGGTAAAATGGAAACAGAAATTATGATCCAAAGTTCATTTAGTTTTGATTTGTAAAAAAAAAAAAAAAAACGTCTTTTAATACAAAATAATTCTGTTACTTAGAAATAAAGTTACAGTCCAGTAGTGCGAGGCCTTGTCATCAGTTTCTTTTTGGAAAGTTCTTTTCTTAAAGTTCTGTCAAAGCCTGCACTTGCCTTTGTGCAGCTGCACTTTATGCCTTTTGCTGCTGCTATTTTCCTTTTGCATACCTCAGTAAACATGGACTAAGAAAGCATTATGGGAAAGAAGAAACCACACCCTCTTACTCCTGCATACCTGTGCTAACATCCTGGATAGCAATTAGGATTTGTAAACATTCTCACACAGGCTTTCACAAATGACTGAAGAAGAGTGAAAGGTGTTCAGTCAAGTGAAGGACAGTACTCCAGTCAATGTTTCAAATATAAGATAGCATTACTTGAGGTGACTGAAAGCATCATTGTTTCACAGTATTCTCAACTTTCTGTTAGGTCCTTTAGAGCACCTAAAAGAAACACATCTGATGAAGCATGCCCAGATTGATCTTGTCTGTAAGAGTGTCACAGGTTGGCTCCATAAAGTCTAACTGAATTAAATTGTGAAATTGGTGTTGCGTCAGCAAAGTCACCATTTGTTTTAATGTGGGACATTTTCTATTTCACAACTGTTAAGCATTCATTATGTTAACTTGGATGAAAAATCATTCCCTGTCATTTACCTTGAAAAGTTTTTCTGAAAATGTGAAAATGCTATGGAGAAATTAAATTTTTATTGAGTCCTATAAATCTTTTTTCTAAGACCGTTAAATTTATGTTTATATGGAAAAGCATGAAAAATAATAAAGAATAAAAAATAATAATATTGATGTGTGAATTATAGTATAATCTCTAATTGCAAATTTTGTCACTTCAATGTAGAGAGTCGAATATGGTCACAAGGCTCTTTTCAATGTGAATTAAAACTTCTTGCTGAAAATTTCAATCTTGAAAGCAAAAGGGTTTGCTTTCTGTCAAGAGTCACCACAATACACCCAGTCTTGAGAAACAGCAGTAATGTTTTCACAACATTAAGAAGCAGTGTACACTGTATTTCTATTTGAATATTTGAAACATAAGCTTAGAGAAATAGAGATGCAAATACAGGTCAAGGGAATTGGCAACAAGGAAGGGGCACTAGACATCACATATTTAGTATTTATTTTGGATATTTTCTGGCTTTCAGCCATAGATTTCTCATTGTAATTTCCTAAATTTAAGCCAACTTCTGTCAGTGGGAATGAAATATTGGTGCAGACCCATGATATGAAGTCCTACCACTGTACATAATTACAGTTTTTTAAGACAGGTCTAAGTCCTCTTTTCTGTGTGCCAAAACTAGAAAGGGATGGAGCAGACATATTTGTTACGTTTTGATTTCATTTGTATTTGCTGAAAGAAAATAATTAAAGTCTTAATAAAAAATGTGGAAAGTGTATGCTCCATTTCAGGTTTCAAGGGGAGGAGTATCTAACAAAAAATAGCTCTAAGGCTGATCCTTTTGTCTCTAGTCATCTACTAGTCCATCTCTGTTTCAGTCCTCTGCCCAATCTCTTATCCAGTCTGTTGCCTTCTGATTTTTCATTCAATCTCCTCCCCGTCCCACTTCATAATTCATACATACATGTTATGCGTTCATGGTATTCCATTTTTTTCATCTTCTCGGTGGCAAGAAAGCATGTACATCACTTGTTATAGCATCAGAAGTGTTAGAACTGTTTGTGGTGAAACCATTAATACTGACCAGTATTCTAAGATTAAAACTACCAAAAAGATAAAGTTTGCAATGTTAAAATTAACAAAAAGTGATCTTGTGATAGAAAGCCTCAAGTAGTCTTACCTGTAGGTGGCACTACTGGTTGTGTCTATGAAAAAAAAAGGTATGGGAAAGCTTCCAAAGTGCCTTATCCTACAAACACTTTTGTATACAGTTTTACTTCTATAGACAGTACTCAAGAATAAGGATATTCAGGAATATATATTTTTTTCAAGTTTATGCTCTAATTCTATATTCCATAGTTTGCAAAAGGAGCTGAATTACCTTGTTTGTTACTCTGCTTTCCTTAAAAGGAAATAAAAGATATATAAAATATTGTGCATTCATGTCTGTTCAAAATTATTTAGAATGCAGCAGCTGATCAGAATTAGATTAAGCCTCCTACCTATTTTTAGCTAAAATAGTTTGATCCTTTCAGTTTAAATCATTAATTTCAGACAGAAATAAGCTAAAACTGTTCATAGTCAATAGGCTGACACTCAAGTGTTGGGTTTTTCTTCCTTTTATTTATAATAGCTCAAGACAGAATGAAAAAGTGACAAAAGGTGACAAAATTACAGAGTTAAAATGGATGAGTAATTGGCTCATGGTTTGAGTACACAGGGTAATAGTGAATGGGGTAACATCAAACTGGTGACCTGTCACTAGTGGGGTTCCACAGGGCTCCATCTTAGGCCCTGTGCTCTTCAACATCTTCATAAATGACTTGGAAACAGGACTGGAAGGGATACTGAGCAAGTTTGCGGGGGACACAAACCTGGGAGGAGCTGTTGACGCCCTCAAAAGGCATGGAGGCCCTGCAGAGAGACCTCAGCAAATTAGAGGACTGGGCAATCACCAACCATAGGAAGTTCAAGAAGGAGAAGTGCTGGATTGTCTGTACGTACACCTGGAATGGGGCAATCCCAGATGTACACACAGACTGGGGAATGAGACGCTGGAAAGCAGTGCCAGGGAAAGGGACCTCGGGGTCCTGGTCAATGGCAAGTTGAATATGAGTCAGCAGTGCCTTGGTAGCCAGGAGGGCCAGCCATGTCCTGGGGGGCATCAGGCACAGCATCACCAGCTGGTCGAGGGAGGGGATTGTCCCGCTCTGCTCTTCACTGGGGCAGCCTCACCTTGGATATTGTGTGCTGTTTTGGGCACTTCAATATAAGAAAGGTATTACAGTATTAGAGAGTGTCCAAAGGAGGGTAATGAAGATGGTGAAGGGCCTTGAGGGGAAGCTGTATGAGGAGCGGCTGAGGGCACTTGGTCTGTTCAGCCTGGAGAAGAGGAGACTGAGGGGAGACCTCATTGCAGTTACAACTTCCTTGTGAGGGGAAGAGGAGGGGCAGACACTGATATCGTCTATGTGGTGACCATTGACAAGACTCAATGGAATGGCCTGAAGTTGTGTCATGGGGAGGTTTAGGTTGGATATTAGAAAGAGGTTCTTCACCCAGAAGGAGGCTGAGCACTGGAGCAGGCTCCCCAGGGAAGTGGTCACAGCACCAAGCCTGACAGAGCTCAAGAAGCATTGGAAGATACTCTCAGTCACATGGTGCAACTTTTTGGGATGGTCCTGTCCAGGGCCAGGAGTTGGACTTGATACATGTGGTTCTCTTCCAATTCCAGCTATTCTATGAATCTGTAGTTCTGTCCTTGGCTCCACTCAGTTTGTTTCAGAACCTTAATATTATTGTGTGTTTGGGTTTATTTTTTCCTCTAAACTATTTCTAATCTAACACAATAAGGCAGAGAAATAGCTTTATCAACTTTTGTATTGAATGTATATTGTCATCAAGTACCAATATTACTATTTTGTAATGCTAAAGTATTTGTTAGATAATTCAGCTCTCAACTGTGCTGGCATCTGCTTCTGCTTTGTGTAGCTATGTATTGACATAAAAAAAAGTAACATATGGTGTGTAAAAAGTAACTTGTTGGCTGATTTTTTGCAAAGAATTGAGCAGAGAGTAAAATTTTTTCAAGCTTTGCTAGACGGGAAAAAGATCAGGCCAACACAGGTCATAATACACTAAGATCTGTTCCAGATCAGTAAAGCCTTTTTTACTCAATTTAGTCTCATGTAAGAAATAATCAGCACATTTTACATTATGTATTTCTAATTTCAATGCTCATGCTATATAATTATTCTGTATAATCAAACCTAACTCATGGTTTTCTGCACCAAACTATTGAATGAATATTCTGGCCATAAAGCTAGTACTTAACTAGTTATTTGAGATATGTGCAGACCCACAATTTTAGAAATCTGATAAATCTGTAATTACAATGTGCACGTGTCATTAGCATATATTAGCAAAAAAAAAAACAAACCAAAAACCAAACCAAAACCAAAACACATCAAGCAACAAAAGGGAATCCTGAAAGAGAATGGCATGTTCTGACAAGTTACTGGTTACAGTTTTGACCAGAATGCCAAGTCTAGTCAATTCATTCTGATTACAGATAAGATTATAAGTCTATGCTCACAGAATCTGTGCTTTCCAGGCAGCTACATTCTGTGCCATTTGATATTTTGTCTTATATTATTTTATGTTATTTTATTTTATTATCCCAAATCAAGCAATACCTAGAAAGCCTTTACTTAAGTAATTTGAGCTCCTAGGCTGGTTGGTGTGATTTTGACAGGATTCCACGTTACCTTGTATTTTTTTTATCTACTATGGCAAGAAAATATTTTAGCTCCATCTATAATGTTATTTTGAAACTGGTATAGAATAAGTTATTCTGTTTAAAGAAGTAGAACATTGAAGTACATATAGTAAAACATTTCTTAACTACTGAATATTAAAAATACAGAAAATAATGGCATCGTATATATTATAATATTTCCAAAAGACAGATAATTAATTTCTTATGCTAAATAAAGTACTCATAATCTTTCAGTTAAAATGACAAGGAGAAATTTTTTCTTCATAATTTATTTTGTAAAAGGATAACAATAAAAACATTAAAAATATCTTGTCAGATTTCCTAAATGGCTTCAGAATTCTTAGTCGACACAAAAATGTCTTTTGGATTTGGAGTCACTGCAAGGAGATGCAAAAAAGCTGAGAAATGAAGGGAAGAGAAAGTTTTAACAAATTCAATGGACACAGTCATTTGCTAAAGAACATCTGTTGATGCCTTTAGAATTCATATGTGAAAAAAAGAAGGAAGAAAAACATTTGGAAACAAACTGTTAAAACCCCAAACAAAACCTGTTTTCTGTTATGTTAATGTTTTGTAGATCAGCTTGGAACTTGACACATTCTTTTTCTACAACAGACATTTTCTACAGAAAATATTTTTATTTTTTCAAGTTAAAATTCATATGTAACAACATTGTTAATTAATAGTCAGGCATGCTGTTTTAAAATGGCTTTATTTCTTCCTGAAAAAGCTGGTACAAGTGGTGGAAATGTATCTGCTTTGTTCTCTCTTTGATTCAGGAATGTCAAGCCTACCAGACAATCTCTGCTGCCTTTTGCGTGCATATATATCTGTATATCCTTTTGCTTTTTCTACAAAGGATTTCACAGAGCAGTAATAGTTTTATTATCCTAGGTCATGGATAAGAAAGAACCGAAGGTGCCCTGGATAGGCAACATGGTAATTCAGCATTTTATTTTGTTCAGTAATTATTCCATGTGTTTTCCAAGCTTATATAAACTTGATTGATGATGCATACCACATAATAACTTAGGCATGGTATTGACTATTTTTGAGGAACTCTATTATGAGATAGTTCATTGCTATTTATAAGCTAGAAGCAACGAACTTTATTTTTTAACCGTGATACAGACATTAGTACTTTAAGTTGGACATGGCCTAGCTCTTTCTGAACACCTTTCTAGTAACAGGTTCTCATACCTATATAATATTGGACAAAAAATTATTGAATTCATACTTAGCAACTGTAAAATGTCATGCTTTACAGTAAAAAGAAAAAACCCCACAAAACATGAGGCTGAAAAAAGTCCCTAAATAATTGCATTGTATCAACAGTTCTGCCACACAGCAGACACTAAACATCCAAGCACTGAAGTACCTTGCTAGGGTAGAAGAATTTACAGATGAAAAAAAAAAAGCCAAGTTCTTTGAAAGGAACTGATGGAAAGAGAAGTATGAAGGTGTTGTTACATTCATCAAAATAAGACTAAGAATCCGATATCATTCTAGCAAGATATATTTTACCTCAATAAACCAAAATAGTGAAGTGCAAGATGTATAGTAAATTGCAAGTGTACTATCTGGAAAACTGCTAGACTTGGGACCATCATGTTGAGTCGTTTTACTCAGATGCCACTGCATGGGAGCAGAAACAAAATTGGGCAAGCACAATCATGAAGTTCAAATGAAGACTGAAATTTGTGTGTCTGACTATCTGTTAAGACTTAAATTTCAAGTGAATTCCAACAAGTAACTGCTTAAATTTTCATGGAATTTCAACACTGTCTATAAAGTATGTGAATGCTACAGTTACAACTGAAATTCAAAATCAGCATCCTGGATGATACCTGTGTTCGTGATCTGAGTTGGCTCAGTATTAAACTGTCACCTGATTTTCAATAGGGAACAACAGAGAACTTTGTATCACAGGGAAAGGTTTGTATTTACATTAGATACTTAGAAGTGGTACATGCACTAGATAAACTTTGACCACATACCAGGCAGGTTCACAGTCCCAGAAAGGTTCACAGCAGGAAGTCAGTGATTAATGATCCTGGGTAATTTAGAACCACCTTCACTACAAACTCAATAAACATTAAAGACAGGGGCATCTTATCTAAAACTGATAAAATGGAGAAGAAACATTGGTAAGCCATTGGCAGGAAGCTTGAAGAACAAAAGAAGAATGAGTTAAAGCTAGAAAAACTATTTGGAAATGCTTATAGTCTGAGGAAGAAACATGTTACATATATTGAAATAGTGTTGAGACTTAAAGTTTTCTTAGAAATATGAATAACTTGTCACATGTGTAAGAAAACTGGATACACAACAAAAAAAGACTAAAACAAACATAAAGCCTAAACCAGTAGCCAATGCAAACCCCCTTTTACTTTAAGCAGCAATATTCCTTGCAGTAGTATGAAAGATCTTCATATAAGTCACTTCACAAAATTCACCTGATGAATTGAAGCAAAATCTAGAGTTGGAACACCAAATATCTCAACTGTAGGACCTGTCCTCTGACCACTAAGCAATTAATTTTTCTGAGAGCTCACACCATTAGCTTCTCTAAAGAAAATGTACCATAATTGAGGAAATCAAACTGATTAAATCATTCTGACCACAGTCAGGTTTTGTTTTTCAAAACAATTGTTGCATTTAAAAATTTTTTGTGTGTTTTTTAAACTCCAATAAAAGTAATGTTTGCAATATGAAATGGAGTGGCAGAGGATTTTGTACTACTACACAGTAGAATTCTTTTTTACACTCACAGACTTTCAAAATGAGGAAAATCAATGTTTCCCTACATCATCCACCTTCCACTTGTATCTTCTCCACTTTACTAAAAGTGTTCTCTGAGCCAAGAGCCGTTGCTTGGTTAAAATAAATATGTGACCAAATTAAATCCCAATAAGCACTCTGGCTGTTAAACTTCATCTGCATCATGTTAGTCAAGTAAGAGTTAGTATGTTAGTCAAGTAAGAGTTTTGTATGCAATACAATCAAATGTTCCCCCACATTAGCCACAAATGGATTAGATGTTACCCACAAACCTCTACTGGATCAGGGTGTTCTGACAGTTCTGGAAGTCAAGTGGGAGAATACAACTGAAAAATCATTGACAAATAACCTATCAGCAATTGTCACAAATAAAATGAAGCTGTCTTCATGTGAAGTGAAGAAGTACAAGTTAGGGTTTGTTATACACTGCAAGTAACTCTTACCTTCTTACCCTTTCACATGTTTTCATATAAAAGCTTCTATTTTGTTTCAAGTTTTCTCTGTCAATACATTGATTGATAATTTGAGTAATATAGCTTTTTTTATACAGATTCAACCTGTATAGGGTCTTATAAGCTACACTTAAAGTTCACACAGATTTGAGAGAAACAATAGCCTTCCACAGTGCACTGGAGTGGAACTGAATAGTACCAGGACTGGAACTGAAAACATCTGTAGATTGACTGTATAACATCTGTACTTCAGCATGCATTCTTCAGTTCCGTAACTGCTGCTTTGTGCATAGCTGGGTCTCAGTATCTGATGGAAACCTTCCTGCATCTAAGAGCAGGATGCAAGTATTGTGTCAGTCTTAGAAGAGAGATCTTTACAGTTAGAGTATCTCTCTGTCCACATCTAACTGATTTATATTAAATGCTCATCTTTTTCTGCTGCAAGAAAACTATAGATGAAGCAGCACTTGCTTCCCTATTAGGTGACAGTTCTGGCTAATGGAGCAGCATATTTGACCATTTTATAAATTATTTATAAAACTCTTTAAAGCCTCTTTAAAGTGGGAAATACTCACTTTTTGCAGTCTGCACAATAAAACTCACTTGTAACTGAGTTGT
This sequence comes from Sclerurus mexicanus, assembly GCA_013396755.1. Taxonomy (NCBI): domain Eukaryota; kingdom Metazoa; phylum Chordata; class Aves; order Passeriformes; family Furnariidae; genus Sclerurus; species Sclerurus mexicanus. The sequence goes on along the minus strand of VWZF01000194.1, from coordinate 142,662 downwards.
AGTCATGTTGCCCTGCCTTAAGACAGAAAAGATTTTTCCTGTTTTCTTAAAATCTAATCAGTGTTACTGTGGTATTAGAATGCACTGCAGCTGACAACAGGTCCCTCACAGCTGCTGAAGAACCAAACCGGTTGTAATGTAAACCTTTGCAATCTGTAGCAGCAGAATAAAAGAAAAGACTGATGTCCCAAGTTTAATAGTTGAGCCACTGACAATATAAAGAAATGAAGGAATAGAATAATATTTTTAAATTATCAAAGGAAAATAACACCTCTGTTGTCTGTTTGAAAACAAGCTCTTCACTCCCTTTGTCCATTTTGAAAAGTATACTGTGACTGACTCAGTTACCTGAGGACATGCCCAGTTACACACCATTTTGCATAATGTTAGTTTTTTTAGCTTGCCAATACAGCATAAATTCAATCTGCAAATTCTCAATGAAAACTAGCATAGTGGGCATTTCTACACACAACTGTGCTTCTTATACTGTTTAAAGTGAAAGAATTTTTCACTGTAGAGAAGCCACCAATGTGAAAATGAAGACTTGCCTGTCCTTTCATACATTTTTTTCCATTTATTTCCTGTTCCTTTTCTTCATTTTTTCCCCCCAAACCTTCAAGAAAAAAATAAAGGCTAGTGCTAAGGACAAAAACGGAGTTATAGTAAAGGTGGAATTGTGCAATCCACATTTTTTGTAAAGATTGGCTCAGTACTAAAGTGTGTATCATGTATATATCAATAAAAATATTAATACAGTGTAAAAGGTCATATATAAATGATAACACTAAATGCTTGGAGTGGGCATATTGCATATAGTAAACTATGTGCTTTTTGTTATTTTTGAAACAAATATGAGAGTTCAAGGACCAGCATACATTATCAATGTTACCTATTAGCCCACAAAATGCTCTACCAAGCACTAAAGGAAGAGAACAACAGAATAAAACAAATACTAATTTAATTATCAACCACAGTTTTCAACTCCTTGTCTTTCTTGTAATCCAACTCCTGCTGCACTTAGCCTACAGTAAAGTCTACTTCCTTGCTTTTTATAGTCTGATGACTATGTTTGAATAACATTAATGTCTATCTGCAGAATGACATCTCTTCCTCAAGTATTCTTTCAACTGTTGTCCTATTCTGTTTACCATATTTAAATAATTGTATTTACTGAAAAATGAATAGCTTTGACAATGCTGACAGATAAAAATTTGTCTAATTCCTTGTTTATCCAAAGATAACTAGATACAGGCTTCTAAAGATGACTTTTTAAAGTTGCCATTTCTGATTATGCAATGAAAAGGATTTACTTATGACCAAAAAGACTTTATAAGAGCAAAATTTATGATAAAGATTTTATCATGTTAAAGGAAATCTGGCTATTGAATCTGAAAAGTTCTAAGTGTAAGGTAATTATATGAATTTCATCAAAATACATGATCATATTCTTAGAGTCTTTCTGAATATTTAGAAGAGTTCTGCCTTCATTCTTTTGTTTGTCCATGAAACTGGAAAGAAATGTAATGATATGTTGTTTTTTTACAGCAACAGAAAATGGAAGGATCTGCATTTCAATAATTCAATGTTAAAAGGAGAAAGTTCATACATTCATCAGTTCTTTAGTTGGTTTCATGAATACCTTGTTTGGAGAAGAAATTGTTCTCCACTGTTGTTTTGAAACTTTCCTAAAAATGTGATAAAACTAAGTATTAAGGAGAGAACCTACTATTTGCTTGGGTTTTGTCTGAATTTTGTAAAAATATATATGCTAGCTATAAAATGATCTTTAAAGAGAATGTCTGGAAGCATTGTACTTAAGCGTTCAAACTACTGACACTTCAACCTAAGTCTTCCACTACCTGAGATAAAGTTTTGCATTGTAGTTTCACTTGCTTGGTCTTTATTGAAGCAATTATTCAACAACACTTTCTCTGTACTGAACATTCCCTAAGGAATAATAACTAATTCTTGGGCACAAAAAATATTTTTGTAAGGATGAATCTATTTTTTCCTTCAGAGTGTTTGTATGCTCTATGTAGTTTGGAAAGTGATATAGCTAATCCCTATTAGTTGTGCATTTTTTAAATTACACTTTCAGAAAACCAAAACTGAGATGAATGTATATTTTCTGAGGATTGAGTAAACTCACTTATGCTTGGAAGAAATTATTTCCCTATTGAGGAAATACATATTTATTTTTCTTTGTTGTCCCTACAAAGACTGATGTGTTGTAAAATATTTTAGCCCAAAGAATTTGCTGAAGTATTTGAACAAAATTGAATTTACCTTCTGCAGTGCTGCATCTACCCAAATCAATGTAAAATATAGCTGGTTTCTGGTCATCATTTGTGTCTAATCCATGCAGATATTGTATCCATCCATATGTTTCTTAGTGGAGCAGTGAACTCTTAACACTAATTTAATATAATTTTCCTAGAGTAATCTCAAAGCAGTTTACAGACAAAAATTATTCTACTTAAAGCGAATGCATTTGAAGTCATATCAGTCCCAGATGTTGGAAGAACATAAGAGCTATATGAAGTTGCAATAAAATCAACATTCTGGCTTTGACCCAATGGCAAGAGTGTACACTGATGCAAAAAAACCCCACCCACCTTAGTAGCATTTTACTCTCTTCACCTGTACCCACGCTCCTTGGTAACACCAGAAGCACAATTTCACTGATTCCCTATATTCAGGTAGAAAATCAGAACAACATGTTGTGCAGATCAGTCACAGTGAAAGGGAAGACTATGGAGAGTGTGCTGAAACCAGAAAGTAACTGCTAGTGTCTGTAGAAGAGGATTCTAGGTATCTCACCTACAAAGTCCAGTCTTGGAAGACTAGACTCTTAATGAAACTTAGGAGCTCTACTAAACAAATTTGGTAGTGATTAATTAATTAAATAAATCTTGTACATTTCTTTTACTTTAGAAGTGATGAAAATCAGAAATAACAAATTTCTCCTAGTTGTTACTCATCAGATTTCTACAATACCACTTACATAGTGTTAATAAACTGTCAAGAATTGCAGTGCACTATACTAAAAGAGGTTTGAATTGTATAGAACTATGCATTTAATTGGTAAAAAGAAAAATGAAGATCTTTATTCTAAGTAATTTCAGTTTTGCATCTTTGATTCCCTATGGACTTTCTTTCACCATTTATCCCCATCAATGAGCGAGCATATGATGGTTCATGTATGGAATACAGGGCACGGTATCCAGTCCCACAGAAGAGTAGGTGAAATTTTCTGGAGTTCTTCATTGTCTTGCACATTAAAAAAGAAAAACAAATATAGGGAAATTTAATTTCTAAACTAGTACTCATAAAAAAGGGAATTTAAATTCATAAGGTAAAATATGTGTAAAATATGTGTGTAACTCCTGTTCCCTACATACATATAACTCTTGTCCCTTACACTCAGCAAAAGTTAATGTAGTCTGGAACATATGCAGAAAAGGATTGACTGAAGGAGGAGGAGGGATTGAGAAAATTTCTAACACTTAGCTTAGTGATATTAAAACTGAAGTGACAACTAAAATAATTGCTGTCAGCAAACTCAATGAGAAAGAAAGCACTAGGGAGGGATCTAAGGAATATTGCTGGCATGATAACTAATGAGTATAGATGGCCATAAAGAAATTAAGAATACAAATAGAAATCTTAGATGTTTTCATAGAGTGAATACAATGTCCCTACATAGTGTTGAATGCACTTATTAAATGAATACTTCCCCTGAATATTAGGCAATTTCACTTAGTCATTCAGGTGACTTTTTTAGTTCTGATCCCACTTCCTATTGAAAATAATTTAGGCACTGAAACTTATGGTTTTCTTGTGCTTTCTTTCCACTAGAAGAGTTTACATTGGTGTTCTGAACCTGAGCATTAGCCCTCCAGTTGTGTATGCAAGGAGAATGCTGTTTCATATTAAAGAATACGTTAGGACTCTTGAATATGGAGGATGCTATCTCCTCAAGTGTCTAAAGATTGTAATCAATTCTAATACAGCTGGAAACTGAGTATAGTCTCTGACAGGATCATTGTCCTTGATGTATTTTGATAATATGACATACAGACCAGTTATTTCTTCTGATCCTAGAAATTGAGCTGTGATATTTACACATTTAGTCAAAAGGAATTTCAATTCACTTTGCCAGAGAAACCTCGCTGATCTATAATCTCATATACCTACAAAACCTATTCTTTTTTTAAATTACCTTTTCTTCACTTCTGTTAATTTCAAATTAAATATTATGAATTACACATTGCTGCATTCCTCTAATTCTATGTCAGTCTGACACAGTCATGCCTTTGATATAGAAAAATATATTGTCAACTTGGAGATGATTTTGCAGGTCTAAAAAATACATACTTCTGCATCAACAAGAAAATGTATGAGGTCAAATTAATCAATCCTACACATTTTTACATCTTAATTCTAGGGTAATGATCTGTTTGCTGCTAGAGTTTTCTACTGAGGACACATTTTCAGCTTTGAAAAGGAGGAAAAAAGTTCATAATTTTTGAAAATCCCTAATCTCCTTGACTAATTCTGCAATTCCCCCATTCTCTTAACTGTGACTAAAAAAAAGATATGATTAGTTTAATGCAGTCTTATTCTTTTATTTCCTTTAGTGAGTTAGTTGCTTTTATTTTTTTCTTTCCAGATATTTCAGTCTAGTGAGGAACAGAGGTGCCTTTTTGTTTCTTTATCTCTAACCTGCCAGTGTACAGTGACATCTCCAGAAGATGCCTTTTGGTCTATCCTGCTTTGTAAACAGTGCCATACAGTGCCGTCTGTTATAAAACAGTAGTATCTGTTTTCAATTTAACTTTGTGAAGTGAAAAGCTTACCAGTATGCTGCTTCTAGCATTGGTCTCTGCTCAGGGACTGTGTACATGTGGCTAATAAGTCTTTTTCATGTAGGCTGCAAATCAGGTGTGTTGTTCAGTTTCTACTATTGTCTTTGCAAAAATGATCCATTTTATGAGCTCATGAGCACAATGCAAACATCTTGGCTTTTGAACCTGTCAGCTATCTCACATCCTTCTCATTCAGCTGGGATACGGGATACAACAGCTAATTGTGTCTCTATTTCTCTGCCTCTGGCCAAGACTAAGGTGCTTATTAGTGTTCTGTTTTCTAGTCTTTGAGTTCACAGTTTTTGCTAGGATAATATTACTCTTCTTTCTGAAGAATAAACAAGACCAACAAATTTATTTTGAATGTTTCCATAACAAAAAAGGATTATCTTACTTTTCTGTAAAAATGCAGAATTGTTATCTCCTTTTATATGCTTCTTTCACTGATGCCTATGTTTGTAGAATTCTCACCTACTTATGTTGGAAATGCTTTCTTTTTAAACCTTTATTCATTAGAATGTTCAATTGCATTTAGTTTAAGAAAGGTGGCTTGAAGATTTTTCAGAAATGAAGTTAGTTTAGATAATGCCTTAAAACAAGTTTCTTCTTGTTGCTAGCTGCATAAATTAGCTAAGAAACTAGATTGTATTGTGTTCATAATCAGGATTTTTCAGTTTAAATGTTGTTTTCTTATGTGTATTTGGGCTCCCACAAGAACAGCAAATTATTTTTTTTTTCTTTATAAGCATATTAAAACCCCGAAAAAACAGGCTATATCAACACAGGAGAAGGAAGAAGGTCAAAATAAGCATCTCATCTACACCTGAATTTTCTGGCCTGTTACACTGAAGTTGAAGTCAGAATAGAAATTGCATGTTATGAAAACGCTTTAGATTACTAAATCTGTACTAAGATTCTGTTATTTTGAAGTGTTAGTGATGCAGCTTGAGTGTTCCTTTTCAAATGTGGACGTGCACAGAGGGGACATGCATGAACATTCTGCTCTTACTGTGGATACTGCAAAATCAACCCTTCAATAACCTGCCACTGAGGCAAACATGTTGATATGCAAGTACCTCAATTTGTAGGTTTTCTAGAAAATCAATTTCATGCATGACAGAGTTCTAATCCCAAGACCAAGTTTTGATCCCCTTGCATCTGTTTGTATCAGGAGTAATCTAACCTCTGATTTCTCTTGCAAGAGTTGATATTACCTGACTAATTGGCAAAAGTTTGGAAAAAAAAGTCAAATGTATCAATATTTTTGTTTAGCTCTTGTTCAAGGTATCTTTTTCCAAGCCTTTATTTAAAAATTAAACTCTATGTTGTATATTATAGTTAGGGTTTGGAAAATATTACTTTTTTTTTTTTTCCCCCAAGAGGCATCTCTGAAATTAAACCTGACAATATTGAGAAAAAAACAACAACACGTAATCATTTATGAAAGTAGCAATGGCAGGTTCCTGGCACAATGGGTATTAGAGCTGAATTGTTTTATTTTCTACAGAATTCCATTTGTGTGTCTTTTCAAGTTGGTCTCATTGAAGAAGGATGACCTAGTTGGAGGTGACTTACTGCACAACAGAGAGAAGACTGCAGAAAGGAATTGCTTTGAGAATTTGTATGCACTGCTAGGCTTTTAATCAAGTGTATCTGAACAATGTTTGAGTGAAACAAAACATACAAGTAATGTTCTTGTGGTGTGCGTTTTTATCTTTTCAGGAAAAAAATAATCAGATTTTCCTGTAGAACAAAAAGCAAACTTGGTACTTAAACTGTGAAATATTGTGTTTCTTTGTAGTTTTATTAGTTTAGTAGCTTTAGTTTCTTTGTAACTCTAAATAGAGAAAATTCATATTTTAAGCCATAAAAATACACAGACATTAAAATAAAGATTTAATACCTCTAACATTCTTGCAAGGTAATAACTTTTTAAATCAAAGATTTCTGTCTCTATTATTTCCCTAGATTTCATGGAGCTATTATTAAATATCTTGGGAAATCAGCTGCTGTTTACTCACTGCCACAGTAGCAGATATTTTTCCACACCCTCTCCTTAAAGAATGGACATTAACATTTTAATGAAGTGGTACCCTGGCAGAAACAGACTTTTATCAATATTTTGTATGTTGGGAGGGAGTTGAGAGCTGGGAGAATGTTTTGACAGTTAAGGTCTTATGGTGACTTATGTGTGCTTTTAATGGACAAATCTTGTAGGAAGATTTCCACAACAAAAGTGGAAGAGGAAGAACCTAAGTTAGAAATATTAAGCATTTTGCCTGAAACTAGTTGAAACCCTGTATAAAATATCTATTAAGATATATTCCTCATGATTTTGTTTTGGTTCTATTGGTGAGATTGAAATAAATAATATAAATGCTATCAGCTTAGTATTAGGTTTCACATTAAGTAGTTAGAAGCAGCAAGAAATATTTCTGTCCAGTTAAAAGAAAAGAAAACCAACAAGATGGCAGACATGATTGATTTCTCTCTCTCTCTCAGCAAATGCTTTCCCCTCAGCAAGATGTACTGCTGAGGAATTTTTTGTAGGTACTTTTTGGCTGATAATTTTTGTGCTGTAAAAATTTATCCCTCTGGCTGCAGTCTCCACCAGTGTAAGGGTTAACCTTTCTTTAAGGCAGTCAGGCACTAAGAGAGCACAACTTGGCTTTAAATAATGTGATTTAATATTTTAAATGACAAATTCCATTGCCTGTACAAGGTCTCTAATACTGCATTTTGGCTTGACTCAGTCCAGGAAAAGGAATGTGTGTTATGTCTGGAAGTGTGATAGAGAAAGTCAGTATATGTACTTCTTCAGTATAGGGTTTTACATCAAAAATATTTCATGGAGCTATCCTAGGTTACCTTCAGTCAGTGTGATATCAATCACAGAATCACAGAATGCCTGGGGTTGGAAGGGACCTCTGGAGATCATATAGTCCCAGCCCCTTGTTAAAGCAGGTTCACCTAGAGCAGGGTGTACAGGGTTGCATACAAGTGGGTTTTGAACATCTCCATGAGAATCTGCAGCCTTTATGAGGAGCCTTTTGGAACTGTGAAAATATAAAAATTTCTGACCAACTGACAGAAGAACAAGAAAATACCTGTGAAGTCTGGGCAAAACACTTCAGATCTAAGTTTCAGATGTTGAAATTAGTTGAGCTCCTACTGAGACCTCTATGGCCAAGTCAGTAGGCCCTCAAAGGAATTTCCTTATCTGCAATTGCCACAGGTACTGGGGCTATTGAAATGTTCTTCACTCATTCAGTACTCTTATACATCTTTGTGAGTACTCATACATCTTTGTGCATTGTCAGGAAGTTTGTTTCAACCATTTTAAAGTTAGGGGTTTGGGTTGCTGAGATAATTTAATTCAATTTTCCTGATATCTCTGTTAGAAATTGTATGAGAAATTCACTTTGGCATACTAGCTTCGTCATAGAGGTTTGAAAAAATAATGAAAATAGAAGAGAATATATATATTGAAGATATTTATAATTGCAGTTCTGATGTTGCTTTATATAGTCAACATGTGTGGTCTATATCCTGTTGCATCTGACTCTTTTCAGCTCCTCTAGTCTAACTCTAACTCCTGCCAAAGATAATGCTAATCATAAAAATGCTTCATTCTTTTTATCTGATTTTAGAGATCCACCTAATTTATGTTAGTCCTCAACAATTACAAAGCCAGAAATGTTGTTTAATTGATTGTCACTGAAGACATTTAACCAAATGTTCATAAAAAGTAGCTGGGAATTAAAATAGGAGATGTAACACTTCATTGTGTAATTCAGCTGAATCAGGAGTTTTAAGATGATTTACAGCTCCTGTGTGCTTATTCAGTCTCATCATTATCATATTTAAATGGTCCTTTGAAGTAATAAGAATGGAAATATAGTAATTAATTGTTCTGGTGCAGCAAAATGTTTTTCAAAAAGTCACTACATTTCTTTACTCATGCAAGTAAGTACTCTTTGAAATGGTCCTTTAAATTATTTTTCCTCTTCCAAATTATATTAATTTTATAGCTTTTTTTTTTTTAGTACACTAGTGATACACTATTTAGTGTAATACCTGAATTTAGATATGATCCTATTGTTTTCTGTATTTTTTCCTGGCTAAGAAATGTACTTATTCTGAGTGATCTGCTAGAGCCCTGTATGGCTTTGTTTCTTCTACTCTCAGAAATAGTCAGTTCAATCTCAAAACAAGGAACAGTCACAGCCTGTAATTTATATCTCTGTGCTGCAGTAGGAGTAGAATAGCACTGAGTTGTCCTAGTTTACCATCAGTCTCAATATCCTCTGGGAATGAAAACTTATGAACATATAAAATTCATGGTCATTAAAGATTAAACATTTGTGTCAGTATGATGCATGATGTCAAAAGATCCACCAGGATCCTTTCTCTTTCAATCTCTCCACCCACAAATAAGTGTTCTGAAAAACAATTAACCATAATTAGAAACTTCTAGCATGAAATGAAGTTATCTTTGTTTCTACATTTAATTGAGTCAAATGTGTTATTCATCTGAAGAGAAATTGTCAGGTGCTTTAGATGGACAGCTACTTAGAAAATAAGTGAAAAACTTAAATTATTAACTAATAGTCTTGGACAAAGGATTTTCTGAACAATTGCATATGTCAAACAAACTGAAAAATCATAAATAGACATAAATAAAATAGTTCATTATTTGTTTTTAATTTCAAGAAAAATTTACAGGAAAAAAATTTTTTCAGTTCAAGTATATCTATGAGGTTAAGTTGTGGAAGCATCTGACAGAAGATTTCAATGAAATAAAAATGTCTGCTGGTCTCAAATGGGAGCATATAAAAATTGACATAAAAAGTGTGAAGAAGTCAATATATTCTCTAAATGTGTATTGAACAGGAATCTCAGAGGCAAGATGGCAAGTGTTGTTGACGTTGTGGAAAAAACTTGATGAATGTTTCAGCTGGTGAATCAGAAAGTTTGCTCATTAATAAGCAAGCAGGGAGTTAGGAGAAGATATCGTAGTTATGCTTTAGTTGTAAAGGGTGGGTGAAATACTCATGGTAAAGATACAGCATGGACAGAAACAAATCAGAGAAGTTACTTCCACTGTGAGGTTTTCCAGGTATCATTCACATGGCACCAGCCCTTAATGAAAGAGGATCAAAGTCAGTATTAGGGAGGAATGTCTATCAGCAGGTGATGTCTATGACAGGGGATGTTGCTGTATGCTACATCTCTTATTTGGCTACAGGAATAAGAAAGTAAATGGACTTTTGTTTTTAAGTGAGCAAGTGAAAAGGGGAAAAAACTCCAAAACACTATATTAAAGAAATCATGGGGTGCCTGACTTGCCTTTTTTTTTGGTTTGTTTGTTTGTTTTTGTTCGTTTTTTTTTTATAATAATCATTATGACTACCCTATTTTCTGTCATTTTCATGAAATTACCATGTTATTAAGGAGAACATCTTTGGAATATTTTGGACAAACAAAATAGTAAATTAACTTTGAATATTAAAGTCACTAGAATTTCAGGAAAAGGAAAAATATATAAACTGTGTTTTCTTATAATGAGACTCTAAGTGTTAAGTCACATCTACTTAAAGAACAGAAGACTCATGATTAAAGGACAAGAAGGACAAGTGATGACACTGGGCAGAATTTGACTAGGTCCAAAGAAGGCAGACTAAGGCTTGTGACTATGTGGTTATAGAAATTGTAGATTTAAAAAATTTTCGTAGAAGAGGCTTAACACACAAAAAACCATGATAAAGATAACAGAAATTAAATTAATTATTCACTGTTATAGTACAGAATTAGAAATTATGATATATTTTTCAAGGTTTTCTATAGGTTCAATTACACTATCATAATGAAATTACAAGTGTCAATTGATATGCTCAGATTACACAGATTACACATCATTATCTAGAAGCAATTCTGGAGAAATTCAGTTTGATACCAGATATAAAAAAAAAAAAAGGAAGAATTCAATCTCATCTTTCAGAACCTCGTGCAAAGAACTTAGAAGGAAAAAAAATCCTATTGCAAAACTAGATTGTCAACTGTAATATGTAACTCATATTTTTATTTTTTTCTTGCTGATTTCAATTTTTCAAATCAGAGCCTTGTTTTATACCCTTTATAGTTTTAAAACTGATTTAAGTTACTCTGCTCACATAAAGCTGTCCATTTTCTAAGACTTAAGTGAAGAATTGAACTGAAATATTCCTGTTGTTCTAATCAGAACAATTTTCCAGGAGACATTCAGGCCAAGAAAAACCTGAATTCAGGTTTCTTGTGGAAAGTACTTTCGTTCCTAAGCAAGTAAAAAGTACACACAATCTTCATGGTTTGTGTTTTATTCAGCTACTGCTGTGATTGCAGTCAAGACAATAGTGCAGCTGTAAAATATTTTGAAAAACTCTTGTTAAACACACCTGAGGACTTCAGTAGCATTATGGCTCCTTCCACCATCCAAATTTTTGTAGGAGAAGTCTGTGGACTTGCCCAAAGTGGGCAAGTAATATATCTGCAAAAAATCAGGGTTCAGTATTTGCAACACTGTAAAAGAGGAAGAAATGTCCTGTGAGAGCAGGATGTGCTGGAAGCAAAGGGGTAAGAAATGTGTATGTGTGTTTGTGACGTGCATGTTTGATAAGGTCAACATTTCATGCTAATGTGTTTCAGTTTTATTTAAGTTTTGGTTAGGTGCCTTAGCACGCTACTTGAATTGGCTGTAATCACCACAGCCCTACTTTGGATAATTTCCATATGCAAACAGAGAGCTTTGAAGATGTGGTCTCTTAATACAAAAGATTTCTTTGTTTCCCTTCGAAAATGGCAAGATGCTTATTTGATATAAATATCATAAACAATATGTCTCAGACAATAAAAGACAGTGACAGCTGTGCAATTAGTAGCCATATAACAATAAATGTCTATGAGAAGCTAGGGAACATGCAAATATGGCTGGTACCAGTCTAGATATATCACAGTAGCTAACAAGAATTCCTTGTTTGAGAAATAAATGCAACAGAAGTTCAATCTAGGAAAGTGAAAATTTACAAATTGCTGAGTTACTTTTGTGTTGTAAACTAACAGATACATCAGTTGGGTGTGATCAGATTTAAAATTCTCATTGTACTACAGTTAAGTTTGTGCATACATAAAAAATATGACATTTAATCTCATTGTGCATACACTGTAAGAAGAACCAGAGGCTGCCTTCACTGCTGGCTTGTATTGCCACAAAACAGGCCAAGAGATTACTAAGCTTTTTGTTTTCTGTTTTTTACTTTCAGAAACACTAACTCTTCACTATTGCGTAGGTATCAATCATGACAGCTGTCAGACTGCTGAAAAGGAAAATGCACTATTGGTGAATTGATAAAATGCATTTATAAGAGGGAAAGTATTTTCTAATGGTAAGTTATGTTGTTATTTGCCAAGATTGATTCAGTGCCCCTCACAATATAATTTATTTGTGAAACATTATTTTTCTGTCTTTGGTGCATAAAAAAGGCAGAAAGTATGCATGAGGGACACCACATTGCTCAGATTTCTTTTTAAATGAAATTTCACTTTTTGTTTTTTCTGATAAAGTAATAATTTCTAACATAGGTGAAGTAACAAATAAAATGGAGTTCAGTCTTATCAAAACACAGCCTCTAAAATAACAGTTAATGTACATATTAGAATAAAAATTGCAAGTTACCGTAAATTCAATGATGGCTGCTGCTCACTTTTGTAACACAGCATTCATAAAAAATGCTAGAAAAAGACAAAGCTGTGCTTTTCAGTATCAATCCACCGGATAAAAAAGTTGAGGGGGAAATTTTCAGAATTAAAGCACTTAACAAATCTAATTTCCCAGATCAATATTTTTCTGCATATCTTAGTACTGAAAAGGTCTTCCCCAACTAAGATGTTTTGAATGTGCTTATTGTTAAAAGAATTAATTGAAGAGAAGTTAAAGATTTCCTAGAGTTTCTCTGTTCAAAGAAGCCTTGCTACTTTGTTTTGGATATTTTCATTTTACAGTCTGTTAATGAAGAAATTCATATGTTCCTTGCTTATTGGTTCTTTTGTTGGAAAGTGCTTCCATGCTGAACTTTTTGAAGAACACAACCAACTTGGTATCTGCTGGATGAGCACTTGCTTGTCAATGGGCTTCACGTACAGCAAATTAATTCAGTTTCAAGCTTTGCTTTAGTATCACAGTTCTGGACACAGATGATCTGAGTTTAGTCTAGACAATTCCTAGGGCAAACCAAAACTATAATTATTGTTAGCGTTAGAAAAGAAAGTCTATGCTATACTGTAATTTTAGAATATATTTTGTTTAAGGTTGCAAAACCCCCTGGAAACTAGTGACGTTTTTATACAATTTTTAAACTTGGTTTTTCACCATACAGTTAACACCTGTATTACTAATAAGCTTCTAAACTTTGTAGAACAAAAGCTTCTACAGAAGTTTAAAATCTCAGGTAGACATTTTAAGTGTTGATTGGACCAATGTCTATCATAGATTGTATTCTTTAGCTACTTGGTGTTTGAAAACATGTCCATCAATAGACTTGAGTGCACCTTTTCCATCTGGCCACACACAGAGTTTTACTTTTAGGGAAAAGCTTTCAAGACAAAATATTTGTCAAGAATATTTGTTTTTTCTTCTTCCTGCCCCTGAGCTGAAGGCTCTCAGAAGTTGTTAAAAAAATGTGAGCACTATGACTTCATTCCAATCAAGTTCAAATACAAATGACTGAGGCTGCAGACTTTCTCAAGCAGAAAACACAGAAAATTGCTAGAAAAAACCCCTTCTGCTCTTTCAGCAATACCACTGAATAGAAAAGAATAAATTGCATCGATGTTAAATACAGTTTGCTTAATACTTTTTTAATTTATATAGTTCAGTAGTCTCCAGACAATTCAGAGTTTTTACTTGTGTAATTACCCTATTGACCCCCACACAAAAAAAGTATACAACTCCTACTAGTTAGCTATTTCAATGACTGTGAATGTTTTCACTGTTTGAAATGCTGCATGATAGTTGTCTTGAAATAAGCGGAAATAAATAATGAGATTTGACAGACAGCCAGGAAATCTTTCTCTCTGGTTCTTCTATTAGCTGCCACTCTGCTTCAGTTTTTAATCAAACTTTGATTTTGGTGATCACAAATGCATATACCTGTTTATTAATAAGCCTAAACCATAGACACAGATCTGAAGCATCTTAAATATGGAATTTCTCAAGCCTTCATGCCAGCACCATGCCTTTGAAGTTTTCATGTTTATCAGAAAACTGGTCTTCAAGGTTACGCAGGTCATTTTATAGCCGGGTCATAATATACTTAAAAACTGATTTCTATCTTCCTTCACCAAGAAGGCAGTAAAAGCAGATAAACTTTGGCTAATTAAGCTGTGCTTTTTCATGTCTTTTTTTGTATGGCATAGTTGACAATTTTGAAAGCTGTTACTAAAAATTTAGATGTTGCATGAATCTGAAAGAACCCTGCTGATGAACAGAAAAACAAAGTTGCTGACAGCTTCATCTTGTCTCCTGGCTGGGGGCTGACTCCTTGCTAGCACTGACATCTGCTCTTCAGTGCTTGTGCAGTTTTCTGTCTCCCTTCTGGGGGACAGCTGAATTTATACTTTCAGACATGGTGAAAACAATATTTCTGCCTTTGTAAGCCAGAAATCAACCACCCAAAACTTAATGACATATGAATATTAGACTTTCATGCTTTTGTTGGCCCTTCTGTCCTATGAAATGGATCTATCACTTCTGAAATGAGCAGTTACTTTGGATCGAAATAAATATAGCATTTATGATATGTATCTACTCTTGGATAGCCCTAAAGAAGAAAGTTTAAGTAAATGAAGTTATGTGATAGATATGCACTCTTAATTAATTGACTACTTCAAAGAAATTTGCACCAATAAGCTGCCAAAACTGTTTTGTAAGTTGCCATCAGAGCTACTAGCCCTTAACTAATAGAAGAGCTTAGCAGAATGGTCCTATATTATTTTTATTTTCACAGACACTGAAATTTACTAAAAACTACACTCTCAGGGATCCCCTGTTCTCTTGTTAATAACATTTCTCTAAATTGCTTGCACGGGAAAAAAAGATGGAAAGCAATTTTGTTCTCATTTCTTTTTGTTGCTGCTAAATCTCATGTGAAACCCAAAGACTAAGACCTGGGAGGAATTAACCTTTTAGTCTGGCTTTGCAGCAGAATTTTGTACCTAAAGAGGCACAAATATGCTTATCTGACTGGCCTCAGTAGTTTGAGAATGGCAGCACCTGAGCTTAGGGAGGTTTTAAAGTTTTTAATAATATTATTTTTCATAAATATCAAAATAATACTTGATCAATGTTGGAAATTAAGTATGAAGCTTTCATACTTGTCAAAGCCTTCATTCTTGCATTTTAATTGTCAGGCTGTAGTCAGCCTGTTGGTCATCCTGAGAGGGGTAAGAACTGCTTTGTACTTCATTGCAACACCCATAAGAGAAGTGCCATAGTGCAGGGATGCTTGCAGGAGTGATGTATTCATAGTTCCCTGTATATTCTCTTCCTAGGAAGAGTGAGCCTTATTGTGGCTATAAGGGAAACAGTGCTATTCTTAGCCCTTGTCAATCTTTCATCAGCTACAGGTGTCTACTTATTAATGTGTTGGGGTTTGCTTCCAAGCTCATTTACAAACTTTTTCCTAGATTTGGCAAGTTTTTTGTTATTCCCTGTCCTTAGCTGGGAAGCGAGGCTAATACTTTTACCAAGTGTACTAAAGATAGTTGCCTGTACTTGTGAAGATTTTTTCATCCTCTGTAATAAAAGATCCAGTAGAAATGTATGTGAATACAGGCATATATCAATAAATTTCTGAAGAAGAAATTAACACAAATCCTGAACAAGTTACAGTTGTTTTTAACTGAAAAGGTCAGAAGACTGATTTACAATGTCAGCAGATCTGTTAGTGCTTTTGCTCTTCAGAATTTGAACAAAAAACTTATATCTGAAGAGTTGAAGTAGATTTTCAATAGTATTTTGTATTTATATTTAGACAATCTTTTCCCAATAGCCTGTGGATATTTTTAAAGATCTGATTTCTAAGCATGTATTCAAGATTTCTTCTAAAAGCATATTTCTAGAAAGATTCTGATTCTCTTATTAATGTATTTTGTAGGGAAAAAACCAGCATGAATAAACATACTTCAAAATTTAAAGCACTTTTAAAAATCAATAAATTGTTTTTAAAACCTCTGGAGGTTTTGCAGTGATTTTTTGGGAGGGTGGGGCAAGGAGGGAAGGAGTCTGTTTAGTTTGGGCTTTGTTTTGGGCTGCTGATTTGCCGCTCTTTTTTGCCACAGAAGAGAGAAAGAAAACTCAAAATTGGTTTGCAATAAAAATTTGTGATTGATTAATATCCCATTGAGCACCACAACTATGAGGTTTTTAGAGGTTTATGGGGAACGCTGAGTCTGCAACTCATGAGTAACAGAGAGTTAATTTCAGTAGACTGAGAGATACTCTGCTTGAAAGGTCAAAGTAGCGAGGATTTAGGAGTACAGCAATAATGCACCCCATTGTACAATAGAAGATTTTGTTTATTTGCTATATGCAGCTAGTCAATCCTAATACCTGAGGAATCAGTAAGGAATGAAGCCAATCTACTACTATCTGTATCACTTGAAATAGCAGCAAAAGAAGCACTATTATTCCTCAGTTCTTCACAGGAGTAGAGTCCAAATTGGGCCCTTATCTGGCCTAGTTGAACACAATTTTACATTACTAGCTCAACACACATTAAAACATACTTTGACTTTGTTTTCCCTCAAAACCACATTGTAGTGGCTTTGAACATTCAAAACCTGATGACGTTCATTGGATTCTGGTACTCCAGGGCAAAGGAAGACTCCTTGTGTGCATAGATTTGTGTAAATTCAACTGTCCTGAACTTTTAAGAAAAACTCTGTGTACAAGAACGGTAAAGATGCAAATGTGAAAACTAAATGTGAAATGGGACATACAAGTAAGCTGACTTTGTCATGCACTGAACTGAGAAGCTCTTTAGCCAAGGCAAGAAGGATGGTACGATAATATCCTGATGGGCTGGTACCACATTGATGTAAGATCTGGTACAGCATCACTCTACCAATTCATGAGAGATGTATTCTATTTTCCTACAGACAGAAACTAAAATTCAGTTGCTCTCTTATATATTTGCTATCAAGTTCATCTACACATAATAAATTTTTCACCATATTTAAATCTTAAGTATACGTTTCACATTATTTGACATTGACCCACATAATTTCTCTATAAACAAGTAGAAATATTATAAATTATACCAATATGACAGAGCTATTAGAAAGGAAAAAAAATCAACTCAAAATATAAATAACTAATTGATTATACAATATTAAATTTGGGATATTAGAAATAAACTTACATTTTTCTGTAGTGTCATGAGACTGCAATAATAAATGCCATTCCACTAAAGTAATAACTTACCTAATACAGAAACTCATCCAATTGTTAAAAAATGCACAAATTTAATTAGCATCATAAACTTGCTATAAGGTAAGGTTCTGTATTAAGTTTCCAGAGTGCTTTGCTTTTTCAGAACTCTAACAAGAATTACATATAGACATGGACTTCAGATATAAAATAATGAAGAAGACTTGGATAAATTGTCTCAGGATTTTGGCTGCCTATACTACTGCAATACTTTTGCTTTTTAGGAAGAATACCCTTTACCTAAATATGGCAACACTGTGTAATCTTATAGCAGTTCATCTTTTTTGGCTTTAATCTTTCCTAAAGGCATAATCATATTTCCCAGAGAAAAGTAGAAACATATTTTCACTATATTACAAAACACAGAAAGAAACAAGTTGAAGAAAAATAAATCTCCTAAAGGCATAATTTCCACATAATGGTTATAATTCATATTTAAAGAAAACATCATACGGAAAAGTCTAATTTAAAGGAATAAAAGATAATTGTGAAGATGAACAACACATTAAACAGCACAAGGAACCACAAAGGTTTACAGATTCAAAAGGACTGATGTCTTCAAAACCTTCTCAAAGCACTCAGAGCAAGATTGGTTGTCATTTGCTGACTGTCATTGTGACAAAGGAGTATCTTTTAAAGTAGTAGGAGAGTTTAATGAGAAAGGATTAAGATAGAACTCTAATTTAACTATAACTTGCATTCTTACACACATGATTCATGTTCCTAATTAATGCCAATTAAAGCTGAACTCAGTACTATACAGCAATTAATTCTTTTTTGGCATTGCAAGGAGTGCTGTAACTTAAGTGCACATAAGGACACACCTACTACTTATGAATAGTATTACATTGAAAGGTAATATTTCAATGTCAGTGTCAGCATTTCCTTCCCTAAGTGTATTTTCAGGAGCAACATATGAGATTCTTTCTACAATCATGCTATTTCAGATTTTATGCAAGAGGATTAATAATTTTACAAACCCTTGAATTCTTTTCTTGTAGCATAATGTGCATCTTTACATAAAGAAGTTTTTAAGGCTTCTGACTCTTCATAATCTGAGAATCTTGTGATGAAAGCCTTTATCAAAATTACTTATCTATGGGTCAAAGTTGAGGTCGCTTCCTGTAATTGCTGCACTGATCCACAGTTTGCATATCACACGTTAACTTGACCGAACTTTCATTTTCAGTAAAGCACTTAAGAGGCATCTGAAAAGAGGACTGTTCTTCACAAGCAGTCACATGGAGAAGACAAGAGTCAACAGGTACAAGGTACAACATGAGAATTTTTGAAAGAAAACATAAGAAAGGTTGGGTTTTTTTACAGAGAAAACAGCCATTTTTTCAAACAACCTTCCCAGGGACATGGCAGAGTCCCCATAACTGGAGGTTTTAAAGTTGTGATTGGACGTTGTGCTAGATAGTCTCATCTTCCCTGTAAGATGTTAGATTAGACAATCTTTTGAGGTCCCTTCCCATCTAGGCTATAATCTATATTATTACTTACAAGGTAGGCTGCTTTCATTTTGTGCCATTGTTGTTATTGAAAGTTTTCCCAACTCTTTTTCCTCAGACTGCTGTGTCCTGTGTACCATCACCACACCAGTCTGGTTATGATGATGAAGTATTTGGTAGACAGAGGAGAGACTCCCTGAATTAGCCACAAGACATTAGGCTCAAGCTAGTAAGTCTTGCTTGACTGCTGTTATACATAAATTTTTCATCAGCTCATACATGACACAGCTCAGTCATGTCCATCTGCAAAAGACCATACAGATTAGTCCTCTGAGCATTTACATTATGCATGAGTGGAAGAAAACCGTATTTTGTACAGCTCATGATACAAATGGAGATTTAAGCTGATAAATGTCCAGATGAGACATTTCCCCCCCTGGATGGCAATAAGGTAAACACCACCGATGCACAAACTACTTGGACATGCTGACTCAGATAGAAACTTGATTTTCAGATTAAACTTTGGATATCATTTGTGTTGTAGATATTCATGGAAGGTGTTACCTTTAAAAATGAGAAAATGTGCATCAATTAGGAGTACTTCTCTGCTTTTTTTGTCTGCATAAAGGTGACATGAGACGTAATATTTATGCCAGAAGAAGAAAACCAGTGGGAGACCAATGCAACTGCTGCAAAGCTTTGAACGATGAATAAAAATACAGCTCAGAAGATAACCCCTCAAAAATGAGCAGAATTATTCAAAAAGAAGTGAGAAAGAACAGCATCAGTGAGTGGATTTCAGGAAAGGGACCATTGGCAAAGGCAACTGAATTAGTGAGAAGTATGGTTCTGAGTTCAGCTACCAGAGGTTCTTACAGACTTAATCAAGTACAAGGGGCTAAACTAGCCTGGAAGTAGTCCAGATGGCTCTGGAAGAGAAAAATTATTCACATTTACTGATGCTAGAACTGAAAATGAAAAAAAAATAAAATAAAAAAGCAGTGAAATTGTGAATGTTGATTTTTAAGATAATATAGATTACTTTTTGTTTATGCCTAAGTAAGAAAAGTAGTAGGAGCAAATTGGAGATTAACTAGAGAAAAAGGGTAGTCAGAAGTATTCCTCCACACCTCTCCTGGAATCATGGAATCACAGAACATGGCCCAATGGTGTAAATTATCATACTGCTTTTAGTCTCAATGTTGCCTTCATTTTTCAAGAGTTCTGAGGGATTTCTATACCCATGAAAGCTTATGGTTGTATAGGAAGCTAACTTTATTTTTCATTTCCATTTTGTTCTTAGCTAAATGCTGGATATCTGATCAATGAGTAAATAGGGATGTTTATAAAAATGACGATTAGCATTCCTACATTTGGCACAACATCTTACTACATTCTTTGGGGTTGATTTTGGTTTTTTGGAGTTTTTTTTGTTTTGTTTTAGTTTGGGTTTTTCCTTCATTTCTAGCATGGTTCATCATTTGCTTCAGTGAACAAAAAAAAAGCCCACCAAAAAAAAAAATCTTTCAAAGAACTGTATTTCAGGAAAGCCAGGTGCACTGGCTGTTTACTCTGTAAAATACATGCATTTAAGAGAAGTTATGATAGACTCTTGATTTGATAAAGCCTTATCTTTTACGAAAAATATGTAAGAAATACTTTATGGGATAAATTCTTCCTAAAGTTGTTTATATCCTGATTCTTCATGCAAAAGGTGCTACTGCAAGTATGTGAGGTCAGACTTTGTAGTCAGAGTGGTATGCTAAATTTTCAGAAGTTAAGTAAATGTACATATACATATATATAGACACTTATGTGTATGGCTTTGGGCCTCTAATGTTCACCACAGATGAAATCAGTGACCCATCACTTTGATTTCTATCTTCAACTTTCTTCAATTCAGAACCTTTAGGCAGAAAATGAATACAATGCTCTACATTAGATAGTTTGCTTATAAACAAAGACTCCAGGGGCTTTCCATCAGAGAACAAAAAATGAACCAAGCTAGCAAATAACATACATTGCAGCAATATAAATACAGGATATACAGGTAGCAGTTCAGGCAGAAATAATCAGTGTATCTGCACGGATGTCCATCCTCAAGGGCAAATCATCAGAGTGCCAACTTTGGTAGCAATGTTTTCAAAAACACCAGCTTCAGGACAATGACATGACCTATTTCATAGTCCATGATACGAGCCATTTATCCCTTCATGTACCTGCCATACAGTTGTATATGCCTTATGTGTGACAAATGGAAATAAATTCCTTTTCTGAAACCAATTTCACAGTCAGTCCAGTATCTGTGTTAAGAAACACACAGTTTCTCACAAGTGTTTCTTTGTGCAGGATGGTTCTTCCAAACAAATCTTGCATGAGAGTGGAAAGAGAAGGGATGAATCAGAAAGATTCTAAAGCGTAGAAAGAGATAAAAAGAGACATGTAGGCAGAAATAGTGTTTAAAACATACAAAATAGCAAAAGATATCTCTGAACACTGAATAAAAAAACAATAGTAATACAAGCAGCACACAGAAAAGCAAGATCAGGGCTTGTACAGATGACTAGCAAGGTAAACAAGGCATGGTAAACAAGTTATAAGAAGACAGTCATATTCTTCTGGCAATCATGCTTTACAAGTATTTTTCAGTTGTTGGTTCTTTTATCCTGATTTGTTAAAACAAATGTGGCAACACAAACTTAAGCCAGCTATGTTAGTTATTAACATTTCTCACTTGAACAAAGGGAAATGAAAGCAAAAACTCTCTGCTGCCTTACTCCTGTAATAGCAAGTTGCTTTGCCCATAGAATATGAAATCTGTGAAACATTTTATCTGGACAATATTCTTTCTAGAAACATGTGCTATCCTCTAGGTTTCATAGAATTTGATTTACTACACACTATCAGAAATTATGAAAAAATAACAAACATCATTCATATAAATGTTATTTCACGCAGTTAAGATGTGCTAGCTTGATCTTATCTTCACATGTTTCACTTCACAGATTGTTGAAAACAAAAAGGAACAATATGCCTGCTTGATGACCCTTCTCACCTGGGTGATAGCAAAACTATTACCCCTTCCATTTCATCAAAACATCCAGAGTTGTGGTCCTCAGGGCATGAAAGACTGAAAAAAAGTTTGCTAACATTCACCTTAAAACTTCACGAAGTTCACTGCTTCCACTGTAAAGTTATCTTTGGGAATGTGAAATGAGGCAAACTCATCACCAGGATTGAGAGTTTGTTGCTGATATTCCCATTAAAGCTACCTAACAGATAGCAATCTGAAGCTGGATCACCTCACTTGTTGAATAGATGGAGTGGTGCCTGGCTGGGAGCAACAGCAGCTTGATAGTGGAAGACTGTGATTTAGAGAAGTAAAGAAAAAACTAATCCCCTCCCTAAAAGAGACTTTTACAGTCTCACTTTTTCAGACTGAATACTGGAAGTTATATACATAAATCCAAGAAACCCTGAAGTAAGTGCCTCCTCCCACATTCTTTACCATTAAGGTAGATAGCCGTGTGGTTGGGAGCACTTTATTGTTAAACAGCTGCTTATTAATTTGACATGCCAGCTTACTGTGGGCATCTGTGTGGGCTCTCCTGTGAGTTTCCTGATATTTCAATAGTACCAGTCCCATCCACCCCTTTGACCTGATAGAGTGATATAGTTTGCTTTCTTTGTAGGGCAAACAGCTGCTTTGGGCATGCAGATCCACTCTAATGCATCAATTAGTGTGAATATAATGTAATGTAGCATTTGCTATTTAGAAATATTAAACTTTCGTAGTCACTGAATTAGTAACTATGGTAATGTTTCACAAAATTGCTTATAAAACAGCCACAGAGAAAGAGTAGAGAAAAACAAAATCCCAAACCCTCACCTAGCTACTCTAACTTTAGTTTGTTAGCTC
Organism: Sclerurus mexicanus; assembly: GCA_013396755.1. NCBI lineage: Eukaryota > Metazoa > Chordata > Aves > Passeriformes > Furnariidae > Sclerurus > Sclerurus mexicanus. Next base: position 119,898 of record VWZF01000194.1, on the reverse strand, counting down.
GGCTCACAACGTAACATTTAATACAGAACCTCTTCTCAAAAAAGAGTTTTAGAAATGTGTTGAGACTTCATAGTGTGCTTCATCATCCCAATATATGAAAAGAGACTTATAGATTTGCTGTGGTCTTTCTTAAATGTATGTAAACTGTTTGGAGCACACTGAGCTAATTTGAACCTGATTACTGACATAAATTTACTTGGCTGGTAGAACCTTTTAAGAAAGGAGTTCAGGTTTATTTAAATCAAAAACTATGCTGATTTTTTTTTTTTCCCGTATTTCAAGGCACATGAAAAAGGTGTACTTGAACAGAGTTTACCTGTGTCGAACATTATGAGCAGCACATTGCTTACATCAAACCTGCCTTATCCACTGGTAATCCCCTTCTGTCTGATACTCACCTAAGAATGAAACATTTGTCTTGTATGTTATTAAGTAGTGCACTCTGAATGGTTGCCTGTTTTATTGCTGGTCCGCAGGGGACGCAATGCATTTGTAAGTATAAAAATTGTTTGTTGTCTTTGCCCTCTTCTGTCTCCTGAGATCACTCTTTTGGACTAAGAAACACACGTCTAGAGGTTAAAAGACATGAGACAGTGGACAAATTTAACTTCAGAATTGAAAGGTCATTTCAAATAAATTTTTTATTTCCCCTGCAGTGGTCTGTTGCAACTAAATCTTGGTCTAGTGGTTGCACTTACACTAGCCTTGGGTATAAAAGAATAATAGATTTTTAGAGAATCTGAAGTCAGAAGGGACCATTAGATCATATAGCCTTACTGTCTGTATATCTCAGGTCACTACATTTCACCAAGTTGCCCTTATATTTGATCTGATAACTTCTGTCAAATAAAAGCACATCTTCCAAAAAGAAAGTCAAATTTGATTGCAAGACATCTGGACCTGCTGAATTTTATGTTAATGTGTATCAACAACTAAACAGTGGAGGTAGCTGTGGCTTTTATATTGGGTAATACCAATTCTGATGATATTACAGTCATTTGCACTAGTTTCTTTCAACCATACTTTATTTTGAGAAAAAAATAGCATTCATGTTTTCAAAATGAAAACAAATGTCTTTTCTATTTCATTGAAATTGAAATAAAGTCCGAACTGAAATCATGGAATCATAGAATGGTTTGAGTTGGAAGAGACCTTAAAGATCACGTCCTTCCAACAGAGGTGGACATAATGCTCCAGGTAGAGTCTCATGAGGGAAGAGGGGCAGAACTACCTCCCTCCACCTAGTGGTCATGGTTTTCCTGCAGCCCAGAATACAATTGCTGTGTTATGTCAAAGTTCTCATCCACCAACACTCCCTAGTCTTTCTCCTCAGGGCTGTTTTCAATCCATTTTCTGCTCAGCCTATACTTGTGCTTGGGATTGTCCTGACCCAGGTGCAGGACCTTGCATGCAGCCTTCTTGAAATTCATGAGGTTTGCAGAGGCCCACCTCTCCAGACTGTTAAGGTTGGCATCCCTTCCCTCCAGTCTGTTAACTGGACAATATACCTTGGTGTCAGCAAACTTGCTGAGAGCGAACTCAAACCCACAGTCCATGTTACCAACAAAGATGTTAAACAATGGCAGCCTAAACATTGACCTCCAAGCAATGTCACTTGTCAGTGGTTTGCACAAAAATAAAGCATGTCAAAAGAACAATCCACAATTTTGATAGAGGAGAAATAATTCTAAGAAAAAAATATTTTTCAGTATAGATTTGTTTGTAAATAAAATCAGTGTATTTTGGAAATATTGATCACGAAAGTTGTTTCCTATTAGGTCCTGTTAGTCAGCCAGATATTCTTTGAAAAATAGGGGCCATGGTCCAGGACAACTGGCTTCAAGCAGCCTTACTTATGCAGAGACAAGTTGCTCTCCAGAAGTTCCTTCCAACCTCACCCATTACATTATTTGGATTCTGATAGAACACTGGAGTACTTTAGTTCAGTGGTAATAAACCCCCCTCATATCAGTCAAAATAGAGAAATACTTCTGCATTAATTTAGTTAGGCAAACTGGTAGTCAGTTTGGCTCTGGCTTTCTCAGGATTTATTTAAAATAAACTGTCTGTAGGACATAAAATGTTGGAGTCTTCTCTTCTAAGATATAAAGACTCCTTAGATCTTTACAGATTACAGGTGCAATATTTTGCTGTTTCAATAGTATTCCCATTCTTTTCTATCTTTTCCAAGCACATGACCCAAAGAATTAATACTATAATTCCACTTCTCTGCAAATATAGCATAGAATATTTATTGAAGACTTCTGTTTACATCACTCATCAATTTTACCACCTCTTTCTTTCCTAGGACGACAGTTATTGCTAAAAATCTTGAACTTCTAATTGACACATTAAAAATATTTTTCCTTAGCCTTATCCTAAGCACATTTTCCTTGATATGTTCAGCATTTTTGATCAATTCAGTGCATGACAGAGAATTCTATCTATTGCAATGCATTTTCCTATCATTACATGCAGCTGTTTTTCTTTTCCACAAATAACTGTTTTGAATTCACTTCTGAAATTGGATGGATATTTAACTGAAGGGATGGACTTTCTTAATTGTGAAACTGTGCCTTTGCACATTGTGAACATAAAACCATACACTCAAACCAAATAAAATAAAAATATATCTTACCTTGTATTTAATTTCTCCTTACTGTATGGTAATAAATCAACTAAAATAGGACAAATCACACCTTTCATTTTTGTTGCATTACAGAAAATGAACATTAATTTTTATATGAATCTTCCAGTACAATATTAATCTCTGTTAAATATAGTAGTACTCTCAAATGAGCAAACTATAAACTTGCACTTTCCTAATCTGAGGTAGGAAGTACTTGGTTTACAAGGTATTAGAATGTAAACTGCCAGGGCTTTATTGGGAAGTGTTTAGAACTCTGGAATATGAAATGTCTAAAGATCTTTAACAGTACAGATGACTTGATTGTATAGAGAATCATGTCCATATTGGAACTTGAAATCAATGCCATCAATAAAATCAATTATCATACTAATGCTGTTTTCTGAAATAATACCTACTTACGTTCTGGGCTACTGTAGACTATAACTCTTAAAAAACTATTGCCTGATGAATACATAAAATAATTTGAAAATGTTGCTAGGTACATTCTCCCATTATTTACACTCACTATACTAATCAGGTGTGACCCAGGTAGTTTGAACTGTCATGGCATAGGATCCAACAGAGTACATCTCATATCTATTCACATGGAAAAAAAATCTGTATATATTTTGGTAAGAAAATGCTTAAAACATAAATTACAAGGTCTTATATAAATTATTTTTTTTCTCTAGACAATGCATTACTAATTTTTTCTTTGGCTTATCCTCTACTGAATATTTTTTTCTCTTATTTCAGTGTGCATCAATCACATAGCTCTCTTGGTTCTCAGTTACCGTAATGAATTTGTCTAGTGTCTACTCTACTTATGCATATATTTGCATGTGAAACCCAAAGCAGAAATGTAATTAAAAATAAATCCAGACTCAACTTAAAGACTTGCTGCATAATCAAACACATATTACCAGATTTTTGAAAGATTTGCTGTTTTGTGACAATAGAACATTTGCTAATTAAACTGAAAAAACATTTTGGAAATTACAGAATACGATTCTATTGAAAAGTCACTGTGCATTGACATGGCTCAGTCACTTCTCATTCAAGTCTGAAGCTTTTCTTTTCCCATCCTTCCACATCTACCTCCCTATATTAGCGGATAAGAAGGGATTTCAGCTATCTGGAGTTTGTTTATTCAGGAACAGAGAAAATGAAAGATCTGTGTAGAGCTTTTCAGAAGCATAGTGACAGGTATAATCTAATAGCAAAGACAGTGAATGAACACATAGTTTTGGATGACTGGATAACATTCAGCTGTCAAGTCCCAGAGATGATATTTTTATCCAGAATATAAAAGTAATTTGTGTTCCACTTTGCTTCTTGGAATCAGTCACCTAGATACCCTCTGGGCAGTCTGTAACACAGTAAGCCTGGACAGGCATTTGCAAATGGATTCTCAGCCATCAGCTGATGAACTGAGCTGAACCAGCCTGATGGACGTAAAATCATCATTGGGCCCATAGATGGAACTGGACTGTCTGGTTTCCGCCCTGATGAGATTTCGGTGTCCAGTGTGTCAAGACATGACATTACAACTAAAAGGAGGCTAGAATAAAATATGAGGGAAAGAGAAAAGTGTACGCAAGAGGTGCAAATTACCAGAATGGGATCTATTCATTAACTAGTACAATAGTTAGATGCAATTGCAATTATAATTACAGTAAGGATCAGGTTTAAAATGTTGTTACTTTACAAAGAATGACATGTAATTCTCTGGAGACCAGTCTTCAGTGCCTTATAAACTCTCAACAGATTATACCCCTCTGCATGTGAAATAATTTTGACCTGTTATTTTTAAAAAAAACCCAAAAGTTAAACTTCTAGTTCCTCCTTTGAGTGTGCATAAATATTAAGAACATCAAGTGATGTTTTCCAATAAAATATGAATTTAAATTAGTTCAGGAATTAGTTACATATCTAATTCATGTTATCATTTCTATTAACATAAGTGGTGCTGGCTTTAATGAGTGTCACATCATCTAGTATATGGAAAGAATAGCAGATGAACTAAACTGCATGTAGATAATGAATATTTTGAAAGCCTTAAAATACCTTAATATCAATTTTTTTATCTAAATAATATAAACTGACATTTATAGACATGTATACATAAACTTAGATGTATTTACAGTTTACTAAATTGCATATTTAATATAAAAGCTATTTTTAAAGAATTATGTAATTTAGCATATACATTACAAGACCTGAGATGCAGTAATTGTGTCCAAACTGAAACAAATTAATTTATTAAAATGTTCAGTTTTACAAGTAACTCTAGTATTACAGTGCCAAAAAGTGCACCTGAATTATTTTTCTACATGCTTTTATGACACTGATGATTATATACCTGCTTTCATTTCAGTTAAAAAGTCATGATTAATTTAAGGATTAAAGGTAAAAATGAATTTTTAATACTTTATTTTGAATCATATCTTGGTTTGTTAAGTTATAAGTTTGTTCAGTTAAAATGCAAGTTTAATTTAAATTTAAATATTTTGAAAAATGTGTTTTCTTTTACTAATGCATTGCTTATATAACACTTTTTATACAGAACTAAAATGAAGAATACTGAAAAAAAATGCTCTAAGCTCTACACATAACATAAGGGAATCTGTCAGCTCCCTTTCATCATGCAGTTATAAAAAGTATAACTATTTAATGGGGTTAATATACAGACATCTTTGAGGGCCGATGGCTATTATTTATATGGGTTCATAGTTTATAGTAAAAGCTTTTTTGTTTGGCCAAGGAATGCAAGTCCACCAAAACTTTAATAACAACTTGCATTCATTGGCAGTATTAGAGCTAATATCATCCCTGGTATGTGCTCATTAAGTTCATCACTCTGAGTGGCACCTTGATATTTATAGCCTCTGGATGCCAGCTGGATGAGGTTATAAGCAGTTTATACCAATGTCATTTTTCTGTATCCAAGAAGGAAGCCTCAAGCAGCTCAGCAGAAGGAAGCACCAGGAACAAAACTGTTGAAGAAAATTAATTTTGCCTGCATTTCAGTCTTCAGTGTGATAAATTCAATGGAATGTTCAGAAGCTTAGTAAATAAGTGATTTAGTAATTTTCACAGAAAAAAAAATTACCTATAAAGATGTATGGGTGCATGCTGTCATTTAAACACTGGAATCTGACAGCCAGATGGGTTTGCTACAGGGAAGTGTTGAAAAATTATGAAAGATAGTGCATTATTATACAAAGCTGTTCGTACAGACCAGTTCTGATCTGTCATTGATGATCTCCATTTGCATGACCATACCGTAGCATTGAAGGCAAAACAATTTAAAAGATATATTTATTAATTAATTTATTAACAATCATTGTCCATTTTAATATATCCTATTTATACAATTTGTGTCAACATTTATGTTTATTATTGTAACACAGAAAGACAACGAAACCTTTCATAGTTTTTGCTTTACTATTATGTTTATTGCAAGGGCAAATATGAAGCTCTAGATAATATCTGCAGTTTGCTTAATAAGTCTTTCTTAATTTAGTGAGCTCTAGCTAAAATAGAGTCTTCTAAGGAATTTAAATTACTTTAAAGTTACCATGGTTCCTTGGTACTCCCTTCATCATAACACAAATTAAATAAATTGAACTTAAATGTCATAACAACACCAAATTGTTCAGAGATCATACATGCCCTTTTTGATCACTTGAGTCAACGGTCCCTCTGGGACTGATTATATTGAAGAAAAACATATACATGAAAAACTCATGCCTATGAGATAACAGAATGCACACGTCTCTGTGCCACCAGGTGCTCACCTGCTGCTTTCTTGTAATTTCTTCTGATTTAAATTAATTTTATGTAAGGTATTAAGAACCACAAGCTATAGTGATAGCATAAAAATACCCCAGATACCCCAGCCTGAAGCAGGACAGCAAACTATGTACTGAATAACTAGCTGCTTCCCTGCCCTACCCCCCAAAAAAAATATTTCTTTCTTTGTGGGAGTAAAATAAAACTAGTTATGTCTACCCATGTCTTTCTCATGTTACTAATCTTGCAGAATTTTTAGAAGACTGTGAATAGGATATGTATGCACTTACTAATTAGTAAGTGTTCTGGAAAACACTATTTCTAATAATAAGAAAATGTATAATAAATTTTATTATTTAGAATCTTCTTGTCAGTATGTATATGTTCCAAAGTTTTTTGCTTCAGTTTGAGGTTTTGTATATATACAGCAATAAAGGCAAACTTACAAGAGAGAAAATTTCATTTCTGTCAGTCCGAATGTACTGTGGACACAAAAATTCAAAAACATATGTCTGTGCTGGAGTTGTATGATCTGCCCTACAGCAGTTTTCTTGAAATACGTCAGTAAAAGGGACATTGACCCATTCTACACTAATCTGTCCAAAGGACCATCTCAAAAACTTTTTTTTCTTATACTCATGATTTCCCAACACCTTCTTTCTTGCATGGACACATTGTGTTGAGCAGCAGCATTTTCCTTGGTAAGCAGTACAAAATCATGGTCTTCAGAAATGTTCCTTTCTCTGAAATCTCTCCATTTACATTATAATTTCTAGAAAGATCAGGAAATAGTGACCTGTCAAAACAAACAGATGAAAAACAAAAACCCCACCAAAACAACAAAACCCCAAGTGAAAATAACCACTAAAACAAACATAAGAACTGTTTTGAAAACTATTGACATCTTCCGTTTTTTCTTTTTTCCTTTTTTTTTTTTTGTGTGCCTAAGCTCTTTCCTTAATCTCATTAATTTATAGAGTTGTATTTAATACTGCTTGTTTATAGGGCCTTTTGCTTTAAGGTGCTCTCTCTCTGAAAGCCATCTATTTAATTTAGTTTATACTGGTATAACTATGAGAGTGGAACTCAGAAATGTGTTAAATGAAAACCAGTATTACATTTTTATTTAATTTTTTTTTTTCTCCTGGCTAATCAGAAGTATTTCATTTCAAGGCATTCCTTTATGGTTTGAAAAGTCACCAAAAGAAATGGACTGCATACTTTACCTTCTGAGTAATTTTTGTTTAATTTATTGAAAAAAAGAACAAACTTTACTTTTTCTAGTCTGTAGAGTGAATTAATCCATATATTACTGCACCTCATTCATCCTGATGAAAAGACAAAACTTGAAGGGAAATTCAGAATATGCTGAGTTGAAGGGACCCACAAGTATCACTGAGTCCAACTCCTGGCTCTGCAAAGGACCATCCCCACCATGTGCCTGAGAGCATCAGCCAAATAATTCTTGAACTCAGACAGTCCTGGTGCAGTGACCACTTCCCTGGGCAGCCTTTTCCAGTGCCCAGCCACCCTCTGGTTGAAGAACCTCTTTCTAATATACAACCTAAACCTTCTCTGAGATAATTTCAGGCCATTCCCTCAGGATGTGTCAGTGGTCCCCAAAGAGAAGGGATTGATGTCTACCCCTCCTCTTCCCAATAACTAAATCCTCTTTCAAAGTGTTAATATTTGTGCCCCTAAGAAATCAAATGGTATCTTACTGTTTGGTTACTATTCTACATATTTGTTCTGGGTATGTGAAAAATGTAATATATTCACCTGATATCAGCTTCTACCTCAAAGTGTGATACGACTGGGTTTGAAGACTATCATGATGATATGGGATTTGGTGGCATATATATCAGGTTCTATATTGCTTTAAATTTTTAAATGTGTTGATTGTGAGCAAGAAGTTTATTATGCAGGAAAAAAAAAGGTTACTTGTGAAAGAAATGAGACTGCTTTGAGAATTTTTTTATTTTCTTTCTGTTCTTCTGTCTCCTTGCTGCTCTCTGATAGCTATTCCTTTCCTTTTGGCTCTTGAATTTCCACATGAAGAGTGTATTCTAGAAACATGGTATGTTCAAAAGACAATGTTCAGGAATGATTTTTTCCTCTGAGACAGAGGTACATTTTCAGATTCATCACTACTGAAACTATTGAAAGCAGTAGAGTAGCATCAAATATGCTTTAAATCTATTTAACGCACAAGGGGGAATAGACTGCTTTGTTCTTGCTATTTGTTGCTTTTGTTTGCTAGTAAAGGCAGCTAATATAAGTGTCTTTTTCCCAGGCTTGGAAGAATACAGACACTCTGGTATAATGTTCGGCTTAAGTTCAACACAAACGCAATAATAGTTAACCCCCAAGTTTTTAAAAATCCATAGGATTAATATACTGCCTAACTTGTAATCTTCTCTTTGTCCATAGCAACTAATGAGGGAAAAGGAGAGAAGAAACCAATACTTTAGAAAGTTCTCAGAAGCTGGAATTCTGTCCTATGTCAGATTAGGGCATGGAAGATACCAGGAACATAAAAAAACATTGCCTGTGCCACTAGTAGAATTCAATTATTTCACTAGGTTACAGTCCCATCAGTAGGAATTAAGAAATTCTTCTGACTCAGAAAAGTTACTGCAGCAGAAACTTCCTCTTATGTAAAGAACTACAAAGTGGTACTCAGTGGAAATTATTATTACTACTTTGTTTCAAAGACATCTTCCACTGTTTTCACATGATTTTATGCTGAAAGAGAACAGCAAGAACAAGCCTCTATATTTTTCTGGGAAATCAGACGGTGAGAAAAAACCCCAAGATTTTAGTTTTCTTTTTAGTTTAACATTCTTCTAAACAAATTGTTTTGAAAGTCTTAGTAAAGACTAACATCTTGCTGGATAGCATTATCTAGAATGTAGTTAATGGGCTGATGCAAATTCATATCCAGAGTACTGTGACCAGTTCTGCGTCCCTCGGTGTGTGAGAGAGATTTGCCCTAAACATTTTAGTCACATAGTGTGCATTTACTTCAGTGGTGGAGTGTGACTGGTAGGTATTTTTTGATGTGCACTCCTTTATCCAGTCCTAATTAGACAATAATCTGTTCTTTATGTAGATTTTCTTGACGGCATTTGTTTGTTTTGGTTTGTGTTTTTGCTTTTGTCCGGATGTATATACTGTCTATAGCAGGTTACAAAAATCTGTGACATATATGAAGACACAGGTAAAGTATACTGTAAATAACTTATGTTTATAAAAGGCATGCAGCTCATGGACTAACATTAAATGTGTTCTCCAACATTTAACATTAATTACGCATATTTATGTCTGAAAAATAGTTCCAAATATTTATTTGATTTCAATAGGAGATCCATGTAATTTGCAATAAAACAAGTTTGAATAAATTTTACTAGATCCTGTATGTTTTGAAATAAGCTTACAAAAACTTCAGCTGCATGTGCCACAGAAAATGAATACGTGGCCTTTGGAAATGTACCAGCAGCATTAAATCTTGAGGTTTAGATATAAAAAATATGTCAAGCATTTTCGTCTGTGATCTGCATACTTTAGTCCATGGTCTGTAGTCAAGATCAGTTTTGTAGACCAGTCTCTAAAATTTTGCCTAGTTCAAAATATCTCAATTCTACTATGGACTGTAATAAAAATAATTTGATAGGGTATTTCCTTTATAAGCCATTGCCCTTTTGCTTCCCTGAGACAGTTACAGGTTTGAAGCTTCTCAAAACTTAGATGATGCTTTGAGGATACATTATAAAAAAAAGAATCAATGCATATCTATCAACATACCCATCTTTCTGTTGCTACTGTACTTTCTTTCCTTTGTTTGTTTCCTTCCCAAAATGTATGCACATTGACTGACCTACGCACAATCTGACATTTCCTTCCTGAGAAGAGTGACCCGGTTTTAGGGGCTGAAGGAGTTCTGTGGCACTGAAACACTACCACCTCTTCCTTTTCATCCATGAGCAAATTTGATATATTAGCTTTTTAGCTGTTTTAAAGACATCAAAATGGTCCAGGTGCATGGAATAATTGCTTAGCTCTTTATTTCACTTTTCTTGCATTGACAAAGATCTGAGTCTATCCCAATGAAGACTTCATGTACACAAATATTCTGTTTGCATACTACAATTATATGCAGGTTTTCTATTGAGAAAAAATACTTTTTTGTTTAGCCCTCTGTTTGTCTAGGAATTTGGGGGCTACACTGACTTCATTTTCTTATGTTTTTTGGGTTTTTTTATTATTGAAAGCTTTTCCCATTTCTAATATTCAGTAGAGAAACTATGTCCATCTTCTCCCAGATATATTATGATTATTCTGTAGCTGATTCTCTAAATGAAATTTAAATTTCTACCCTAGTTGTTGTAAATCTCAGCCCTATCATCAACAATATAAAATTTAATTTACATTTTAATAATTTAATATTTCCATTAAAATAGCAAACAGTGTACTGGTATTGAATCAGAACTCTTGTTTTAAATCTTCTCCTTTTCTAAGCAATGTGGGGTGTTTAGGCCATTTTCCCTTCTCCCTGTATTACTAACTACTGTATGTCACTGTCCAAGAGTTGCTTTGGTTTTGGCACTGGTGAGACTTTGGCTTGGACTACTGCATCCAGTTTTCTTTGGAAGACATTAAGAAAGAAGCAAACAAACAAACAAACAAAAGCAGTGGAAGGGATCCAGAACAGGACAAATCAGAAAGCTGAGTTTTAGAAGGCATTATGTTGTACACGCAGCTGAAAGAGCTAGTTGTTCATAGATTACAAAAGGTCCTGAAGAAAGATATAATGATATACCACTCCACAAAACCAAAACAAAACAAAGCAAACAAGCAAACAAACAAACAAAACCAAGCAAACAAACACCAAAAAAAAAGGGGGGGGGGACACACAATAGTCTTCTATTTCTACTGGAAAAGGATAAATAGATAAAAGGATTAAATAGATAAAGAAATAATACATTACAAAGGGTGAATTGTCATGAAAAAGGGCTTCCTTGGAAATCTAAAGAAGACTTTCTGTTTATAAAAATAGGTATTTATTTTGAACATATTACAAAAAAAAAATGGAAAAGATTATTCCAGGTGTTGAAAAACACCTGGAAGACAATGTAGTCGTCAGTCACAGCCAGCACAACTTCATGAGTGGAAAGTCCTTGACAAATCTGATTTCCTTCTGTGACAGGGTAACACATCTAGATGATCTAACAAAGCCAGTAGATGCAACCATTTTTGACCTTAGAAAAGCCTTTAATACTGTCTTTCACAGTATCCTTCTGGACAAAATGTCCATCATACATCTAGATAACTGTGTTACACAATGGAAGATCAACTGGCTCAGGGGTCAGACTCAAGAGAGTTACAGTGAATGGAGTAACATCAGGCTGACAAACAGTGGCATTCTGCAGGGCTTCATCTATGGCCCAGTTTTCGTCAACATCTTCATTAAGGACTTGGTTGCAGAACTCGAAGGAGCAGTAAGCAAGTTTGCCAACGACACTAAATTGGGAGGAGCTATCTACTCCCTTTAGGGCAGAGAGGCCTTGCAGAGAGACCTTGACAAATTAGAGAGATGGACAATCACCAATTGCATGAAATTTAACAAGGACAAGTGCCAAATTCTGCATCTGGCATGGGGCAACTCTGGTTATGTGTACAGGCTAGAGAACAAAAAGCTGAAGAGGAGTGCTGCAGAAATGGACCTGGGGATCCTGATCGATGGTAAGTTGAATATGAGCCAGCAGTGCCCTGGTAGCCAGAAGGGCCAACCATGTCCTGGGAGGCATCAGGAAAATCATCACTAGACAGCTGAGGGAGGGGATTGTTCCACTCTGCTCTGCACCGGAGTGGCCTCACCTTGAATATTGTGTGCACTTTTGGGCATCACAACATAAGAAAGACATTAAGCTATTAGAAAGAGATCAAAGGAAGAACAATGAGGATGGTGAAGAGTCTGGAGGGAAAGCCTAATGAGAAGTGGCTGAGTTCATTTTGTCTGTTCAGCCTGGAGAAGAGGAGACTGAAGGGACACTATGTTACAGTCTACAACAACCTCGTCAGGGAAAGCAGAGGGGCAAATACTGGTCTCTTCACTCTCATGACCAGTGTCAGGACTCAAGAAAATGGCCTGAACTGAGTCAGTGGAGGTTTAGTTTAGATATTAGGAAAAGATTTTTCATCCAGAGAGTGGTTGAACACTGGAACCGATCCCCCACAGCACCAAGACTGTCTGAGTTCGATAGAAGTTTGAACAATGCCCTCAGGCTCATGTGATCCTAGGGTTGTCCTGCACAGGATCAGGATATGGACTCAATGATCCTCATGGGTGCCTTTTAACTTAGCATATTCTAGGATTTGATGATTCTATGCAATATAGTAGATAGGTGTCCTTCTGTTTCGGGGACATGCGTTATTTTGCCACCTTTATTATAGCTCATTAGAACTGATCAAGATAGTCAACTTTGAAAGACTTTTAAGTATATATATTTATTATTCTGCTGAGGATATTTTGAATGCAACAGATGGAAGTTGTGCACTGCAGTTGTAAAGAAATAGGAAAGGCAAATCTATCATGGACCTGGACCATATGCAAAAAACAATTGCAAGCTAATATAAGAAGAAATCAAGCAAAAATAGTTGACCCAGTATAATACAGAGAGTCACTATTTAATGTATTTACTTTAAATTTTTTTTTTTCCTTTGGGGGATATGTGTCAGGAAGATTAGAAGTGGGGAGGGCTATAATTTAGCATTTAGCAAATGCAACCCTGAGACTCCTAGACATTATATCAATCTATTTGTCAAGAACTTACAGTTCCCATTTCAATGAACAAAAATGATAGGCACTTAGTCCACAAAGCTATTTACTGGTATTTTATTAAATAAAAATCTACAAACAAAAATCTATGCAAATCTGATTGATACTGCCAGTTCTTGTTAGTAATGGTATTATATTTATGTTAACTACATACCATATGTGTAACTACATACATATTAAGTAAAATTACCTTTAGCCATGCCTTCAAATAGAGTCAGTTCATGAATGCTTCTACACTTTTATTTAAATGAAATATAATTTCTAAAGAAAAATGTAGCTTTCCTCAGTAAAATCAGAATCATGTAATAGAGACTGATGAAACTAAGGACTATCACCAGCTTTAGAGTTCCTTTGAAAACTTCTCCCTTTAACATTCACGAATATCTATTCACTGTCATGCTTTCCTTTTATATCTACTTATTTGTTGGACTGGGTTGTGAAGTGCTTTGAGATAAGTTTGTGCAATGCACTACACAAAAGAAACTGAAGAGTCATGCTGTTTCTCAATAGATGGAGATATGGTGGAGAAAATTGGCAAATTTCTCAAATTCCCCCAGATACATGGTTTACAGTAAAATGCTTTACAACTGTAAACATCAATCACAGATGCAGGAAGCAGGGTTTTTTCTCCTTGTAATCCAGATTTTTCTCATTCAAAAACTGTTTACCAAGGGTAAACACATCAGTCTGTATTCCCTTCAATTTTTCAGCATTTTGTTTTTGAGTCTTTCTCCTAATCTTTTTTTGTTTAAAAAGATGATTGCTGAACCAGAGCATAGTCTTTATTGCACAGTAGATAAAAATGTAAGGGTTATAAAGTTCAACTGATGTGAATCAATCTGATATACATTAGGGGAAAGCAATAGTAAAACCAGGAATAATACATGACTTGTAACCAATACAGTAGATGATGGCAATTTTTAAATTCCTGCTTTAAAAAAAATAATTTTTAAGAGTATCAGATGACTCAGGTAAATAAAGAGGATTGATTTTTTTTTAAGTTATTGTCCAGATTCAGAATCAGAATCAGAATTCTTCATATCCTTAAAAAAGATATAATTTGAACCGACAGAGTCTATGTTTTGTTTTAAGCTTTTCTTTCTGATCCCTATGCTGATCTCAAAAGAATTGATATGGATTTAGTTTTCAACCAGACTGAAGTAAACCCCCCTGTAGGTGACATTTACACCTAGCATACAAGGCCCAGAGGTTTTTAAGATACACCTGAAGCTTTTGAAACTATATTATTCTTAGAGTAGGATGTGCTCTAAATCAGTCTTTACCTCATTGTATTTATTGTACTGGAAGCAAAGGTTCTTAATGCAGTCAATGTGAGTAATTCACCCTATATTTAGATGTCTTCATACTGGAGTTACCTTCTTACTTAGTGGTTAAGATTTAATTCTCTCCGACCATTAATGTATGTGTATAACATAGATCATCTTTGAGGCAGATTTAAATTTACCCATATACAGTGTGTATCTGTGTTGGCTCAGAGAAACAGCCTCTCACTAACAATCTTCCACTTGTGCCTTCCATCTTCCAAAGAGGGAAAAAATTTCTGCTGCAATGGCTTTGCTCTCTGAGCAAACACATCTGGTCACTGTACTGAGGTATGAAGTCCATGCTGGGCTGGGTCTGCACCCACATGGACAGGGAGGTAACGGAGTAAAGAGTAACCCTTTGCTAGCAATTTCTCTGCATCTGGTGGAAGGTCTGGGCAAACTCATTCATAACAACATTTATAGAGATTCTTAATGCTAACTTGCATTCTCAAATAAAAATACAAGATACAGCAAAATACCTTTTAAATTAAAAAAGCCGCTTTCCTCTCATTGAGAACTCCAGTGAGTCCTCTAATTAGAAACATATCTGTATTGCTGTTGTTTCCAACTCTCAACTATTTAATTTATTCTCATTTCTCTATGAGTTTATTTTATTTTTCTGTATTTTCTCACCTAAAGAAGTCTTCCTTCTCACTTCATGCCTTTAGCACTTGCACAGTTGAAAATCCAGTGTTACAAATGAGAGATTATACCTTCAGGACAGAAATGACAGACAAGATTCATGCAATATTATAAAACAAAAGCATATTTGTCATGTAAAATTTGAGAGAAAAGTTTCATCCATTTGTGTTTTTATAAATGAATGTGTTATTCTGCTATATATAATTTATACATATTTCTCCATTCACATATATAATTATTAATTGCTTCTAAATATTTTTTCTGCAGTTTTCATGGTATGACATTTTTAAGCATTCATTTTCTGACTTTTGATATTTCAGAACAATTTACTTTAGGCCAACTTTTTTCTTAAATAGTCATTAATTTTCTTCTTCTACATAAAAAACTGTTGGGGAATTTTTTTTTTTTTAAAAGAGATGAAGACTACAGACCTTTTTATATAATTCCTTTACATTAATATAAGGTAGATACTACAGAGCTGAGAGAAAAAACAGCTGCTACAGCTGGGAGAAACACAGAGAATATGGAAGCAAACAGATGCTTAAAAAAGACAAGATGGAATTTAAAATAGGACCAATCTGAACTTTCAGTGGCACTGCTAGGAGCTATGATATAGTTCAGCTGTGATGGGAATGTGTGTAAGCATAAAGCAGCTTGCAAGACAAATTATTTTCTTTAGTGCTGAGCACAGGCAGCTCTGGTCCAGTCAACTATACATGTATGTTTAATCTACTGGTTCCTTTAAAAGCAAGTAAGCATTTATCTCCCTTATTATTCTTTATTTGTTGTCAGACTTTTTAAAAATCTGATAACTTCATTTTACTTCAAGTAGTTTATGGAATATGAATATGTGTCACTTAAGAAAATAGAACTTACCTATGGTAGACAGGAAACTAAGGAAAGAACTTCTTTATGTGAGGTGTACAGATTGTAAGCAACTCACTGAGCAGCTGGACTAAAAGTTTTTTGGTAAATCTAACTTATCAGCTTATTGAAACAGTGACTTTCCTTAAGGAAATAAGTAGGCATGTAACTTCTTGGTATAGTGTAAAAACAGGGCACCTTCCATCAGTTTACATTAAAAAACACTATATGGTTTACCTTGGTGATTTCTTTCCAGATGGATAGATGCTGTTTAGCATGTTGCAAGTATCAGCCTGTGATACTTCAATGAAATCTTAAGGTTTAGTAATGACCAGAAGGGAATTAAAAAAAAATAACCAAAAAACACACACAAAAATCTTTAATTATAGTCCCTTAAACTGCTGAATGACAATGGTAAGAGTAAAGGTACATCAAAAATACGGAGTAGATAAGACAGAATGAATGGTTTTACTAAAACTATTTTTCATTAGAAAACACTCTTATGAAATATTTTGTTAGCTGTGGGGTCATGTTTGAATTCTTGAAAATATTGTGGATTGTTTTTCCTTATTACTTTGCAAGATAGTGACATTTTGGGTTTATGTTCTCCAAGAAGGTACTAGAACTCTACATTTAGCATCCCAGTCTTTGTCAGAAACTTTCTCTTCTATATATAAAAAATAAAGTAAAATTTAAAATTGAAAATCCAACCCAAACAAGTATGAAAAGAACAGCCCATACCTTTTCTGTAGATAAATATTAATATTTTCTAAAATTCTCCTTTTATACCCTAGTGTCTATGCCCTTCTTTTAAGTTGTTATTGGGTCATGGATTGAACCCCAATCCCTGAATGCCGTGCTTCATCTCTTTTATCATTAATTTTAGCAATCCCATGATACTATGAAGTAGTAACCCATCTTAAATGATGAGATAGTCCAAATTATTATTTCCTTAAAGTTCTTCAAATGCCTTATTTTCTCCTTTTATATATATATATATATATATTCAAGACACCTATCATACAAATCTGTGCAACTTTTACTAAACAAAAGCAATGTAAGAAGACACTGCAAAGACAGAGCTGTAATTTACACAGGTGTGTGCCTACTATGTGCATATATAGGCATAAGCAGAGGTTACCTTCTGCCAAACAGGAAGTTGTTTTAGTCAGTCATTCCTCCTTTTCCAGATCCTCCTCTTGCTTTGCAAATTTGAAGAACCTGAACTGTCAAGGCTGTAGGTAAGATTAATTTCTGTGAATATGCAAGAAGTAAATGTAATAGAAGCCTATTTCTTGCTGGACATTTAACTGGACAGTACTTTTTGAATTTCAATACCTATATAAAGAGGAGAGACAGAAAATTCTTGATTATACATGTAGTTAAAATTTCTCAACTGGATGCTTAGCCTCAGAGTTTGCATTTTTCATGAAAATACTTTTTTCCTTTTAGAAAATGTCATTAGAATTCTCTTGAAAGAATATCTTAGCCCAAATGAAACTGTTCTTTCACCTCATACTCAAAGGGGCATTTGTGATAAAATATGAGTAGAAATGAAAAGTGATATGGGACACAAAAACCTTGGTCTATGTGGGAAAATAGAATCTTCCAAAATGCTTCAGTTTAAGGGCTTAGTTATAGACCACTGGCCCAGCTCCAGAAAAAGGAAGCAGAAAAAAGCAAATGTTTTTCTGTGATATGAAGAAAAATAAAATGATTACAATTCAGTGAAAGGCTTTTGCCTAGAGTGTCAAAGAAAATTAATCACAGAAATAGAGGTGTCAGCATACTCTGCATCTTAAAATATCATGTACTGAATGTCATAGCTACACTCGGTATAGCAAAGTTTTCAGTGAATACTGTTTTAGCTGTTTTAGCATATCTCTTTGTGTGTGTGTGTGTGTGTGCGTGCATGTACAATGGGGAGAAGCAAGGCTAGACAGATGTAGAGAGTCAAAAGTCCTTCCACTGGAAGTCTGTGAAGGGATAAGGCTAAATAATGTTATTAGTTCAAGTTTATCATTTAGATTCATAACACCTTTAATTTTCCTTTCAATAGCTAGATTGTACATTACGTGTCTTCCAGTGAAACTACAGGAACTCCACGATGTTCATGACTCAGCTACCAATTTCTGAGTTTTCTGCGGTCGATTGGCTTAACAGTTATTAATGGAGACAGCAATTGGCACTTTCAATAAAATAGAAATCACAGAAATCTTGAGTGGTTTTACATCAGATGCCCACCAAGTGAGGTTTTACATGTTACTGATGACAGTAACACAACTGGTCACCCAGACAGACAGTGATATTTTTTAATGTGCCAGCAAGAAATAGTGCTATCATCAATAGAGTATCAAAAATGTTTAAAATGAACAAAAGATAGAAGTGTTTGGACCAATTTAATCAAAATAATGACATATTTTTCAACAGGATTTTTAAACCATAATTTTAAACTAACACAGTTGGTTTAAAATTATGAAGCAGTCCTTTTTACTCAAAATTATCCAAAGGTTTATTCAGTGTTGATTTTTATTTTTTCAGATTTATTCCTCAGATTGGATGTCTTTATCTCTGGTGATTTTTTTGGACAGGAAAATAATTTTTTTTCTTGAACTGTGTTCTACGATGTTCTCCATCTAAATTGAAATCCCACTCCTAAATCCCTTGCTCTGTTTTATTATGATAAATTACTATTGCTTGAATGCATCCAGCTTTGTAGTTGTTATTTTTAAAATATAAATCTGTTGTCTTTGAACATATTTTCCCTTTTTTGGTTATTTCCAAAGTCTTATTTTACTGGTCAGTCTCATTATTGTATTAGTCACAAAAATTACATGTTACTGGTATTTTATAGATGTCCACATAAGACTTAGACAACAGCATGTTGAAATATTTGGTTTTAATAAAGCAGAGACTGTTTCTTTTCTCTACAGACATTAATTCCTTTTAATCAGGTCCAGAGTGACAAATGTTGAATGTTTGACATGCAACATTTTATATTTTTCTAATTTAAGGAGTATGAAAGTCAACAGATTATATCAATAAAGATCTTTACATTGGAGTTTTTGGTGTAAGTTAGCAATTGTTATGCTGCTTTACTAGTGACCTCATAGTCTGTTTTAGAAGACAGAACTTTTTAAGGAGATGTAAGGGTCTTTTCTCTTTTTTATTATTTTTTTTTTCACTGGGGTCATTTTGTGGTAAATAGAAGTTCAAGTGTCTAGTTGTTCAGTTTTTTTTTTTGTCAAGCAGAGTTCTTTCAGATACCTGAATACTTCTTTTTTTGCAAAAAAAGAGGGAGAGAGTGTGAAAGAGTAAAAGCAAAGACGAGAGCTTAGTCAGGATTTCCCTCAGTCACTACTGAGTCTTATATCTCATGTGAAGTGCCTAGACCATCAATATTCATGTGCACTGTGCTTATTTATCCCTTCAACAACCCCAAAGGATGGGTGCTGTGTATTGCAGTGCTTTAGTAATGGGGCTATTAGAGACACCATGTTAAGCTGAGTTCAAGGAACTCATTCATCTGACTGATTGCAATGGCAATCTAGAGCAAACATCCTCTTCTAACAGCAAAATACTTTACATGCAAACTCATGCTCCCTCTAACTTGTGAAGAAATGATGCCACAAAATGGACAAAATCACTCTGCCAGTGTAAGTTAGGGTTAATAAAAGTTAAAAAAAAAATAAAGGGAAAGAAAAAAAAGAAAGAAAATGGTGTTCAGATCTTTGTTTTCCTTGTTTCCAAGTTTATTGAACCAGCAATGAATGCTGTCTCTGAACTAATTTCAAACTAGTATGGAAGTGAGACACAAATTAAAACTAGATGCACAATACTGCTTTGTAGTACAGAACATACAACTCTTTGCCTGTGAATAGAAAAATCTGGGGTCAGCAAGTCATATAAATTTTTCAGAATATGCTGGAAGCTATTGCAATTATAAAATGTAATAAATGTTTGACAATAGGTATTGAACTAACTCCTCCAAGACCATCAGATTAAACTGAGGCTGCTTAGTGTGGCTTAAAATGCTTTCAACAGCTTCTTGTGTTAGTAAAAACACAGACAGCATTTTATGAAAGACGTAATAAAATAAAGCTTTTCGGTAGTCTAACCTGGAGGTCAAAAAGGTGTAGAATAAAGTTATCAGCATCAGTTCACAGAAGCCCTGACTGAATTGTTAGTGACTTTGTATATGAAGTTCCAGCAATGAGCACAAAGCAATACCTTGGGTGGCCTTGAAAAAAGATAGAAAAGACTTCAAATGCAAACTTAAATTTTAATAGAGAGTTCT